>JAEIGR010000081.1:0-576430 GCA_018904305.1 Scaptomyza montana | reverse complement strand
TATAATATATGAAAAACATAATTTGATAGTATTTTAACAAAGTAAGTTAAAAAAATATATTAATAAGCTCTATAAAAGTAACAGAAGTCAGTGCAATAATCAAAACAGATGTATGCAAATAAAGGTTAGAAACGTAAGTAGCGAACAAGTTGGGTTTGCGTTAGAAAGAGGGACAATCAATTAACATACCACCTGCATTTCATAGACGCTCGTGTATAGAATCGCATAAAGAAGCGTGTTTTAATATAATAATATAAGCAGGATCGCTTTCCCCCTATAGCACTTTCACCCTCTAACACTTACTCTCTCTAACACTAACTCTCTCTTTCTCCCTCTAACACTTTCCCCCTCTTACACCTTCCCCCTATAACATTCCAATCTAAATCTGCAAGTCTCAATACTCTTGTTTAAAAAAAATTTTTTGATCTTGCTGCTGCTGCTGCGAAAGAAAATTCCCATCCCTTGCTTACATAACCCTCACGAATGTTGTTGTTGTTGTTGCTTTTGATCATAAGAATGCGGCCTACGAATGTACTGCCCTTTGACTAGCGTACTTCAAACAAGCACAATCTTGTCTCAACCCTTTTATCCTTTGGATCACTGGTTTTCACAACCATAAACATTCATTGTTTATGTTTTGCCTGCAGGTGTGCAAGGCAACGCACGTCAAACAGGCGCCCTCTCGACTCTCTCTTATCTATCCTTTCTTCCTGTGCACACTGCACCTCATGACCATAAACAGGTTTACAATGCCACGCACGTCAAAAAGGCGCACAATTGACTCTAACACTAGTTAGGTAAATAACCAAATCTGTTCCTCTGATGATGCTGCTGGTAAAGTGGTGGGCTAGGAATGTTAATCCTCTGTTCTCCACCTTAGTCTAATTAATGCGGGCACGATCATGAAAAAAAGGGTCATAAATTATCATATTGAAGGGGGCGATAAAAAGGTCAAAAAAAGGGGGCGATAAAAGGATCAAATAAAAGGGGGCGATAAAAGGGTCATAAAATTTAATGGGGTCATAAATTGTCGGCATCCTTTTGAGTTAGAACCGGCAGTTCCCTACTACTTAAATGTTAAAAAAGAAAAAAAAAAAGTAATAATAATAATAAAAATAAATAATAAAAATAAATAAAATAGAATAAAAAATATTTATGTATATATGACCCGATGAAGGAAAAGAATTTAGCCAGTCCAGCAGGCTCAGCCCCGTTTCATAGCTGAGAGCGGTCATTAACTTCCCGAAGATAAACTGAAAGCAATGGTTTGATTAAAGAGAGAGAGGTCTCATTAGAGAACACGTGGTATAGATTATGAAATTGGACGCATAAAACACGAAATGGATTGTGCATAGCGTTATCTGTTGTGCACGTTTTCAAAAATAACGGGCGAATGTTTCTAGTAGGTATGGAGGGAATAGAGAAATGGAGATGACCTAACAGAAAAGAAGAATCTATATCACCATTAATCAACTTGTGCAGGAAGGCAACACCAAGTACTATCCTACGATTGTTCAACGACGGGAGGTTAAGGAGAAGAAGCCTACTGGAATATGAAGGCAAGCGAAGGTTATTATCCCAATTTAAGCCTCGTAAGGCAAAAAGCAAAAACTGCTTCTGAACAGATTCGATACGATCCTGGTTATTTCTATACTGGGTGCTCCATATACAAGAGCAGTACTCTAGGATAGGGCGAACAAGGGAAGTGTACAGAGTTTTCGTAACGTAAGGATCGTTAAACTCTTTAGACCAACGTTTAATGAAACCAAGAACACCTTTGGCCTCATTAACAATAGTAGAAATATGAAGGCCGAATGAGAGTTTGGAGTCAAAAAGAACACCAAGGTTTTGACTATAAAAATACGTTGCAACGGGGTACTGTCAATTAAGTAGTTGGTAATGAAGGGGTTATTTCGGCTGAAAGTCATAAACATACATTTAGAGCAATTGAGAAGCAACTGATTAGTCTTACACCAAAGATGTATTGAATTTAAATCATCTTGTAAGCAAGTATGATTTAGAGAACTACAGTAGGAGAAAATAAGCTTCACATCGTCTGCGTACATGAGAATGCGAGAATGAGATAAAACAGAGGGAAGATCATTTATAAAAAGACTGAAGAGTAAAGGACCAAGATGACTACCCTGAGGTACTCCAGAAGTAACATGAACTTGTTTCGAGGTAGCGAATCTTAGGAGTACTCTTTGTGACTGACCCTTTAAATAAGAAGAAATCCAAGATATAAGTGAGGGAGGGAAACCAATACGGACAAGCTTGAGAAGTAATAGGTCATGGTGTACAGTGTCGAAAGCTTTACTGAAGACTGTGTAAATGACGTCAGTTTGCATTTTCGAGAGGAAAGCATCATTTACTAAAGTTGTGAATTCTAATAGATTGGTCATGGTTGACCGATTTTTTACGAAGCCATGTTGAGCAGGGGATAAGACTGATTTGCAGAAATGTTGCAGAGATGAAGTGATAATTTTTTCAAATAATTTAGGGATAGCGGAGAATTTTGCAATGCCCCTATAATTTTCAATATTGGACTTCCCACCTTTTTTGTGAAGAGGGATTATAAAAGATTCTTTCCAAAGAGATGGAAAGACAGAAAATTCAAGGGAGAGATTAAAAAGCTAAAGCAATGGGCGAAGAAGAGAAGCACTGCACTCTTTAAGAAGACAACTAGGTATATTGTCAGGTCCAGGAGAGTAAGAAGACTTTAACGAACTTAAAGCTGATAGCAGAGTGGACTGAGAGATGGTGGGAACAGGAATATAATTTGTAGAAGCAATACTATAAGGGTAAGGTATGTTAAGAGGGGATGCAGAAGAGTAAGTTGATTGGAAGAAATTGGCAAAAATATTAGCGGATTCACTATCGATGCTAGATTTATCCATCCCAAACATGAAATATGACGGCAAAAAAGTAGATTAACGCTTAAAATTGACAAAACTATAAAATTGTTTGGGATTTAGCGTAAATTGCCGTTTGCAACAAATAAGGTAATTCTCATAGCACTGTGAATTCAGGAGAAGAAAGTTTGATTTTGCTACAATGTATTTAGACAAGTCAGCACTCAAGCCAGACCTGCTAAATTTTTTATAATATTTAGATTTATTATTTTGTAAAGTTGGATTGAACCAAGGGGGCTTAGAAGAAACGGACAAGGGAGCAGAGTAAGGGATACGTTCGTCCAATAGAGAATTTAAGGTGCTATAAAAAGATATTAGGGCAATATTTATATCAACCGAATCATATATAAAAGACCAATCAGTTGCCAGAATACGTTGATTTAATAATGAGTAATTTCCTTTGCGAAAGCAACGGCGAGGCAGGTTAAACACTGGAGGAGAAGACATAACAGGATTGCTAACAGACAATGTAACTTCTAAAGTAGGATGATATGAATCCTCAGGGACAGACAGAAGGGATGACCTAGATACATTGGCAATACAGTAGTTGTTAATACATACAAGATCGAGTGTTCTAATCAAATGATTAGAAATTGAATTGATCTGAAACAATGGGAGATCAAGCATGGCTTCTAAGAAGTCACCCAGTACGATAAAAATATCATTATCACGGATATGAGCAGAAACTTCTTTAACCCTCCGTTGAGTGAGAAGGTCCGTAGGGACCTATTAACATATTCAACTTGAAATTACTCCTATTTCGGCCACTACGACCCAACCATAAATTACTCTGTATTCCAAGGAAATTTTGTTGCGCATCTTTTTAAAACAAAATCAAGGCGATCGGATCATTATTTTAGGAGTTATTGCGTTTTTCGCACACTAGTACGCGGACGTGTGACAAGGTCCGTAGAGACCTTGTACTGAATTTTCATGGAATAACTCATAAATTCATGTTCTTTGGGCGTTATTATATGTTTTTTATTATATGAACACATAACTTATTTTTATTTTCAGTTCTGGCTAATTTTATGTTGCCTTTCATGGAATTCAATAATCCAATTCTTTGAATTTACCCTAAATGACTTTGCGTTCAGGAATACGTGCCAAACCAGTTCTAAATAGGTCCCTACGGACCTTGTCACACGATGGTGAAGATCAGAAGTGTCACTCACCGGAGGGTTAATACAAGTTAGGTGTTGAAGATAAACTTGAATGTCAGAAGAAGGAGGGATATAAGAGCAAGTGATATAAACAACATGTGAAGGGAGAGTTATTAACGGCAGAAAAACAGAAAGGTTCCGACTGTAGAGTAGCTTTAACAGCAATTAATACCCCACCACCTCGGCGAGTCGGTCGATCAGCTCTATAGACGATAAAATTATTTGAAAAAAGTTCACAATTTATTTGGATTTAATCAAGTTTCGGTAAAATAAATTATATCAGCATGGAACGAAAAGCTATTCAAAAACAAGTTTTTAAGTTTTGAGACCAGACCCCTAACATTCTGATAAATAATAGATATTTCATCAGAATTTAGTTTTTTGAAACGACAGAGTTATTATTTGAGAAGGTTGCATCTGGAAGGTTGACAGGTAAAGGCAGAGTTCTTTTTTTTTGCAAAAACTCATGAACAACCGTATGAGAGAGAGACATTAATTTTAAAAGATGATATTTCGCGAGGGGAAGAAAATTTAAATTTCGTAATAGAGACGCTAACTTTAGTTTTGCTAGCAATATAGGCAGCAACAGAATCACAAGTAGTTTCAGCGGAAAGTTGCGACACAAAAACTTGCTTGCGAGGAGCCACTTCTGTTAAAATAGGAGGTGGCTGAGGTATGGGGACAGATAGATCATTATTTACCGCGTTTATTCCGACAGGATCCAAGACGGGAACCATACTACTAATAGCAGGTGATACTACAGGAGATATATTCGGACAATCGCTTGGAGTTGGAGATAATGATAGAACTGGCGACAATTCTACTTTACAAGGCACGGGTGAAAGCGACGAGGGTGAAGGGGCAAACATTAACGGAACATTCAAAAACTCAGACTCCAACCGGCGAGTAGACAATGACTCAAATTTAAAATAATTGAGAAATTCCAAACTCGAATCAATGTCAGTCACTAGCATGCTTGCCGTCTTTTTTAGTTTTAAAAACTGATTTCTCACAGAGTTATACATTCTAGAGAAATCAATTTGCTTATCAATGCACATAGGGCATGACCAACGCACACCACCACAGCCGGGCTTGGCTACAGCAGTGATCTTGTCACACTCACGCCCAGTAAGACCTGCACATTTAGCATGCATAAAATTCTCACACAACCAGCAATGAACAAATTGAGGCCGTGCAGAATCGTCAGACTGATTAAATGTACATGACTTTTTGCAGCACGACATATTTACCACTAGGGTGGTAAACAACATGAATGATGCTATTTCAAAATTTGTCGACAGTTGCACTGAAGCAACTGGGAACACCAACACTGTTCTATTCTACCAAAATTACTCTCAACGTGGCGGAAACCGCGGTAGAGGTAATTACAGAGGCCGACCTTACAACAGGGGCGGTCTCAGGTACAATAACAACAACGGCAACAGATACAACAATAGCAGAGGTCACTCTCGAGGCGGCTCGTACAACAAAACCTGGTCCGAGTTACACAAAGTAACTCGGAAAACAAGCAAACCCCCTTGAGCAACCAGCAGTAAACATACTAACTATAAATCTAAGTCTCAGCAGTATAATTAAAATAAAAAATCGTGAAAGGAGCAAATGTCTCAGGAGCAAATGTCTCAATATTGAAAAACAATAATGTAGATACAAATATTAACCAAAATTTCAAAACTAATATATCCGGAATTGGCCAGGGAACAGGGATTATTTCATAATCAACCACGATTTCACAGTAGTTCAAACTGAATTTTCCATACCATGCGATGGAATTCTTGGACTAGACTTTATAAGAAAATTTAATTGCATAATAGACTACCAAAATGATGAATTCATCATGAAACCAGGAAATTTAAACTATCAAATACATGTACCACTATTACACAATGATATTGATAATTCAATATTATTACCAGCAAGATCAGAAGTCATGAGAAAAATCATGCTTCTGACTAGCGAAAATTCTGTATTAATACCAAACCAGGAAATACACCCTGGGGTAATAATAGCAAACAGTATTGTTGAAAGTAATAGAGCAATAGTCCGCATTCTAAATACAACCAATAAAAACATAAAAATCCAAAATCCAAATATTAAGTTCGAATCACTAGAACAATATGAAATTAAAACAAGTACAGAGAAACAAACCAACAGACCTTATGAAGTCATCAATAAACTAACCTTCCCAGACCAATTCAGAACAAAATTAACTGAACTATGTACCAAATACAGTGACATATTTGGTCTTGATTCAGAACCCATATCATGTAATAATTTTTATAAGCAAAAATTGAGATTAGCAGATAAAACACCCGTGTACATAAAAAATTATAGAAATGCCGAAACCGAAAAACCAGAAAGTAGTAAGAGAATGGGGGTTTTGTGTCAATTTATGACTTTTCATTTTTGACAGTTTAATTACCCCCATTAAATTTAATGACCCTTTTTTTGAAACTTTTATTACCCCCCAATACTATAATTTATGACCCTTTTTTTCCCATGATCGTGCCCGCATTAATTAGACTAGGTATTAAGGACAAAGGCATGACATTCCTAGGGCGCATTGTTATGGTTGCGAGAATCAGTGATCATAGAATCTGGTGTCAAGTGTACATCTGTTTGCACGTGCGTTGTCTTTTACCCCCTGCAAGCAAGCCACAACATGCATTGTTATTGTCAAGAGCAACATCAACAACAGCATCCTTGAGAATCAGTGATCATAGGATCTGGTGTCAAGTGTGCTCCTGTTTTAAGTGCGTTGCCTTGAACACGTGCAAGCATGCCACAGTATACATTGTTTTTGCCAACAACAACAACAACAACATTCATGTGGGTTTGTGAGCAAGGGATCGGGTGTCAAGTTGTGAAAATCAGTTTTCACACTATCAGTTTTAGCTATGTAACCAATTTGTATAAGAGTCAAGTGTGCTCCTGTTTGACAAGCAGGCCATAAACATTGATCTTTATGGCTGTGATAATGAGAGGATCAGTTTTAACTATTTAACCAATTATTGTTAGAGTCAAGTGTGCTCCTGTTTTTAAATACGTTGCTCTGCACACGTGCATTGTTATTGTCAACAACTACAACCTTCGTGGGGGTTATGTAAGCAAGGGATGGAAATTTTCCTACGCAGCAACAGCAGCAGCAGCAAGATCATCACATTGTTTTTAAACAAGAGTATTGATACTTGTAGATTAAGATTAAAATATGTTAGAGGAGGAAAGGATAGAGGGAGAAGGTGTTAGAGGGAGAAAGTGTAAGAGGCGGAAAGTGTTAGAGGGGGAAAGTGTTAGAAGACTTAGAGACAAGTTTGTGCATGCTTGAAGTGCGCTAGTCAAATGTCAAGTACATTAGTTGACTAATGTGTTATAGATATCACCGTCCGAAAGGATCAGTGAGCCAAGTACATTGCCTTTGAAACTTTTAAGATTTCTTAGCTTCAAGTTAGTAGATAAGAGAGAGAGAGAGTCAACTGTGCGCAGGTTTCTTAGCTACGAATAAATAGATATGAGAGAGTCGAGAGGGCGCCTGTTTGACGTGGTTTGCCTTGCACACCTGCAGAAAAAAAATAAACAATTAATGCTTATGGTTATAAGGAGCAGTGTGCAAAGGAAGAAAGGATAGAGAATAAAGAAAAGCGAGCGCTTGTTCGATGTACGTTAGTAGTAGGGAACTGGTGGTTCTAACTCAAAGGGATGCCGACAATTTATGACCCCATTAATTTTTATGACCCTTTTTTCGACCCCTTGATTTTTGACCCTTACAATATTATAATTTATGACCTCATTAAATTTTATTACCCTTTTTTCGATCCTTTGTTTTTTGACTCCTACAATATTTTAATTTATGACCCTTTTTTTCATGATCGTGTGCGCTTTAATTAGACTAAGGTGGAGAACAAAGGATTAACATTCCTTGACCATCACTTTACCAGCAGCATCTGTGAAAGCAGTGATCAGAGGAACAGATTTGGTTATGTACCTAACTAGTGTTAGAGTCAATTGTGCACCTCTTTGACGTGCGTGGCATTGTAAACCTGTTTATGGTCATGAGGTGCAGTGTACACAGGAAGAAAGGATAGATAAGAGAGAGTCGAGAGGGCGCGTATTTGACGTGCGTTGCATTATAAACCTGTTTATGGTCATGAGTATCAGTGTGCAAAGGAAGAAAGGATAGAGAATAGAGAAAAGCGGACGCTTCTTTGATGTACGTTGCAATGTTATGGTCAACAGCAACAACAATAACAAAAAGATGTTAACAAGGGATGGGAATTTTCCTACGCAGCAGCAGCACCAGCAGCAACAGCAGCAGCAGCAGCAGCGGCAGGATCAATACATTGATCTTAATGGCTGTGAGAATGACAGGATCAGGTTAAACTATTTAACCAATTATTGTTAGAGTCAAGTGTGCTCCTGTTTTAAATACGTTGCTCTGCACACGTGCATTGTTATTGTCAACAACTACAACCTTCGTGGGGGGGTTATGTGAACAAGGGATGGGAATTTTCATACGCAGCAGCAGCAGCAAGATCAACACATTGTTTTTAACAAGAGTATTTATTCTTGTAGATTAAGATTATAAAGAGTTAGCGGGAGAAAGTGATAGAGGGAGAAGGTGTAAGAGGGGGAAAGGATAGAGGGGGAAAGTGTTAGAGGGAGATGGTGTTAGAGGGAGAAAGTGTTAGAGGGGGAAAGTAGTAGAAGACTTAGAGACAAGTTTGTGCATGCTTGAAGTGCGCTAGTCAAAGGTCAAGTACATTACTTGACTAATGTGTTATAGATATCACCGTCCGTGAGGATCAGTGAGCCAAGTACATTACCTTTGAAACTATTAAGGTTTCTTAGCTACAAGTTAGTAGATAAGAGAGAGAGAGGGTCAACTGTGCGCAGGTTTCTTAGCTACGAATAAGTAGATAAGAGAGAGTCGAGAGGGCGCCTGTTTGACATGCGTTGCCTTGCACACCTGCAGGAAAAACATAAACAATTAATGCTTATGGTTATGAGGAGCAGTGTGCAAAGGAAGAAAGGATAGAGAATAAAGAAAAGCGAGCGCTTGTTCGATGTACGTTGCATTGTTATGTTCAACAGCAACAACAACAACAACCTTCGTGAGGGGTTATGTAAGCAAGGGATGGGAATTTTCCTACGCAGCAGCAGCAAGATGAAAACATTGTTTTTTAAACAAGAGTATTGAGACTTGCAGATTTAGATTGGAATGTTATAGGGGGAAGGTGTAAGAGGGGGAAAGTGTTAGAGGGAGAAAGAGAGAGTTAGTGCTAGAGGGAGTAAGTGTTTGAGGGTGAAAGTGCTATAGGGGGAAAGCGATCCTGCTTATATTATTATATTAAAACACGCTCCTTTATGCGATTCTATACACGAGCGTCTATGAAATGCAAGTGGTATGTTAATTGAATGTCCCTCTTTCTAACGCACACTCAACTTTTTCGCTACTTACGTTTCTAACCTTTATTTGCATACATCTGTTTTGATTATTTCACTGACTTCTGTTACTTGTATAGAGCTAATTAGTATAACTTTTTAATTTTTTTTACTTTGTTAGTAAACTATCAAATTATGTTTTTCTTATAGGTATGTTTTAATTTAATTTATTGAGTTTATTTTTTTTTTTTCATAGATTTTTACTGTATGTTAAATTTGAGAATTATATTAAGCTTGTTCCGTTGAGGGATTAAGCAACCACAAACACCGAACATTTATATTAATGACATATAGTTATAGCCGGTAGAACACACAAGTCATACTCCATGATTTTGTTTCGGCTTGATAAAAAGCTTTTTTAAGTCTATATTATAAGTCTAAGTTCTAGTGCTCACGATATACATGTATGTCACTATTTTGAAAGCTTAAAAAAGTTTATGTAGCTGGTATAATAAATCATGTTTCAACAAAATTATTTAGATCTTAATATTTATACTTCATCGTTTATTGAATTTATTATTATTTATTTATTTTTTTTAATACCCATATATTCGATTCTGTTCTACCTCAGTAATAATTTATTTTGCTTTTACATTCTTTAAATTCTTTAAGGTAATCTTTTAGGCTTAACAAATAATCTTTTCCTTAAAAAATTTTCGCTCGCTAAAAGATTTTCGTCAAATGACACTTTTCATATTTAAGATATCCGTCAAACTATTTCTTATTAAATTATTTCATCAAACTCACATATCAATTAAATTTCTAAAATAAAGAAAATGAAAACAGTTAGATGTTCTAAGCAGAATGTGTTTTGTACTCATTTACTGACTTCAAAAATTCTTCTATTGATGTTGTCTGATACCCTATCTTAATTTGTGTAATACTTAATCGTTTTCATCAACTTAGTATTCTTTTGATTTTTAAAAATTTTGTGTTATGTTGTTAGCTATTTTGACTTATTTATTTTGACTTTATTGTCCTTAAAACGTTAGCTTAATTTTAACAGGGAAATCGATCGGACATTGATTTTTCACTTTATAATTGATTGCTTTAATATATTTTAACTCTCAACCTATATACCTTTCTACTTTTTTAGTAATTATGTAAGATTTTTATATTTCCAAACTCATTGCCTAAACTAAGAAAAGTTCGTTATTAATTTCTTTTAATTGATGGATGGGAATATTTTATTTCATTATTCTCCTCATTTTTATTACATTTAATAAGGAAGTGCATTGAACTAGCTTAACAGTTCGAGATATGAGTCTTACACTGTTTCGAAAAGTATGACTTCGTTAGCTGTTTTAATTTAAGGGTTAAGTATCTACTACTACTGTTCCTTAACTGTGATAGTTGCAGTTTTGTTACATCTCACTTCCATTGTTTTTCTTTCTTTTATTTTATTTATTTATTTAATTTTTATTTTTTTTGTAGGTGCTTTATTAATTTTAATAAGAACAAAGCCTTTTTGTTCTAGATGCCATGTTATTAGGTCTTATTTTTTCATTTAAATATTATAATTATTTCTTAAAGTGATTAATTTTCTTTAGTGCTCAAAACTTATTGTCGCTAAAGGATTTGTTTTTCTTTGATCTGAGATATTTCGTAAATTCATGAAACAATTGAAATGTGCTCTATTCTTCTTGAACCTTGCATTAATCTTGAATTTGGATTAACATAACGGGCATAAAATAATGTACGTTTACTATCACCGGATTGGTTTATACCCACTAAATATTGGTATTTTCAGTTTTTTCTTTTCTTTCTTTGTTTTAATCGTTTTATACACCCTAGCTCTTGATCTTGTGTTTTGATTTTAGATTAGGGTCTGATTTTATTGTATACTGTTTGTGGAGGAGGCTTCAAAGAATAAGATTTGATTTGGTAATTGTATGGTATGATTTGTTCTTCTTTTTTTTGTGGTTGTATTGTAGAGCACTTCTTGTGTGTATGTTAAACTAATAAAAGAGCGCAATCAAGTCATTTACAATAATTTTCACTAGCTTAGGATTCATGGTCTTAAGACCGTTTAGACTTCATGGTAAATAGTTTTTGCTAGGATATTTTCTATTATGATTCTTGTGGGTTATAATTCGTACATTAAAAGAACGAGATAAAGTTGTTCTTGTTTAGGTCCACAATCTATTTTCTTGGTCCATTTTCCTTGGCATAGAATACAGCAGGGAGTAAGATTTAAAAGTAGTATGTCATTCCATTCTGGTAATATTATTATTTTGTTTTTATTATGTTGTTATTTCATTTTTAATTTTATTCTTTTATGTTATTTGACTTTATATATTGCCTCTCAATTTTTGAACCGAGACATAGTATTTTTATTTCTGAAATGCATAAACGTAAGCATCCTTGATCCCAGATAGTATGTTTATTCTTGATCAATATTTAGATCAGCACCGTAGGCTTCCTAGATCTGTGTGTCTGTATCTATGCAAACTATTTTATCAGCTTTTAGGTATCGAGATTAAATTTTGTTCAGAATCTAATCGCTGCCTTAAACACATGAGTGTTACAACTTTCACACTTAAGGAGCATTAGATCTTTTCGTTTTAAAGAGTTTACTATTTGACGCTTTTTAGATCAATTTGCTTGCCTGAGCTTGGTAGGTTATACAGTTAAAACAATTAGTGGAAAGATGGAACTGTCTTATAGAATTTCTTATACATTATTAGTTGCTTCTTTCCCTATCGCTTATTCTCACGCACTTTGAGATTATAAAATTACTTAATGGAATGTGCTGTATGTTCCTGATTGTTTGCTGATTATTGTTGTCAATTATTATTTTGTTTATTTATTTCTTTTACATCTCATATAGTATTTTTTCTCTTATGTTTCTTTTTTCGCTTCACTTCTATACTTACTTCAATAATTTATCATATGTTTCCCCTAATTTATATTCAAAAACTGGATGGCGGTAAGCTGTTAAAAACGGAAGGCAATTAATCTATAAAACTGATGGAACGGAACAGTTGTGATTATTTTTCATTTAAAAATAAAAGTAGGCTGTTAAAATAAATATTTACTTATATTAAATTAAAATTTGAATTGATTTTTATTAAACCGGCTTTTTTTTTTCTTCGAAAATGTAGCTTTTAAAAAGAATATATTAAGCTCATATCATATTTATTTAGATTTTCACATTGAGGTAACATCAACCCAAGTCCCTCGATAGTGAGCTGCCGTTTACAGACGGTGAAGTAAATGGGATGGCGCTTTTTCGTTTCTCATAATCACAATTAAGCTGCCCGACGATGAAAATGAGTTCCTTTACGATTTACGTACTGTCACTGTTTGCAGCAGCCTGGCATCCTCCAAAGAGTCAACCACTCATCATCATCATTTGCCCCCCTACGGCGAAGCGATCCTCACCTGAACCATCACTCGTACACACATAAGTAACTTTTACCTAGATTAGGTACGGTTTGCGTCTAGCCGTCTTATTTGAATAGTTCTGTTCTACTCTGCACCGATTTTGGATCCCCTGATTTCTATTATTCCCAGCTACTTTCCTAGGCTCACACCTTTAACTTCTAACACACCAGCCCACATAACATATTATTTGGATATAAAAACATTAGACAATGACTATCAAGTACCAAGAGCTATTTAAAAAATTTATAAAGTATTCGGGGGAAATTTGATCGAACAATGCAACACCAAAAACTGTTATTATGGCTTACATTAAATCGTGAAGTCATAGTCGAGTCTACTACGTACTACACATTTTTCCATGAGTTGTTACCATTTAAAGCCCCTATCAATTTATCCGTTTTTTCTTATTATTATTTTTTCAACCAAGTGTGTGCGTACCTGTTTTTTTTTCAATTTTCTCTTTCTAGAAAATGTCTTTAAGTTCGGCACCCTCATCGTCATTCAATATGTATGTTATAGGGTTTTTATTTTGTATTTCTATTATTGAAAAGTTTAAGTTTTCCGGTTTGGTGAGCAGCCCTTCTCATTAAAATATTATGTTTGCTTATACACACATAATCATTTGCAAAGATTTTTATATGACTAAAGACAATGTCTTAAAACATTTTAACAATTATAAGATTTACTTTTATGTATGTAATTTTAACTGTCCTATTATATTGCTGATTGTTCTAACTAAACAATTGATTGAACATTACCTCCATAATGTCTTTTAAACGTATCTTTGATTGAGTTTTCGATAATCACTAGTTATTCAATTTTCTAGATCCTACCCGAGTCACGTTAATATAGCAGGGTACGACAAAATAAGCACGCAAGCAAGGTTGAGGGCAGTGACACTCCTAAAAGGGTTTGAGCCGAAGTGTGACGTAGAAAAAGGCACAATAAGGTAGGAGCTAACGAAAAGCGAGAGTCTTTAGTGGGAAGCGAGCTGAACGAAGACATCTGATCTCAGGCAAGACAAATGTTTATCGGGAGAGAGAATCCTCCTTTCACATTATAGCAGTATGCGTAGCCTTTACAAGGAAACGAAGTTTCTTTTCTTAGAACAACATATCAAACGTATTAAAGGCTAAGAAACCCTCAACTCATCAAAAAATACTTGCTCTCGGACAGTGTCCATGTCCGATGGAAGAGTTATAGAACTAGAAGGGGGCACAACAGACCTCTCAGGTACCAAATCATTCATCGACGATGAAGGTTAATACAGGCAGGAGACATATTATTCTATTATTAATTCCCCTTTATATTTTTTTATTTAAAAAGAACATATCAATAAAGTTGTTACTTTTTTTACGGACTTTTACTGATTTTTATTAAATTTTTTATTATCTTGGCTCAAATTTAATTTCCGTTTTTTTTTCCTTACAAAGTAATTTACATCTGTCACCAATGTCATTTCGTGATTTTTTTTTCGAAAAAATGTATGAGAACCGAATCTATTTTTTAAAACGTGCAATTTATTTATTTTATTTTTTTTCACCAAAAGCCAACGAATGTACTGACGCAATACTGCTGCGTTTCGTACTATAACTTTAATTTAACATCAAAATGAAAGAACAAGTCCACAGTCGTGTCTATAAAAAACCGGGACTTAAAAGTACGCTATTGAATAGAGTTTAAATCAGTCAGCAATATCAATTCGTGATTTTTCGGTAGCCAACTGGCGTTACCCAGGCAAATATTTTCTCTTTCAATTCCAATTCTAGAACCCATCCAATAATATTGAAAAGAGGTAAGCCAAGAAAACATAGAACAGGTGGCAGTTTAGCTGTGAAAAACCGGTTTTTCGGTTTTAGGAACAGGTAATTGTTTTGCTGTTTAAAACAGGGATCTGTTATTTTTTTGTGGTTGTCAAAAAACAGGTTGCTGTTTAGCTGTTAAAAACAGGTTTTTTCGGTATTAGAAACCGGTTGTTGTTTAACTGCTTAAAACAGGGAGCTGTTATTTTTTCTGGTTTTAAATACCGGGTCTGTTAAGCTGTTATTATACTCGATACCGAAGGTAAAGAGTATATTGGGTTTGTGCAATGTCCGTCATGGTGTCCGTCCGTCTGTCCGTCCGTATGTTCGCAACTTTTTTCCAAACCCTTCAAGCTAGACCCTTGAAACTTTCCAATTCTCTTTATCTATGGGATAGTAAATTAAAGTGTCAAGATGGGGGTTCTACGATAACTGGGGGGCTGGCAAATCGATAAATTCGATAACTCAAAACCGATAAATCCACATATTTCACACATCCTTACAGCTAGAACTTCCAAATTCGGTAAGCAGATAGCTACTAGCAACCCCCAAAAAACTGCATCAAAAATTTTGGAGCCACGCCCACCCATTCCGCCCCCAGCCCCACCGCAATTTGAAATCAGAAATGGCTATATCTCCCACAGTTTTTGAGCTAGAGCCACCAAATTTGGTAACAAGATAGGTGACGATGACCCCCCAAAAACTGCATCAAAAGTTTGGATGCCACGCACACCGATACTGTCCTAGCCGCCCCCATCCACCCCAACGCTTCGTCAAAAACGGGAATGCGTGTATCTTCCAGAGTTGTGGAGCTAGAGCTTCTAAATTTGGTAGGAAGATAGCTGGTAACGACCCCCAAAAAACTGCATCAAAGTTTTGGAGCCACACCCACCCATTCCGCCCCCAGCCCCCCCGCAATTTGAAATCAGAAATGGCTATATCTCCCACAGTTTTTGAGCTAGAGCCACCAAATTTGGTGCCAAGATAGGTGATGATGACCCCCCAAAAACTGCATCAAAAGTTTGGATGCCACGCCCACCGATACTGTCCTAGCCGCCCCCATCCACCCCAACGCTTCGTCAAAAACGGGAATGCGTGTATCTTCCAGAGTTGTAGAGCTAGAGCCTCCGAATTTGGTGGGAAGATAGCTGGCATTGACCCCCAAAAATCTGCATCAAAGTTTTGGAGCCACGCCCACCCATTTCGCCACCCTTTCCCCACCTTTTACAAACTTTTAGCTAGAGTCACCAAATTTGGTATAAAAATAGCAATTGACATCCCACATAGATCTGCAGCAAAAATTTTGATGCCACACCCACCCATACCGCCCCCAGCCCCCCTTTTCCTACTTTCTAAAATTTTCGAGCTAGAGTCACCAAATTTGGTATGAAGATAGCAATTGACATTCCACGAAGATCTGCATCACAAATTTGGCTGCCACGCCCACCCATACCACCCCAGCCCCCCAGCCCCCCTCCGTTCTTTTAACAAACTTCGAGCTAGAGTCACCAAATTTGGTTTGAAGCAATTGACATTTTACAAAGATCTGCATCAAAAACTTTGATGCCACGCCCACCCATAAGGCCCCAGCCCCCCTTTCCCCACATATTACTAACTTTGAGCTAGAGTCACCAAATTTGGTATGAAGATAGCAATTAACATTCCACAAAGATCTGCAGCAAAAATTTGGATGCCACGCCCACCTATACCGCCCCCAGCCCCCGCTTTCCCCACCTTTTACAAATCTCGAGCTAGAATCACCAAGTTTGGTATGAAGATAGCAATTGACATTCCACAAAGATCTGCATCACAAATCTGGATGCCACGCCCACCCATACCGCCCCCAGCCCCCCTTTCCCAACAAACTTACAAACTTTGAGCTAGAGTCATCAAATTTGTAAGGAAGATAGCTTGTGGCATCCCCATCTGCATCGGAAAATCTTTTAGGCAGTGTACACCTCTGCCGCATCCGTACCCCTCTGCAGTCAGGCCTCTTTTAACCGGTGGACTTGTTCTTTCATTTGGATGTTAAATTAAAGTTATAGTACGAAACGCAGCAGTATGGCGTCAGTACATTCGTTGGCTTTTGGTGAAAAAAAATAAATAAAATTTATAGCACTTTTTAAAAAATAGATTCGGTTCTCATACATTTTTTCGAAAAAAAATCACGAATTGACATTGGTGACAGATGTAAATTACTTTGTAAGGAAAAAAAAAAACTTAAATTAAATTTGAGCCAATATAATAGAAAATTTAATAAAAAATTAGTAAAAGTCCGTAAAAAAGTAACAACTTTATTGATATGTTCTTTTTAAATAAAAAAATATAAAGGGGAATTAATAATAGAATAATATGTATCCTGCCTGTATTAACCTTCATCTTCGATGAATGATTTGGTACCTGAGAGGTCTGTTGTGCCCCCCTTCTAGTTCTATAACTCTTCCATCGGACATGGACACTGTCCGAGAGCAAGTATTTTTTGATGAGTTGAGGGTTTCTTAGCCTTTAATACGTTTGATATGTTGTTCTAAGAAAAGAAACTTAGTTTCCTTGTAAAGGCTACGCATACTGCTATAATGTGAAAGGAGGATTCTCTCTCCCGATAAACATTTGTCTTGCCTGAGATCAGATGTCTTCGTTCAGCTCGCTTCCCACTAAAGACTCTCGCTTTTCGTTAGCTCCTACCTTATTGTGCCTTTTTCTACGTCACACTTCGGCTCAAACCCTTTTAGGAGTGTCACTGCCCTCAACCTTGCTTGCGTGCTTATTTTGTCGTAACCTGCTATATTAACGTGACTCGGGTAGGATCTAGAAAATTGAATAACTAGTGATTATCGAAAACTCAATCAAAGATACGTTTAAAAGACATTATGGAGGTAATGTTCAATCAATTGTTTAGTTAGAACAATCAGCAATATAATAGGACAGTTAAAATTACATACATAAAAGTAAATCTTATAATTGTTAAAATGTTTTAAGACATTGTCTTTAGTCATATAAAAATCTTTGCAAATGATTATGTGTGTATAAGCAAACATAATATTTTAATGAGAAAGGCTGCTCACCAAACCGGAAAACTTAAACTTTTCAATAATAGAAATACAAAATAAAAACCCTATAACTTACATATTGAATGACGATGAGGGTGCCGAACTTAAAGACATTTTCTAAAAAGAGAAAATTGAAAAAAAAAAAAAACAGGTACGCACACACTTGGTTGAAACAAGTGGAAACGTTGCAGTCGGACGCAACCGACTGCGGCATACTCGATACCAGTATTAAAACCGGTAAAAAGAGGCCTGATTGCAAAGGGTACGGATGCGGCAGGGGTGTACGCTGCCTTAAAGATTCTCCGATGCAGATGGGGATGCCACCAGCTATATTCCTTCCAAATTTGGTGACTCTAGCTCAAAGTTTGTAAAATGTAGGGAAAGGGGAGGGGGGGGCTGGGGGTGGTATGGGTAGTTGTGGCATCAAAATTTTTGTTGCAGATCTTTGTGAAATGTCAATTGCTATCTACATACCAAATTTGGTGACTCTAGCTCGAAATTTGTAATAAGTGGGGAAAGGGGGGCTGGGGGCGGTATGGGTGGGCGAGGCATCTAAATTTTTGATGCAGATCTATGTGGAATGTCAATTGCTATCTTCATACCAAATTTGGTGACTCTAGCTCGACATTTGTAATAAGTGGGTGAAGGGGGGCTGGGGGCGGTATGGGTGGGCGAGGCATCCAAATTTTTGATGCAGATCTATGTGGAATGTCAATTGCTATCTTCATACCAAATTTGGTGACTCTAGCTTGAAGTTTGTAAAAGTGGGGCAAGGGGGGCTGGGGGCGGTATGGGTGGGCGTGGCATCAAAATTTTTGATGCAGATCTTTGTGAAATATCAACTGCTATCTTCATACCAAATTTGGTGACTCTAGCTCGAAATTTGTAAAAAGTGGGGAAAGGGGGGCTGGGGGCAGTATGGGTGGGCGTGGCATCCAAATTTGTGATGCAGATCTTTGTGGAATGTGAATTGCTATCGTCATACCAAATTTGGTGACTGTAGCTCGAAAATTGTAAAAAGTGGGGAAAGGGGGGCGAAATGGAGGGCGTGGCTCCAAAACTTTGATGCAGATTTTTGGGGGTCGTTGCCAGCTATCTTCCTACCAAATTTGGTGGCTCTAGCTCCACAACTCTGGAAGATACACGCATTCCCGTTTTTGACGAAGCGTTGGGGTGGATGGGGGCGGCTAGGGCAGTATTGGTGGGCGTGGCATCCAAACTTTTGGTGCAGTTTTTAGGGAGTCATCATCACCTATCTTGGCACAAAATTTGGTGGCTATAGCTCAAAAACTGTGGGAGATATAGCCATTTCTGATTTCAAAATGCGGGGGGGCTGGGGGCGTAATGGGTGGGCGTGGCTCCAAAACTTTGATGCAGTTTTTTGGGGGTCGTTGCCAGCTATCTTCCTACCAAATTTGGTGGCTCTTGCTCCACAACTCTGGAAGATACACGCATTCCCGTTTTTGACGAAGCGTTGGGGTGGATGGGGGCGGCTAGGGCAGTATCGGTGGGCGTGGCATCCAAACTTTTGGTGCAGTTTTTAGGATGTCATCATCACCTATCTTGGCACCAAATTTGGTGGCTATAGCTCAAAAACTGTTTGAGATATAGTCTTTTTTGACTTTAAAATGCGGGGGGGCTGGGGGCGGAATGGGGGGGTGTGGCTCCAAAATTTTTGATGCAGTTTTTTGGGGGTTGCTAATAGCTATCTTCTTACCAAATTTGGTACTTCTAGCTGTAAGGATGTGCGAAATATGTGGATTTATCGGTATTGGGTTATCGAATTTATCGATTTGCCAGCCCCCCAGTTATCGTATAACCCCCATCTTGACACTTTAATTGACTATCCCATAGATAAAGAGAATTGGAAAGTTTCAAGTCTCTAGCTTGAAGGGTGTGGAAAAAACTTGCAACCATACGGACGGACAGACGGACAGACGGACAGACACCATGACGGACATTGCACAAAACCAATATACTCTTTACCTTCGGTATCGAGTATAAAAATAATAATAAGAAAAAACGGATAAATTGATAGGGGCTTTAAATGGGAACAACTCATGGAAAAATGTGTAGTACGTAGTAGACTCGACTATGACTTCACGATTTAATGTAAGCCATAATAACAGTTTTTGGTGTTGCATTGTTCGATCAAATTTCCCCCGAATACTTTATAAATTTTTTAAATAGCTCTTGGTACTTGATAGTCATTGTCTAATGTTTTTATATCCAAATAATATGTTATGTGGGCTGGTGTGTTAGAAGTTAAAGGTGTGAGCCTAGGAAAGTAGCTGGGAATAATAGAAATCAGGGGATCCAAAATCGGTGCAGAGTAGAACAGAACTATTCAAATAAGACGGCTAGACGCAAACCGTACCTAATCTAGGTAAAAGTTACTTATGTGTGTACGAGTGATGGTTCAGGTGAGGATCGCTTCGCCGTAGGGGGGCAAATGATGATGATGAGTGGTTGACTCTTTGGAGGACGCCAGGCTGCTGCAAACAGTGACAGTACGTAAATCGTAAAGGAACTCATTTTCATCGTCGGGCAGCTTAATTGTGATTATGAGAAACGAAAAAGCGCCATCCCATTTACTTCACCGTCTGTAAACGGCAGCTCACTATCGAGGGACTTGGGTTGATGTTACCTCAATGTGAAAATCTAAATAAATATGATATGAGCTTAATATATTCTTTTAAAAGCTACATTTTCGAAGAAAAAAAAAAAGCCGGTTTAATAAAAATCAATTCAAATTTTAATTTAATATATGTAAATATTTATTTTAACAGCCTACTTCTATTTTTAAATGAAAAATAATCACAACTGTTCCGTTCCATCAGTTTCATAGATTAATTGCCTTCCGTTTTTAACAGCTTACCGCCATCCAGTTTTTGAATATAAATTAGGGGAAACATATGATAAATTATTGAAGTAAGTATAGAAGTGAAGCGAAAAAAAGAAACATAAGAGAAAAATACTATATGAGATGTAAAAGAAATAAATAAACAAAATAATAATTGACATCAATAATCAGCAAACAATCAGGAACATACAGCACATACCATTAAGTAATTTTATAATCTCAAAGTGCGTGAGAATAAGCGATAGGGAAAGAAGCAACTAATAATGTATAAGAAATTCTATAAATTCAGTTCCATCTTTCCACTAATTGTTTTAACTGTATAACCTACCAAGCTCAGGCAAGCAAATTGATCTAAAAAGCGTCAAATAGTAAACTCTTTAAAACGAAAAGATCTAATGCTCCTTAAGTGTGAAAGTTGTAACACTCATGTGTTTAAGGCAGCGATTAGATTCTGAGCAAAATTTAATCTCGATACCTAAAAGCTGATAAAATAGTTTGCATAGATACAGACACACAGATCTAGGAAGCCTACGGTGCTGATCTAAATATTGATCAAGAATAAACATACTATCTGGGATCAAGGATGCTTACGTTTATGCATTTCAGAAATAAAAATACTATGTCTCGAGTCAAAAATTGAGAGGCAAAACCCTTAAATTTAAAGGCAATATATAAAGTCAAATAACATAAAAGAATAAAATTAAAAATGAAATAACAACATAATAAAAACAAAATAATAATATTACCAGAATGGAATGACATACTACTTTTAAATCTTACTCCCTGCTGTATTCTATGCCAAGGAAAATGGACCAAGAAAATAGATTGTGGACCTAAACAAGAACAACTTTATCTCGTTCTTTTAATGTACGAATTATAACCCACAAGAATCATAATAGAAAATATCCTAGCAAAAACTATTTACCATGAAGTCTAAACGGTCTTAAGACCATGAGTCCTAAACTAGTGAAAATTATTGTAAATGACTTGATTGCGCTCTTTTATTAGTTTAACATACACACAAGAAGTGCTCTACAATACAACCACAAAAAAAAAGAAGAACAAATCATACCATACAATTACCAAATCAAATCTTATTCTTTGGAGCCTCCTCCACAAACAGTATACAATAAAATCAGACCCTAATCTAAAATCAAAACACAAGATCAAGAGCTAGGGTGTAGTGATGTAAATTTGAGTCAAAATACCGATGTCGATGCTCATCGATGTTTTCAAAATGGAAAATCGATGTGTGGAAATACATCGGCTCAAAATTTCGATGCATCGATGTATTTATTTTTTTATGTGACATGTTTTGTATCCTACATTTTTTTTTAAAGAGCGATTTTTTTTGTTTAACAACTCATTTATTATTATATATTTAAGAATTGCTTTCATAGCTGTCTTATAAAATTTCAAAAGTTGTATACTTAAAAATTATTAACGTAAAAAAAAAATAACAAAACATATAAAAAAAAAACTTTTACGCTTTCACAGCAGTCGTTTACCGGTAGGGTATTGCATAAAATTAATACGAAAGCAGAGCGTATGCTTTCTTAGCAAGCCTGCTTTATAAGGAAAATAATAATTAAAAGTATTTTTTTTCAATGCTTTGCAAAAATAATATGCGACTTAGTCTATCTGGGTCTATTCTATTTCTTTTTTTACTTAATATATTGGCAGCCGCTGAAAAAACCCGTTCAGAGGCAACAGATGATCCAACAATCGGCAAAAATTGGAGAGCAACCTTGTACAAATTTGGGTAGGTATTTTTCATACCTTCCCAAATTTGTAACGGGTTACTTTCGAACGCAGCCAATGGCATGCGTAGATATGCGCTTATTTCTACATCGACATCCACATTCGGGTTATGGGACTGCGCCAGCTGGTAATGGTGGTCCCAAAAAGAATTCGATTGAGTGGCCGACGTGGTGGGTAACATTTCTATTTCGCTTTCATGTGGCTTGAGCAATGACTTAATTTTAATTATTGCATTAGCACATGCTTGAGGTTCTTTAAAATGCAATTTTTTGAACCTCGGATCAAGTATTGTGGCCATTGCCAGAATCGATACCTAAAACAATGATTTGCAAAATAAATAATTAAAAATTATTAATATTATTATTATTATTATTAAATATATATAATTAAAAATTAATTATAATTGAATATACCTGCTCTATTGATCCCATACGCCTTTGAATTTCGGTAAGCAGGAAATCCTTAAAATCTTTTGCCTCAGTAGTTTTTTCCATGAGGTTTTGTAATTTTTCGTGTAAAATTCTAGCGATGGGAATGACCATACTGGCTGTGCAATATTTGTCCCCGCTAATTATTTTTGTTGCTTCCTCGAGGGGGCGTAGCATTGTTATTATGCTATTCAGCAACTCAAACTCTGTTCCACTAAGCATAGTGAGATCACTGCGCGTGTTCAACAGCACTTCGTTGACGTATTGTTTAATTTCCGAAAAACGCTCAATCATATAAAAGGTGCTGTTCCATCTTGTTGCAACATCTTGAATCAACGCTTTGTCAGTTAATTTTCTTAACAGATCGCTGGCTACGCAACTCTTATTAAAGAAAGTTATTATTGCTTTTATTTTTGTGATGCATCCATGTACGGAGTCCCTTTGGATGGCAGATCGTGCAATAAGATTTAGAGTATGCGCAAGACACGGTAGGTGCTTTTTACGTCCGAAAGCAATGTCAACAGCTTTAACAATATTTGCACCATTGTCTGTGACAATAGCTGTTACTTGCTGCTTTTCAATGCGCCAATCTAAGCAACAACCCTCCAGCATATCGCTTAGATAGTTTCCAGTGTGTCGATCACTCAGCTCCAAAGCTCCAACTGTCAACGAAGCCATTTCCTGATCAAGCAGGAAATGACCAGTAATGCCCAAAAAGCTGCGCATTGACATTTGGTCGGTCCACACATCCATTGTCAAACTTAATTTCATTCCATCCAGCCGTGTTTTCCATATATTTTTCAACTCCGTGTATTTTTCATCAACCCATTTCGTTACATAGTACCTTGAAGGCATTTTGTAGCGCGGTGCAACTATGCTCATCAAATTGACAAATCCAGTATTTTCAACGATTGAAAAAGGCTGCACGTCTTTTGCTATCATAAAAACAATAGCTTGGTTGATTTTTTGGGCTTTTTGGCCTTCTGTCGCGAATTCCGTTATTTTTTCAAAGCTTTCAAAAATGGAAGTTTGTCGTGGTGCGACACTGCTGCACGATGGTGTCTCTTCACGAATTTCACCAGATACCAAATCAGAATTTTCCTTATTTAGCTTATGGACGTTGCGTAGGTGGTCCTGCATGTTCGTCGTGTTGCCAGCAGTTTTGATAATTTTGCCACAAATGTTGCATTTTGCGGTATTAGCATTTATTTTGCTGAAATGCTTCCAGCAAAAGCTCGTCCTTGTTGTTATTCTGAAATAAATTAAGTTACAAAATAAATAAACTTCAAGAAGGCTTTCTGAAGCAAACTTATCAGGCAATCGCCTTTGGTAGCTATAGAATCTTTGACAAATTTTAATGAATATACTAACTTTGGCATTGCAAACACAGAATTAAATAAAATATATATACGCACTTTACTTCCGCGAAAATAGCTTAAATTACTGTAAATTTGAACAGCCGATGTTGTGCAGAAGCATCGATGCATCGTATTACATCGATATCAATGAAAACATCGGAAAACATCGGAAAACATCGCCCCAAAATCATCGATGTTCGATGCATCGATGTTTTTTTACATCACTACTAGGGTGTATAAAACGATTAAAACAAAGAAAGAAAAAAAAAACTGAAAATACCAATATTTAGTGGGTATAAACCAATCCGGTGATAGTAAACGTACATTATTTTATGCCCGTAATGTTAATCCAAATTCAAGATTAATGCAAGGTTCAAGAAGAATAGAGCACATTTCAATGGTTTCATGAATTTACGAAATATCTCAGATCAAAGAAAAACAAATCCTTTAGCGACAATAAGTTTTGAGCACTAAAGAAAATGAATCTCTTTAAGAAATAATTATAATATTTAAATGAAAAAATAAAACCTAATAACATGGCATCCAGAACAAAAAGGTTTTGTTCTTATTAAAATTAATAAAGCACCTACAAAAAAAATAAAAATTAAATAAATAAATAAAATAAAAGAAAGAAAAACAATGGAAGTGAGATGTAACAAAACTGCAACTATCACAGTTAAGGAACAGTAGTAGTAGATACTTAACCCTTAAATTAAAACAGCTAACAAAGTCATACTTTTCGAAACAGTGTAAGACTCATATCTCGAACTGTTAAGCTAGTTCAATGCACTTCCTTATTAAATGTAATAAAAATGAGGAGAATAATGAAATAAAATATTCCCATCCACCAATTAAAAGAAATTAATAACGAACTTTTCTTAGTTTAGGCAATGAGTTTGGAAATATAAAAATCTTACATAATCACTAAAAAAGTAGAAAGGTATATAGGTTGAGAGTTAAAATATATTAAAGCAATCAATTATAATGTGAAAAATCAATGTCCGATCGATTTCCCTGTTAAAATTAAGCTAACGTGTTAAGGATAATAATACAATCTATCTCGTTTTAAGCGTAAAGTCTAGTCAAAATAGCTAACAACATAACATAAAATTTTTAAAAATCAAAAGAATACTAAGTTGATGAAAACGATTAAGTATAACACAAATTAAGATAGGGTATCAGACAACATCAATAGAAGAATTTTTGAAGTCAGTAAATGAGTACAAAACACATTCTGCTTAGAACATCTTACTGTTTTCATTTTCTTTATTTTAGAAATTTAATTGATATGTGAGTTTGATGAAATAATTTAATAAGAAATAGTTTGACGGATATCTTAAATATGAAAAGTGTCATTTGACGAAAATCTTTTAGCGAGCGAAAATTTTTTAAGGAAAAATTATTTGTTAAGCCTAAAAGATTACCTTAAAGAATTTAAAGAATGTAAAAGCAAAATAAATTATTACTGAGATAGAACAGAATCGAATATATGGGTATTAAAAAAAAAAAATAAATAATAATAAATTCAATAAACGATGAAGTATAAATATTAAGATCTAAATAATTTTGTTGAAACATGATTTATTATACCAGCTACACGAACTTCTTTAAGCTTTCAAAATAGTGACATACATGTATATCGTGAGTACTAGAACTTAGACTTATAATATAGACTTAAAAAAGCTTTTTATCAAGCCGAAACAAAATCATGGAGTATGACTTGTGTGTTCTACCGGCTATAACTATATGTCATTAATATAAATGTTCGGTGTTTGTGTTTGCTTAATCCCTCAACGGAACAAGCTTAATATAATTCTCAAATTTAACATACTGTAAAAATCTATGAAAAAAAAAAAATAAACTCAATAAATTAAATTAAAACATACCTATAAGAAAAACATAATTTGATAGTTTACTAACAAAGTAAAAAAAATTAAAAAGTTATACTAATTAGCTCTATACAAGTAACAGAAGTCAGTGAAATAATCAAAACAGATGTATGCAAATAAAGGTTAGAAACGTAAGTAGCGAAAAGTTGAGTGTGGTTAGAAAGAGGGACATTCAATTAACATACCACTTGCATTTCATAGACGCTCGTGTATAGAATCGCATAAAGGAGCGTGTTTTAATATAATAATATAAGCAGGATCGCTTTCCCCTATAGCACTTTCACCCTCAAACACTTACTCCCTCTAGCACTAACTCTCTCTTTCTCCCTCTAACACTTTCCCCCTCTTACACCTTCCCCTATAACATTCCAATCTAAATCTGCAAGTCTCAATACTCTTGTTTAAAAACAATGTTTTCATCTTGCTGCTGCTGCGTAGGAAAATTCCCATCCCTTGCTTACATAACCCTCACGAATGTTGTTGTTGCTTTTGATCATAAGAATGTGGCCCACGAATTTACTACCCTTTGACAAGCGTACTTCAAACAAGCACAATCTTATCTCAAACCTTTTATCCTTTGGATCACTGGATTTCACAACCGTAAACATTCATTGTTTATGTTTTGCCTGCTGGTGTGCAAGGCAACGCACCTCAAACAGGCGTCCTCTTGACTCTCTCTGCGCACAGTTGACTCTCTCTGTCTTATCTACTAACTTGTAGCTAAGAAACCTTAATAGTTTCAAAGGCAATGTACTTGGCTCACTGATCCTCACGGATGGTGATATCTATAACATATTAGCCAACTAATGTACTTGACCTTTGACTAGCGCACTTCAAGCATGCACAAACTTGTCTCTAAGTCTTCTAACACTTTCCGCCTCTAACACTTTCCGCCTCTTACACACATTCTCCTTCTAACACTTTCCCCCTCTAACTCTTTCCTCCTCTAACATATTTTAATCTTAATCTACATGTATAACACTCTTGTCTTAAAACAATGTGTTGATCTTGCTGCTGCTGCTGTTGCTGCGTAGGAAAATTCCCATCCCTTGCTTACATAACCCCTCACGAAGGTTGTTGTTGTTGTTGCTGTTGAACATAACAATGCAACGTACATCGAACAAGCGCTCGCTTTTCTTTATTCTCTATCCTTTCTTCCTTTGCACACTGCTCCTCATAACCATAAGCATTAATTGTTTATGTTTTTCCTGCAGGTGTGCAAGGCAACGCATGTCAAACAGGCGCCCTCTCGACTCTCTCTTATCTACTTATTCGTAGCTAAGAAACCTGCGCACAGTTGACCCTCTCTCTCTCTTATCTACTAACATGTAGCTAAGAAACCTTAATAGTTTCAAAGGCAATGTACTTGGCTCACTGATCCTCACGGACGGTGATATCTATAACACATTAGTCAACTAATGTACTTGACCTTTGACTAGCGCACTTCAAGCATGCATAAACTTGTCTCTAAGTCTTCTACTACTTTCCCCCTCTAACACTTTCTCCCTCTAACACCATCTCCCTCTAACACTTTCCCCCTCTATCCTTTCCCCCTCTTACACCTTCTCCCTCTATCACTTTCTCCCGCTAACTCTTTATAATCTTAATCTACAAGAATAAATACTCTTGTTAAGAACAATGTGTTGATCTTGCTGCTGCTGCTGCGTATGAAAATTCCCATCCCTTGTTCACACAACCCCCCCACGAAGGTTGTAGTTGTTGACAATAACAATGCACGTGTGCAGAGCAACGTATTTAAAACAGGAGCACACTTGACTCTAACAATAATTGGTTAAATAGTTTAACCTGATCCTGTCATTCTCACAGCCATAAAGATCAATGTATTGATCCTGCCGCTGCTGCTGCTGCTGCTGTTGCTGCTGGTGCTGCTGCTGCGTAGGAAAATTCCCATACCTTGTTCACATCTTTTTGTTATTGTTGTTGCTGTTGACCATAACAATGTAACGTACATCGAAGAAGCGTCCGCTTTTCTCTATTCTCTATCCTTTCTTCCTTTGCACACTGATACTCATGACCATAAACAGGTTTATAATGCAACGCACGTCAAATATGCGCCCTCTCGACTCTCTCTTATCTATCCTTTCTTCCTGTGTACACTGCACCTCATGACCATAAACAGGTTTACAATGCCACGCACGTCAAAGAGGTGCACAATTGACTCTAACACTAGTTAGGTACATAACCAAATCTGTTCCTCTGATCACTGCTTTCACAGATGCTGCTGGTAAAGTGGTGGTCAAGGAATGTTAATCCTTTGTTCTCCACCTTAGTCTAATTAAAGCGTGCACGATCATGAAAAAAAAGGGTCATAAATTAAAATATTGTAGGAGTCAAAAAACAAACGATCGAAAAAAGGGTAATAAAATTTAATGAGGTCATAAATTATAATATTGTAAGGGTCAAAAATCAAGGGGTCGAAAAAAGGGTCATAAAAATTAATGGGGTCATAAATTGTCGGCATCCCTTTGAGTTAGAACCACCAGTTCCCTACTACTTACGTTGCATTGTTATGGTCAACAGCAACATCAACAACAAAATTCGTGGGGGGTTATGTAAGCAAGGGATGGAAATTTTCCTACGCAGCAACAGCAGCAGCAGCAAGATCAACACATTGTTTTTAAACAAGAGTATTGATACTTTTAGATTAAGATTAAAATATGTTAGAGGAGGAAAGAGTTAGAAGGGGAAAGTGTTAGAAGGAGTATGTTTGTAAGAGGCTGAAAGAGTTAGAGGGGGAAAGTGTTAGAGGGAGGAAGACTTAGAGACAAGCTTGTGCATGCTTGAAGTACACTAGTCAAAGGTCAAGTACATTAGTTGGCTAATATGTTATAGATATCACAGTCCGTGAGGATCAGTGAGCCAAGTACATTGCCTTTGGAACTATTAAGGTTTCTTAGCTACAAGTTAGTAGATAAGACAGAGAGAGTCAACTGTGCGCAGGTTTCTTAACTACGAATAAGTAGATAAGAGAGAGTCGAGAGGGCGCCTGTTTGAGGTGCGTTGCCTTGCACACCTGCAGGCAAAACATAAACAATGAATGTTTATGGTTGTGAAAACTAGTGATCCAAAGGATAAAAGGGTTGAGACAAGATTGTGCTTGTTTGAAGTACACTTGTCAAAGGGCAGTACATTCGAAGGCCGCATTCTTATGATCAAAAGCAACAACAACATGCGTGAGGGTTATGTAAGCAAGGGATGGGAATTATCCTACGCAGCAGCAGCAAGATCAAAAAATTGTTTTTAAACAAGATTATTGAGACTTGCAGATTTAGATTGGAATGTAATAGGGGGTAGGTGTAAGTGGGGGAAAGTGTTAGAGGGAGAAAGAGAGAGGGGGAAAGCGATCCTGCTTATATTATTTTATTAAAACACGCTCCTTTATGCGATTCTGTACACGAGCGTCTATGAAATGCAAGTGGTATGTTAATTGAATGTCCCTCTTTCTAACGCATACTCAACTTGTTCGCTACTTACGTTTCTAACCTTTATTTGCATACAGCTGTTTTGATTATTTCATTGACTTCTGTTACTTGTATAGAGCTAATTAGTATAACTTTTTAATTTTTTTTACTTTGTTAGTAAACTATCAAATTATGTTTTTCTTATAGGTATGTTTTAATTTAATTTATTGAGTTTATTTTTTTTTTTCATAGATTTTTACAGTATGTTAAATTTGAGAATTATATTAAGCTTGTTCCGTTGAGGGATTAAGCAAACACAAACACCGAACATTTATATTAATGACATATAATTATAGCAGGTAGAACACACAAGTCATACTCCATGATTTTGTTTCGGCTTGATAAAAAGCTTTTTTAAGTCTATATTATAAGTCTAAGTTCTAGTACTCACGATATACATATCTAAGAATGCTTTTATGTATGTCACTATTTTGAAAGCTTAAAAAAGTTTATGTAGCTGGTATAATAAATCATGCTTCAACAAAATTATTTAGATCTTAATATTTATATATTCATCGTTTATTGAATTTATTATTATTTATTTATTTTTTTTTAATACCCATATATACGATTCTGTTCTACCTCAGTAATAATTTATTTTGCTTTTACATTCTTTAAATTCTTTAAGGTAATCTTTTAGGCTTAACAAATAATTTTTCCTTAAAAAATTTTCGCTCGCTAAAAGATTTTCGTCAAATGACACTTTTCATATTTAAGATATCCGTCAAACTATTTCTTATTAAATTATTTCATCAAACTCACATATCAATTAAATTTCTAAAATAAAGAAAATGAAAACAGTAAGATGTTCTAAGCAGAATGTGTTTTGTACTCATTTACTGACTTCAAAAATTCTTCTATTGATGTTGTCTGATACCCTATCTTAATTTGTGTAATACTTAATCGTTTTCATCAACTTAGTATTCTTTTTATTTTTAAAAATTTTATGTTATGTTGTTAGCTATTTTGACTTATTTATTTTGACTCTATTGTCCTTAATACGTTAGCTTAATTTTAACAGGGAAATCGATCGGACATTGATTTTTCACATTATAATTGATTGCTTTAATATATTTTAACTGTCAACCTATATACCTTTCTACTTTTTTAGTGATTATGTAAGATTTTTATATTTCCAAACTCATTGCCTAAACTAAGAAAATTTCGTTATTAATTTTTTTAATTGATGGATGGTAATATTTTATTTCATTATTCTCCTCATTTTTATTACATTTAATAAGGAAGTGCATTGAACTAGCTTAACAGTTCGAGATATGAGTCTTACACTGTTTCGAAAAGTATGACTTCGTTAGCTGTTTTAATTTAAGGGTTAAGTATCTACTACTACTGTTCCTTAACTGTGATAGTTGCAGTTTTGTTACATCTCACTTCCATTGTTTTTCTTTCTTTTATTTTATTTATTTATTTAATTTTTATTTTTTTTGTAGGTGCTTTATTTATTTTAATAAGAACAAAGCCTTTTTGTTCAAGATGCCATGTTATTAGGTCTTATTTTTTCATTTAAATATTATAATTATTTCTTAAAGAGATTCATTTTCCTTAGTGCTCAAAACTTATTGTCGCTAAAGGATTTGTTTTTCATTGATCTGAGATATTTCGTAAATTCATGAAACCATTGAAATGTGCTCTATTCTTCTTGAACCTTGCATTAATCTTGAAATTCGATGGCAAAATAAGGTTGTGATGTACTAAAGCTCGAGATGACGTAAAAGTCGGTATTTAACATAACGGGCATAAAATAATGTACGTTTACTATCACCGGATTGGTTTATACCCACTAAATATTGGAATTTCCATTTTTTTTTTTCTTTCTTTGTTTTAATCGTTTTATACACCCTAGCTCTTGATCTTGTGTTTTGATTTTAGATTAGGGTCTGATTTTATTGTATACTGTTTGTGGAGGAGGCTCCAAAGAATAAGATTTGATTTGGTAATTGTATGGTATGATTTGTTCTTCTTTTTTTTGTGGTTGTATTGTAGAGCACTTCTTGTGTGTATGTTAAACTAATAAAAGAGCGCAATCAAGTCATTTACAATAATTTTCACTAGCTTAGGATTCATGGTCTTAAGACCGTTTAGACTTCATGGTAAAAAGTTTTTGCTAGGCTATTTTCTATTATGATTCTTGTGGGTTATAATTCGTACATTAAAAGAACGAGATAAAGTTGTTCTTTTTTAGGTCCACAATCTATTTTCTTGGTCCATTTTCCTTGGCATATAATACAGCAGGGAGTAAGATTTAAAAGTAGTATGTCATTCCATTCTGGTAATATTATTATTTTGTTTTTATTATGTTGTTATTTCATTTTTAATTTTATTCTTTTATGTTATTTGACTTTATATATTGCCTTTAAAATTAATGGTTTTGCCTCTCAATTTTTGAACCGAGACATAGTATTTATATTTCTGTAATGCATAAACGTAAGCATCCTTGATCCCAGATAGTATGTTTATTCTTGATCAATATTTAGATCAGCACCGTAGGCTTCCTAGATCTGTGTGTCTGCATCTATGCAAACTATTTTATCAGCTTTTAGGTATCGAGATTAAATTTTGCTCAGAATCTAATCGCTGCCTTAAACACATGAGTGTTACAACTTTCACACTTAAGGAGCATTAGATCTTTTCGTTTTAAAGAGTTTACTATTTGACGCTTTTTAGATCAATTTGCTTGCCTGAGCTTGGTAGGTTATACAGTTAAAACAATTAGTGGAAAGATGGAACTGAATTTATAGAATTTCTTATACATTATTAGTTGCTTCTTTCCCTATCGCTTATTCTCACGCACTTTGAGATTATAAAATTACTTAATGGTATGTGCTGTATGTTCCTGATTGTTTGCTGATTATTGATGTCAATTATTATTTTGTTTATTTATTTCTTTTACATCTCATATAGTATTTTTCTCTTATGTTTCTTTTTTCGCTTCACTTCTATACTTACTTCAATAATTTATCATATGTTTCCCTAATTTATATTCAAAAACTGGATGGCGGTAAGCTGTTAAAAACGGAAGGCAATTAATCTATAAAACTGATGGAACGGAACAGTTGTGATTATTTTTCATTTAAAAATAGAGGTAGGCTGTTAAAATAAATATTTACTTATATTAAATTAAAATTTGAATTGATTTTTAGTAAACCGGATTTTTTTTTTCGAAAATGTAGCTTTTAAAAGAATATTTAAGCTCATATCATATTTATTTAGATTTTCACATTGAGGTAACATCAACCCAAGTCCCTCGATAGTGAGCTGCCGTTTACAGACGGTGAAGTAAATGGGATGGCGCTTTTTCGTTTCTCATAATCACAATTAAGCTGCCCGACGATGAAAATGAGTTCCTTTACGATTTACGTACTGTCACTGTTTGCAGCGGCCTGGCGTCCTCCAAAGAGTCAAACACTCATCATCATCATTTGCCCCCTACGGCGAAGCGATCCTCACCTGAACCATCACTCGTACACACATAAGTAAATTTTACCTAGATTAGGTACGGTTTGCGTCTAGCCGTCTTATTTGAATAGTTCTGTTCTACTCTGCACCGATTTTGGATCCCCTGATTTCTATTATTCCCAGCTACTTTCCTAGGCTCACACCTTTAACTTCTAACACACCAGCCCACATAACATATTATTTGGATATAAAAACATTAGACAATGACTATCAAGTACCAAGAGCTATTAAAAAATTTATAAAGTATTCGGGGGAAAGTTGATCGAACAATGCAACACCAAAAACTGTTATTATGGCTTACATTAAATCGTGAAGTCGAGTCTACTACGTACTACACATGTTTCTATGAGTTGTTCCCATTTAAAGCCCCTATCAATTTATCCGTTTTTTCTTATTATTATTTTTTCAACCAAGTGTGTGCGTACCTGTTTTTTTTTTTTCAATTTTCTCTTTCTAGAAAATGTCTTTAAGTTCGGCACCCTCCTCGTCATTCAATATGTATGTTATAGGGATTTTTTTTTTGTATTTCTATTATTGAAAAGTTTAAGTTTTCCGGTTTGGTGAGCAGCCCTTCTCATTAAAATATTATGTTTGCTTATACACACATAATCATTTGCAAAGATTTTTATATGACTAAAGACAATGTCTTAAAACATTTTAACAATTATAAGATTTACTTTTATGTATGTAATTTTAACTGTCCTATTATATTGCTGATTGTTCTAACTAAACAATTGATTGAACATTACCTCCATAATGTCTTTTAAACGTATCTTTGATTGAGTTTTCGATAATCACTAGTTATTCAATTTTCTAGATCCTACCCGAGTCACGTTAATATAGCAGGGTACGACAAAATAAGCACGCAAGCAAGGTTGAGGGCAGTGACACTCCTAAAAGGGTTTGAGCCGAAGTGTGACGTAGAAAAGGCACAATAAGGTAGGAGCTAACGAAAAGCGAGAGTCTTTAGTGGGAAGCGAGCTGAACGAAGACATCTGATCTCAGGCAAGACAAATGTTTATCGGGAGAGAGAATCCTCCTTTCACATTATAGCAGTATGCGTAGCCTTTACAAGGAAACTAAGTTTCTTTTCTTAGAACAACATATCAAACGTATTAAAGGCTAAGAAACCCTCAACTCATCAAAAATACTTGCTCTCGGACAGTGTCCATGTCCGATGGAAGAGTTATAGAACTAGAAGGGGGGCACAACAGACCTCTCAGGTACCAAATCATTCATCGACGATGAAGGTTAATACAGGCAGGAGACATATTATTCTATTATTAATTCCCCTTTATATTTTTTTATTTAAAAAATAACATATCAATAAAGTTGTTACTTTTTACGGACTTTTACTAATTTTTATTAAATTTTCTATTATATTGGCTCAAATTTAATTTAAGTTTTTTTTCCTTACAAAGTAATTTACATCTGTCAGCAATGTCAATTCGTGATTTTTTCCGAAAAAATGTATGAGAACCGAATCTATTTTTTAAAAAGTGCTATACATTTTATTTATTTTTTTTCACCAAAAGCCAACGAATGTACTGACGCAATACTGCTGCGTTTCGTACTATAACTTTAATTTAACATCAAAATGAAAGAACAAGTCCTTAGTCGTGTCGATAAAAAACCGGGACTTAAAAGTACGCTATTGAATAGAGTTTAAATCAGTCAGCAATATCAATTCGTGATTTTTCGGTAGCCAACTGGCGTTACCCAGGCAAATATTTTCTCTTTCAATTCCAATTCTAAAACCCATCCAATAATATTGAAAAGAGGTAAGCCAAGAAAACATAGAACAGGTGGCAGTTTAGCTGTGAAAAACCAGTTTTTCGGTTTTAGGAACAGGTAATTGTTTTGCTGTTTAAAACAGGGATCTGTTATTTTTTTGTGGTTGTCAAAAAACAGGTTACTGTTTAGCTGTTAAAAACAGGTTTTTTCGGTATTAGAAACCGGTTGTTGTTTAACTGCTTAAAACAGGGAGCTGTTATTTTTTCTGGTTTTAAATACCGGGTCTGTTAAGCTGTTATTTTTGTGGTTGTCAAAAAACAGGTTGTTGTTTGACTGTTATTTTTTCGGGTTTAAAAACAGTTTTGGGGAGGGGGGGTGTCAGTTTTGCTGTTAAAAACAGGGATTTTTCAGGTTTAAAAATAGTTTGTTGATATATGTTTAAACGGAGAGCTGTTATGTGTGCAAAATTAAAAATGAAATAACAACATAATAAAAACAAAATAATAATATTACCAGAATGGAATGACATACTACTTTTAAATCTTACTCCCTGCTGTATTATATGCCAAGGAAAATGGACCAAGAAAATAGATTGTGGACCTAAAAAGAACAACTTTATCTCGTTCTTTTAATGTACGAATTATAACCCACAAGAATCATAATAGAAAATAGCCTAGCAAAAACTTTTTACCATAAAGTCTAAACGGTCTTAAGACCATGAATCCTAAGCTAGTGAAAATTATTGTAAATGACTTGATTGCGCTCTTTTATTAGTTTAACATACACACAAGAAGTGCTCTACAATACAACCACAAAAAAAAAGAAGAACAAATCATACCATACAATTACCAAATCAAATCTTATTCTTTGGAGCCTCCTCCACAAACAGTATACAATAAAATCAGACCCTAATCTAAAATCAAAACACAAGATCAAGAGCTAGGGTGTATAAAACGATTAAAACAAAGAAAGAAAAAAAAAAATGGAAATTCCAATATTTAGTGGGTATAAACCAATCCGGTGATAGTAAACGTACATTATTTTATGCCCGTTATGTTAAATACCGACTTTTACGTCATCTCGAGCTTTAGTACATCACAACCTTATTTTGCCATCCAATTTCAAGATTAATGCAAGGTTCAAGAAGAATAGAGCACATTTCAATGGTTTCATGAATTTACGAAATATCTCAGATCAATGAAAAACAAATCCTTAAGCGACAATAAGTTTTGAGCACTAAAGAAAATGAATCTCTTTAAGAAATAATTATAATATTTAAATGAAAAAAATAAGACCTAATAACATGGCATCTAGAACAAAAAGGCTTTGTTCTTATTAAAATTAATAAAGCACCTACAAAAAAATAAAAATTAAATAAATAAATAAAATAAAAGAAAGAAAAACAATGGAAGTGAGATGTAACAAAACTGCAACTATCACAGTTAAGGAACAGTAGTAGTAGATACTTAACCCTTAAATTAAAACAGCTAACGAAGTCATACTTTTCGAAACAGTGTAAGACTCATATCTCGAACTGTTAAGCTAGTTCAATGCACTTCCTTATTAAATGTAATAAAAATGAGGAGAATAATGAAATAAAATATTCCCATCCATCAATTAAAAGAAATTAATAACGAAATTTTCTTAGTTTAGGCAATGAGTTTGGAAATATAAAAATCTTACATAATCACTAAAAAAGTAGAAAGGTATATAGATTGACAGTTAAAATATATTAAAGCAATCAATTATAAAGTGAAAATCAATGTCCGATCGATTTCCCTGTTAAAATTAAGCTAACGTATTAAGGACAATAAAGTCAAAATAAATAAGTCAAAATAGCTAACAACATAACATAAAATTTTGAAAAATCAAAAGAAAACGATTAAGTATTACACAAATTAAGATAGGGTATCAGACAACATCAATAGAAGAATTTTTGAAGTCAGTAAATGAGTACAAAACACATTCTGCTTAGAACATCTTACTGTTTTCATTTTCTTTATTTTAGAAATTTAATTGATATGTGAGTTTGATGAATTAATTTAAGTCGAGTATAAGAAATAGTTTGACGGATATCTTAAATATGAAAAGTGTCATTTGACGAAAATCTTTTAGCGAGCGAACATTTTTTAAGGAAAAATTATTTGTTAAGCCTAAAAGATTACCTTAAAGAATTTTAAGAATGTAAAAGCAAAATAAATTATTACTGAGGTAGAACAGAATCGAATATATGGGTATTAAAAAAAATAAATAAATAATAATAAATTCAATAAACGATGAAGTATAAATATTAAGATCTAAATAATTTTGTTGAAGCATGATTTATTATACCAGCTACATAAACTTTTTTAGGCTTTCAAAATAGTGACATACATAAAAGCATTCTTAGATATGTATATCGTGAGTACTAGAACTAAGACTTATAATATAGACTTAAAAAAGCTTTTTATCAAGCCGAAACAAAATCATGGAGTATGACTTGTGTGGTCTACCTGCTATAACTATATGTCATTAATATAAATGTTCGGTGTTTGTGTTTGCTTAATCCCTCAACGGAACAAGCTTAATATAATTCTCAAATTTAACATACTGTAAAAATCTATGAAAAAAAAAAACTAAATAAATTAAATTAAAACATACCTATAAGAAAAACATAATTTGATAGTTTACTAACAAAGTAAAAAAATTAAAAAGTTATACTAATTAGCTCTAAACAAGTAACAGAAGTCAGTGAAATAATCAAAACAGATGTATGCAAATAAAGGTTAGAAACGTAAGTAGCGAACAAGTTGGGTATGCGTTAGAAAGAGGGACATTCAATTAACATACCACCTGCATTTCATAGACGCTCGTGTACAGAATCGCATAAAGGAGCGTGTTTTAATATAATAATAAAAGCAGGATCGCTTTCCCCCTCTCTCTTTCTCCCTCTAACACTTTCCCCCTCTTACACCTTCCCCCTATTACATTCCAATCTTAATCTGCAAGTCTCAATACTCTTGTTTAAAAAACAATGTTTTCATCTTGCTGCTGCTGCGTAGGATAATTCCCATCCCTTGCTTACATAACCCTCACGCATGTTGTTGTTGCTTTTGATCATAAGAATGCGGCCTACGAATGTACTGCCCTTTGACAAGTGTACTTCAAACAAGCACAATCTTGTCTCAACCCTTTTAACCTTTGGATCACTGGTTTTCACAACCATAAACATTCATTGTTTATGTTTTGCCTGCAGGTGTGCAAGGCAACGCACCTCAAACAGGCGCCCTCTCGACTCTCTCTTATTTACTTATTCGTAGTTAAGAAACCTGCGCACAGTTGACTCTCTCTGTCTTATCTACTAACTTGTAGCTAAGAAACCTTAATAGTTCCAAAGGCAATGTACTTGGCTCACTGATCCTCACGGACGGTGATATCTATAACATATTAGCCAACTAATGTACTTGACCTTTGACTAGTGTACTTCAAGCATGCACAAGCTTGTCTCTAAGTCTTCCTCCCTCTAACACTTTCCCCCTCTAACTCTTTCAGCCTCTTACACACATACTCCTTCTAACACTTTCCCCCTCTAACTCTTTCCTCCTCTAACATATTTTAATCTTAATCTACAAGTATCAATACTCTTGTTTAAAAACAATGTGATGATCTTGCTGCTGCTGCTGTTGCTGCGTAGGAAAATTTCCATCCCTTGCTTACATAACCCCCCCACGAAGGTTGTAGTTGTTGACAATAACAATGCACGTGTGCAGAGCAACGTATTTAAAAACAGGAGCACACTTGACTCTAACAATAATTGGTTAAATAGTTAAAACTGATCCTGTCATTATCACAGCCATAAAGATCAATGTTTATGGCCTGCTTGTCAAACAGGAGCACACTTGACTCTAATACAAATTGGTTACATAGCCAAAACTGATAGTGTGAAAACTGATTTTCACAACTTGACACCTGATCCCTTGCTCACAAACCCACATGAATGTTGTTGTTGTTGTTGTTGGCAAAAACAATGTATGCTGTGGCTTGCTTGCACGTGTTCAAGGCAACGCACTTAAAACAGGAGCACACTTGACACCAGATCCTATGATCACTGATTCTCAAGGATGCTGTTGTTGATGTTGCTCTTGACAATAACAATGCATGTTGTGGCTTGCTTGCAGGGGGTAAAAGACAACGCACGTGCAAACAGATGTACACTTGACACCAGATTCTATGATCACTGATTCTCGCAACCATAACAATGCGCCCTAGGAATGTCATGCCTTTGTCCTTAATACCTAGTCTAATTAATGCGGGCACGATCATGGGAAAAAAGGGTCATAAATTATAGTATTGGGGGGTAATATAAGTGTCAAAAAAAAGGGTCATAAAATTTAATGGGGGTAATTAAACTGTCAAAAATGAAAAGTCATAAATTGACACAGAACCCCCATTCTCCTACTACTCCAGAAATAAACAGACAGGTCGAAAAATTAATAAAAGATGGTATAGTTGAGCCATCAATTTCTGAATATAATAGCCCACTTCTCTTGGTACCCAAGAAATCTCTCCCAAATTCAAATGAGAAAAAAATGGCGTTTAGTAGTTGATTATCGCCAAATAAATAAAAAAAACTTCTGGCAGATAAATACCCACTGCCAAGAATAGAAGAAATCTTAGACCAATTAGGACGAGCACAATATTTTTAATGTCTCGATCTCATGTCAGGATTTCACCAAATAGAACTAGATGAGAAATCTAGAAATGTAACATAATTTTCAAGAACTCCGGTTCTTATCGCTTCACGCGGTTACCGTATGGTCTTAAAGTAGCACCAAACTCATTTATGCGAATGATGACACTCGCATTTTCTGGCCTTGAGCCATCCCAAGCATTTCTCTACATGGATGACCTAGTAGTCATTGGCTGTTCAGAACAGCACATGTTTAAAAATTTGTCAAATATCTTTGATATGTGTAGAAACACAACCTAAAATTACATCCAGAGAAATGTTCGTTTTTCATGCACGAGGTTACATTCCTTGGGCATAAGTGCACAGACCATGGCATCCTCCCTGATGACAAAAAATATGATGTTATCAAAAACTACCCAACCCCAACTGATGCGGATAGCGCACGACGTTTCGTCGCGTTCTGTAATTATTACAGACGATTATTCATAGCTTCGCACAACACTCACGTCATTTGACCAGATTGTGCAAAAAAAAATGTCCAATTCGAATGGACAAAAGAATGCGAAGACGCATTCAAATACTTAAAAAAAAAGGCATTAATGAAGGCTGCATTGTTACAGTACCCTGACTTCAGCAAAGAATTTTGCGTAGCCACAGATGCAAGTTCATGTGGTGCCGTACTAACTCAAGAGTACAACGGTATGCAATTGCCAATTGCATTCGCTTCAAGAGCTTTCACACAGGGAGAAAGCAATAAATCAACTACAGAGCAGGAATTAGCTGCAATACACTGGGCAATAAAACACTTTAGACCATACGTTTATGGAAAGCATTTCTTAGTCAAAACAGACCATAGACCTTTTTTCGATGAAAAATCCTACTTCAAAATTGACTAGAATGAGACTAGATTTAGAAGAATATCAATTCACAGTAGAATACCTCAAGGGGAAGGATAATCACGTTGCAGATGCATTATCAAGAATAAAAGTAGAAACTTTTATAGAAATGAACAGAAATATAATGATGGTCCAAACAAGGTCATCAAAAAGACAGGAAAACATTTGCGCAGATGAAAAACAAAAAATTGCCAAAAGAAGCAAAAGAGAAAAAGAGCCCAATGTCTATGAAGTCGTTAGCAATAATGACGCAAAGAAATTTGTGAAAATAAAATTCGGTAAAAATAATTGTTTGCTAAAGAAAGTAAAACGAATTATTTCACGATTCCCAGTTAATGATTTGTACTCTAATGAAAAATTCGATTTAGGTCAATTTTTTCAAAGGCTTAATTCAGAAGCCGGAATACATAAAATCGTTAACTTACAGATGTCACCAAGTGAACAAATTTTCGGATTTGTATCCCTTAATGAATTTAAAAATATGGGCAATAAATATTTGAAAATAAAAGTAGCGCTACTACAAAAGGTAATAAAAATAGACAAAAACAAGTGGAAACGTTGCAGTCGGACGCAACCGACTGCGGCATACTCGATACCAGTATTAAAACCGGTAAAAAAAGGCCTGATTGCAAAGGGGTACGGATGCGGCAGGGGTGTACGCTGCCTTAAAGATTCTCCGATGCAGATGGGGATGCCACCAGCTATATTCCTTCCAAATTTGGTGACTCTAGCTAAAAGTTTGTAAAAGGTGGGGAAAGGGGGGCGAAATGGGAGGGCGTGGCTCTCAAACTTTGATGCAGTTTTTTTGGGGTCGTTACCAGCTATCTTCCCACCAAATTTAGAGGCTCTAGCTCTACAACTCTGGAAGATACACGCATTCCCGTTTTTGACGAAGCGTTGGGGTGGATGGGGGCGGCTAGGACTGTATCGGTGGGCGTGGCATCCAAATTTTTGATGCAGTTTTTGGGGGGTCATCATCACCTATCTTGGCACTTAATTTGGTGGCTATAGCTCAAAAACTGTGGGAGATATAGCCATTTCTGATTTCAAATTGCGGGGGGCTGGGGGCGGAATGGGTGGGTGTGGCTCCAAAACTTTGATGCAGTTTTTTGGGGTCGTTACCAGCTATCTTCCCACCAAATTAAGAGGCTCTAGCTCTACAACTCTGGAAGATACACGCATTCCCGTTTTTGACGAAGCGTTGGGGTGGATGGGGGCGGCTAGGACAGTATCGGTGGGCGAGGCATCCAAACTTTTGATGCAGTTTTTGGGGGGTCATCATCACCTATCTTGGTGGCTATAGCTCAAAAACTGTGGGAGATATAGCCATTTCTGATTTCAAATTGCGGTGGGGCTGGAGGCGGAATGGGGGGCGTGGCTCCAAAATTTTTGATGCAGTTTTTTGGGGGTTGCTATTAGCTATCTGTTTACAAAATTTGGAAGTTCTAGCTGTAAGGATGTGTTAAATATATGGATTTATCGGTTTTGAGTTATCGAATTTATCGATTTGCCAGCCCCCCAGTTATCGTAGAACCCCCATCTTGACACTTTAATTTACTATCCCATAGATAAAGAGAATTGGAAAGTTTCAAGTCTCTAGCTTGAAGGGTGTGGAAAAAAGTTGCGAACATACGGACGGACAGACGGACGGACACCATGACGGACATTGCACAAACCCAATATACTCTTTACCTTCGGTATCGAGTATAAACAGCAGAAGCAGCAAATTGTCGCCGGCCGGTCAGTGCATTGCGCTTTCGCGCTTTCCTTCCAAAAAGCCACACCGGTCGGCAAGCCAAGACCTCTCGTGCACACCCTGTTTGCTGGAAGTTTCGAAGTAATTCCGACGACGAGTCAAAGAGCTATATCTGAGGCGGCGCACTACGCTAAGGCAGCGACAGACAACACGTGTTCTTGAGGGAACAAACCCACATCCCAGCGACAGCGGAATCGTGAGAAGTTAACATACCCCACCACATGCATAGGGCGTAGGGTATATTAACAGCAGGAGAGCGACAGACGACGGCACAGCGAGTTCAACGAACCAGCACAACCGGCATAACGGCGCAAGTCTCAACAGCTGTTGTGTGATCGGCGCGCCTCTGTTAAAACAGAATTAAAATTGAGTGAAATCGTTCACATGTGTGTTGAGTAATTTTCATCCGCAAGTATTAAAATAGTTCCAATTTTTATATTCGATACCGAAGGTAAAGAGTATATTGGGTTTGTGCAATGTCCGTCATGGTGTCCGTCCGTCCGTCCGTCCGTCCGTCCGTCCGTCCGTCTGTATGTTCGCAACTTTTTTCCACACCCTTCAAGCTAGAGACTTGAAACTTTCCAATTCTCTTTATCTATGGTATAGTAAATTAAAGTGTCAAGATGGGGTTCTACGATAACTGGGGGGCTGGCAAATCGATAAATTCGATAACTCAAAACCGATAAATCCACATATTTCGCACATCCTTACAGCTAGAACTACCAAATTTGGTAAAAAGATAGCTATTAGCAACCCCCAAAAAACTGCATCAAAAATTTTGGAGCCACGCCTCCCATTCCGCCCCCAGCCCCCCCGCAATTTAAAGTAAAAAAAGCCTATAACTCCCACAGTTTTTGAGCTATAGCCACCAAATTTAATGCCAAGATAGGTGATGATGACCCCCCAAAAACTGCATCAAAAGTTTGGATGCCACGCCCACCAATACTGCCCTAGCCGCCACCATCCACCCCAACGCTTCGTCAAAAACGGGAATGCGTGTATCTTCCAGAGTTGTGGAGCTAGAGCCACCAAATTTGGAAGGAAGATAGCTGGCAACGACCCCCAAAAATCTGCATCTCAGTTTTGGAGCCACGCCCTCCCCTGTTTCCCCCTTTCCACACCTTTTACAAATTTTGAGCTAGAGTCACCAAATTTGGTGTGAAGGTAGCAATTGACATTCCACAAAGATCTGCATGAAAAATTTTGATGCCACGCCCACCCATACTGCCCCCAGCTCCCCTTTCGCTACATTTTACAAACATCGAGCTAGAGTCAACAAATTTGGTATGCAGTTAGCACTTGACATTCCACAGAGATCTGCATCAAAAATTTGGATACCACGCCCACCCATACTGCCTCCAGCCCCCCTTTCTCCACCTTATACATTCTTTGAGCTAGAGTCGCCAAATTTGGTATGCAGGTAGCAATTGACATTCCACATGAACTGCATCAAAATTTTTGATGCCACGCCCACCCATAACGCCCCCGTGCCCCCTTCCCACGTATATAACAAACTTCAAGCTAGAGTCACCAAATTTAGTATGAAGATAGCAATTGACATTCCACAAAGATCTGCATGAAAAATTTTTATGCCACACCCACCCATACTGCCCCCAGCTCCCCTTTCGCTACATTTTACAAACATTGAGCTAGAGTCACCAAATTTGCAACGAAGACAGCTGGTGGCATCCGGTCTGCATCGGAGAATTTTTAAGGCAGCGTACACCCCTGCCGCATCCGTTCCCCTTTGAAATGAGGCCTCTTTTTACTGGTTTTAATACTGGTATCGAGTATACTGCAGTCGGTTGCGTCCGACTGCAACGTTTCCACTTGTTAAGTAAGATTTTGAGCGTAATGTAGTGGTTAGAAACGCAATTCTTGCGAAGTTAATTAATAATTAAAATTAAAATCTAAATACTTTGTTATGCGCAAATCATACGTCATGAATTTGTAATTAGTGTTCGCAGCTTTCGCTTAAATATATTTTGTTGTTCCATACAGTGAGAAAACATCAAAACATCAGCTGTAACTTCAACGGGCCCAGCGAAGGTACATCGACGGAAGGATCGTGAGGTAAAAAACATAAACTGTTTACTTCTTCGTGAGTACAACTTGTATTAGCAAGAATATTGTGTTGTGTATTTGAGCGAATATCTGCGATTACTAAAAATACGCGTATGAATTTCCGTATCAGTTTAATTGAAGTATATTTTGATTTTTGAGTAGAGTAATGCAATCCATATGGATCATGCTAAATAAATTAGTATGTTATTATTGAATTTAAGAGTTTAAATCAACAATGTTGGAGTAGATTTAATATTGAAGTCCGTCGCTAATCGACAAAGAATGCGTTTACTATTATACTATTTGAAGTGAAATAAATGAAGTCTTTGACAAGGGGTAACCACCAAATGTTTAATCAGTTACCAAGGTAGGGAGGGTAAAGAATAAGGGGGCGAATAAAACCTCAGCCACCCTTTAGGTTAACGCGACCATATACTGCTGCCGATTTTTATACGTGGGTACAGCCCAGACACTCTTTTGAACCATTCCTTTTAGATTTCCGATAGTGCACTTAATTCTTACTTTTTTGTGTCGAGTAGCGTCATATAGCAGGAAGAGGCAAAAACCCACGCCAACCCCGACGAGCATAGCACAGAGCAACGCTAGAAGTGCACGACCGCCGAATCCTCTGTACGCATTGTCCTTCAGACAGTGTGAGCTACGGACGCCTTTGCAGGCATCCCTGTGTCCCATCACAGTTGAACACTACAAGTGTAAGTGGTTTATTATTATCATGATTTTTTATTTTAATTATACTGCTGAGACTTAGATTTATAGTTAGTATGTTTATTGCTGATTGCTCAAGGGGGTTTGCTGGTTTTCCGAGTTACTTTGTGTAACTCGGACCAGGTTTTGTTGTTCAGGGCCTTTATTTTGGTTGCCTCTGTACGAGCCGCCTCTGTACGAGCCACCTCGAGAGTTTCCTCTGCTATTGTTGTATCTGTTGCCGTTGTTGTTATTGTACCTGAAACCGTCCCTGTTGAAGGGTCGGCCTCTGTAGTTACCTCTACCGCGGTTTCCACCGCGTTGAGAGAAGTTTTGGTAAAATAGGATAGTGTTGGTGTTCCCAGTTGCTTCAGTGCAACTGTCGACAAATTTTGAAATAGCATCGTTCATGTTGTTAAATGTGCCTGCCTGCATGATGAGTTTTACTCTATCAATAGCACAATTTTTAGTCATTGCTTTTACAGCTTGGTTTGTGCTGTATTTGGTGGCTAACTCAGAATTTAGGCCATCGTTGATGTACGCGCCAGCTAAAGCTTTTGTTAGTTGCTCTACTTCTTGCGTATAAATGCTTGCTGTCATATTTTTTTGTTGCAAGTTTAGGAGTTTGGCTCATAGTACTTCAACCGATTCTCCTTTTACTGATCTTGCTAGTTTTGCAATAATTTGAGCGATTGTATTCTCATCGCTAATTAAATTTCTTGCATGACCCTTCAGTTTTGTTTTAATTAAACTGATTGCTGTTGCTTCATGATCACCTTTAAGTGTATCTAGTAGACTTAATGCGTCTATGAAACTTTGCAGATTTTCAGCTTTTCCATCATACTCAGATAATATGGTGGATGCTGTTTTAATGAAATCGATTTTTGTCTGCGTCATTGTTAGGCTTTTTATTTTTGGACTATCTGGTGTATTGTTATCAGAATCAGAGCACTCCTGTTCTGAATTTTCAGTATCAATTACTGGCTTTGATTCATTCAAATCCTGGAGTTGACTTTGGTCGAACTCAACAGGAAAGTACGGGTTTTTTGGAATAGTTAATTTGATATTACGACGAACGCTTATTGTCTCAAGTCTTGAAGCTAATTGTCGTAATACTTTTAGGCAATGTTTGTTGTGTGCATTCGTTAGCTTGCTCTTTAAGGAAGATGCTAATTCGCTAATAGTGTTATATTCAGTTGTTAACACAGCAATATGATGCACCAACGTTTCAACTTTTATTGTTATATTCTTGTTTATGCATTTGTACGATTTGTCAAACTTTTGTTTTCCGAGCTCAATTTTTTGCTCGATTTCCTGCCAAGTCATAGCTAGTGCATATTGTTATGTCATGTATATGTTTATTCGATTATTTGCACATCAGAATCGTCACTTTCTGAACTTGAAAGTTCTATTTTGTCGATCGTGTTTGCAAATAATTCATGGTATGCTCTTGGCATCCGTATGTTTGTTCTAAGCAAAGTGGTATATCTATATTTCATTATCCTTTCTATCTGTCTATACATTTGCATCCGTATGATTTTGTTATCAATTATCCACTGTAGGATAACTTTTAACTTGGGGTGAGTGGGACCTTGGTCTACCACGAATTTTAAGAACGGAATGTATTTCGCCAAATGCTTTGATTCTACCATTTTTTTTTTCGCAAATAATTCTATTTATTTAACATGTGAAATAGACTTGGGTTCACCTATGCAATCGCACCATTATTATTGTAGCTGTGTCTAAGAACAAATTTTCTTCGGTACGCATTTTAACTAGAACATAGGGCAGCGTACTCAACACTGCACCTTTTTCTGTTTTACTGCAATGATATAATGGGCTTGTGTTTGTATTATACCTTGTCATATATTCATATTCGAACGTATTTACTGTGATGAAATCTTTATGGTTTTTTAATATATTTATTGATCTGATAAAGAAATTTGGATCTAAATTGTATGTCTGTTCTATCGTTAACTGCATTATTTTTTTTTTTTTTTTTTTTTTTTAATTTTTTCGAAATCTGTACCCTTACTAATTGAGGTGTACTTTTTCTTAAGGCTTTTTGTGTGGGAGTTATAAACTCGAAGGGCTAAATTTAGGATCATGAGTGCTACTATAATTGCTACCAAAACTAGCATGTACTGCAAATCGGGTGAAGATACGTCGACTTTGTTGATTACATTAGCTGTCGAATCGACAGTCTTAACGTCGACTATTACCATTATTGTTTCTGGAAAGTGATAACTTCTGCTGAATAAGTCTAGCTTGGAATTATTGATAACTTACATGGAATTTTGTGTTTGATCTTTTTTTTTTTTAAAAATTTCTATCTATCCACATAATATCTATAAGTATAAAAAGTTTTTCCCTTTTTTTTTTTGTAATTAATTTGCAAATTTGGTGTATTTTCAACAGGGGAACACTTTGTGGTTTACGAGCCCTGACCACTATTAATTCGTACGACACGTTTTATGAGGTATACGCAATGTTTTATGGAATATATGGTCAAAGTATGGAATCAATGGAAAGGTCATTAAATTTCCGTTTGAATGATAAAGTACTGTTCTTAACCCATTAAGTACCCATTGAAAATTTTCAATTCTTGTAAAAGTCTACTTTTTAAACTTTTTCCCCTGGCTTAAACAAAAAATTTTTTGATGCAAAAAGTTACTTCAAACAATTCTAATAGTGTCTGAAAAAAAAATTTTCAAAAATCTCTTCCATATATTTTTTATGATTGTTTTAAAATTGCTAAAAACGACTATTTTGTATGAAAAGTGGGCACTTTTGGTACAAAATAGTCGTTTTTAGCAATTTTAAAACAATCATAAAAAATATATGGGAAGAGATTTTGAAAATTTTTTTTTCAGACACTATTAGAATTGTTTGAAGTAACTTTTGCATCAAAAATTTTTTGTTTAAGCCAGGGGAAAAAAGTTTAAAAAGTAGACTTTACAAGAATTGAAAGTTTTCAATGGGTACTTAATGGGTTAAGAACAGTACTTTATCATTCAAACGGAAATTTAATGACCTTTCCATTGATTCCATACTTTGACCATATATTCCATAAAACATTGCGTATACCTCATAAAACGTGTCGTACGAATTAATAGTGGTCAGGGCTCGTACATGCGGCAATGGCAATTTTACAATATTTTACTTATAAGTTAAGTTTACACCACAAAGTGTTTGTTAATAATGAGTGTATTTATTGTGGCGTTTATTCCTATTGAATTGTTAGTGTTTTTTTTTCGTTAACTAGCGCATAGCGCAAGATGGTTATTATTAAATTGAAAAAAAATAAGCGAGGTGCTAACGTCTGTTAGCCCGCTTCTTCCTGTTATTTAACAGGGTGTTGATCTGCCGCAACTCCTCCTGTAAGCGGATCCTGCGTGCGTTTTCGTCTATTTTCGCCTTTAGTAAGGCGATGATGAGGTGTCTTCTATTTATCAGCCTTGCTTTTTCACCTCCGCGGTGTCGTTTGGGCGTCAGCTGGTCGTCGCCGTTGCTGGCGCGCTGACGCTCCCTCGCAGCTGTCCTTTTTCTGTATTCTTCCAATGTTATAGGCCTTGGCCCGTCGCGTGGTTCAGCCTCTAATGCTTCCTTTAGTGTAGGAGCATCCTTTTGCACGATGGGTTCACCTTCACTGAACGTTGGTTCGTTCCGTTCGTTATTCATGTGTGTGAATACCGCTAGTGTTGCTGCTTTAAATTCACGTCAAAAGTTCAATTCGAGTTTTAATTCTTCCGCTGCTTCGTTTCAGCTTTTATTGTTTTGTCGTTTTTTCTGCTTTTTGCTTAGTTTTTTATTATAGTTGTGTTCTCAAGAACATTTTTCTTTTTTTTTTTTGAATTTTGTTTCAATATATTTTGCAATCACTATTTGTTGTATATGTATATATTGATCCGGCACTTATCACGGTCGCCATATAATATGTTTAGACTTAAGCCGCACAACATGCCTTGCATTTCGAACTTATTAAACACCACTCATAAAAGACACAGACAGCCGTCTCGGTTTGAGTTTCTTTATTGAATGATTTTAATATTAATTCTAACTTAAAGCTGGCCACTGCTTCGGCAGAGAAGTCAGCGCGAGATTCGTACATAGTTTTGTATATAATATAAAGAGAGCGAGAGTATACACATAAGTATTGTGGATGGTATTGGCTTATTGTTTATGCAACGACAAAGTGTCGTTGCTCGATTTTATGTTAAGACAACAACAAAGTGTTGCTGTTTATTATATTTGAATATATATGGATATATGTGTATACTTCAATCTCGTTTTAAGCGTTAAGTCTAGTCAAAATAGCTAACAACATAACATAAAATTTTTAAAAATCAAAAGAATACTAAGTTGGTGAAACTAAGTGGTGAAACACAAATTAATATAGGGTATCAGACAACATCAATAGATGAATTTTTGAAGTCAGTAAATGAGTACAAAACACATTCTTTATACATTTTTATCGTAAGTAGCATACTGGGAAAGAGAATAGTAAAAACCGTTTGTATAAATAAAAAACAATCCAGCTGCTTTGAACATCTTACTGTTTTCATTTTCTTTATTTTAGAAATTGAATTGATATGAGAGTTTGATGAAATAATTTAAGTCGAGTATAATAAATAGTTTGACGGATATCTTAAATATGAAAAGTGTCATTTGACGAAAATCTTTTAGCGAGCAGACGGAAAGTTAGGGAAAAGATTATTTGTTAAAGGCCCATTCCCAGCAGCTGCGAAACGTAATTTTTAGCTGCAACTCTATATAAAAAAACAGTTGTCAGAAATTTTCGTGCATGCTTTCCGTTTTTAAATTCCCAGCAACCATCAGAAAAGTTCATCGATAGTTCCGATAGTGGAACAATTGTGGATTCCATAATCAGCTGTTCTTAAAAACGGAATAAAAGCTTCACAATTATTTCGTGCAGCAAACACAATGGACGCGCCAAAAAATTTAAAACGTAAGCGACTTGATAGCTTCTCTCGCGCTGACAAAATTGATTTATTGAATGCTTAATGAAGCAATATGGATATGGGTTCACCCAACATTTACGGTGCGACAAGCTTCGTTTTAGCTCATTAGCTTTCCGCCTTCTCATTAAAAGCATGAAAGCAGCTAATGCCATCGCGAAATCACTATTTTCCATGTTTCTTTCTTTAATTTTCTACAAATTGTTAACACAATGAGCAAATGAATCAAACAAGGTGACCAACAACTATTTACATTTTTCCATACAAATATTTGTATGGAAAAATGTAAATTGATGGTCAACTTATTTGATTAAATTGTTCAAATTGAGCGCCTACTCACATTGCTCGCTTGGGAAAGCAATTTTGGCAGATAGTCTAAATATTCCGCCAGACAACGTTCTCAATGGAGTTGAAACACCATATTTTATTGTTGCAGACGATGCGTTTCCTCTACACAAGAGGAATATGAAGCCATACGGGTCGCGCTCACTCAGCGTACCCGAACGTGTTTTTAATTGTAGGCTCAGTCGAGGTCGCCGCTGCATTGAAAATGCATTTGGCATTTTGACCGCCAAATGGATGGCTGTGCAAAATTTGTTAGAAATAACATTAAGGAATATGTAAACTCAAGCGAAGGTTCTGTTCCTTAGCAAAATAATATGGCTGGTGTCAACAAGAATTTATAAATATGTATATAAATATATAAATATAAATATGTATAAATTCTTGTTGCTGCTGATTAAATTAAAAAAAACATTGAATTCATTTATAACTAGATTTAATTGTTTTTCTTTTTCATGCTCATTGGTTAATGCGATTTTATCTTCTCGAAAAAAGCTTTCAAACCGCTTTCGTTTTAAATTTTTTGGCGCGTCCATTGTGTTTGCTGCACGAAATAATTGTGAAGTTATTATTCCGTTTTTAAGAACAGCTGATTATGGAATCCACAATTGTTCCACTATCGGAACTATCGATGAACTTTTCTGATGGTTGCTGGGAATTTAAAAACGGAAAGCAAGCACGAAAATTTCTGACAACTGTTCTTTTTATATAGAGTTGCAGCTAAAAATTACGTTTCGCAGCTGCTGGGAATGGGCCTTAAGCCTAAAAGATTACCATAAAGAATTTAAAGAATGTAAAATCAAAATAAATTATTACTGAGATAGAACAGAATAGAATATATGGGTATTAAAAAAAAATAAAAATAAATAAATAATAATAAATTCAATTAACGATGAAGTATAAATATTAAGATCTAAATTATTTTGTTAAAACATGATTTATTATACCAGCTACACGAACTTCTTTAAGCTTTCAAAATAGTGATATACATAAAAGCAATCTTAGATATATATAAAGTGAGTACTAGAACTTAGGCTTATAATATAGACTTAAAAAAACTTTTTATCAAGCCGAAACAAAATCATGGAGTATGACTTGTGTGTTCTACCGGCTATAACTATATGTCATTAATATAAATGTTCGGTGTTTGTGGTTGCTTAATCCCTCAACGGAACAAGCTTAATATAATTCTCAAATTTAACGTACTGCAAAAATCTATGAAAAAAAAAAAAATAAAATAAAACGAAAACATACCTATATTTATATATTTATTTATTTACTTATTGTCAGCTAAGAGCAGCTGACATTAAAATGAAATCAACATTAATTTAAATTAAAAAATAGTTAAAATAATTAAATTAAGTAAAATATAGAATAATATATAAATCTGAAAATATATTTAAAAGTTAACGTTAAAGCTCTGGGAAATTCAATAAAAAATTGAGTAGTCCAACATTTGTTGCGAGGATTGGGAAAAACCCAGAAAAACCCAATCAGACCAGCGTTAGATTAGTAATTAGTGGTTACGATTAGATAAAGCGAAAAGGATCGATCTTTTTAGTACTGGAGTTGAGGCCTCCAATGAGACAAGAGAATAAAGTTTGTTATAGTCAGAACATATAACGATCGAGGCTAAGGGGTAAAAAGTTACGTGAAGATCTAATTGGGACATTAAATTTAATTCGACTCAAAAGAACTGATGAGTCGATTTCACCATTAAGTAGGTTAGTAATAAATAATACTCCATGCATAGTTCTACGGTTTAACAGGGAGGGAAGATTTATCAAAAGGAGTCTAATTGAGTACGGGGGTAAGTCAACTCCAGGAACCCAGTTAAAACTTCTAAGGGCAAATAGAAGAAATTTCTTCTGCACAGATTCAATTCTATCTTGGTGAATCGAGTATTGTGGAGATCACACACAAGATCCATACTCCAGGATGGGACGAACTAGGGATGTATAAAGCGTTTTAGTGGTGTAAGGATCATTAAACTCTTTCGACCACCGCTTGATGAAGCCAAGGACATTAATGGCCTTATTGACCATATACGAAATATGAGCGTCAAACTTTAATTTAGGATCAAGAATAATGCATAAATCTTTAATTTCAAACACGCGGTCAAGTGGTGAAGCATCAGCAAGTAGTGAGCAGTATGAGGGGTAATTCTACAAAAAGACATGACTTTACATTTTGAACCGTTTAAATTGAGTAAGTTAAAACGACACCAGGCCGACAGCGCACACAAATCCGACTGTAGTAAGTTGCACATAGAAGCATCATTGTAGGTGAAACATAGTTTTACATCATCAGCAAACATATAAACAAAAGAGTTAGTAATAACAGCTGGAAGATCTTTAATAAACAAATTAAATAGCAAAGGTCCAAGGTGACTACCTTGGGGAACACCAGAGAAAACAAAAATAGGTTTAGATACAGACGATTTAAAAACAACTTTTTGTGTTCGGCCACACAAGTACTCCGAAAGCCACAATAAAAGTTTTGATGGAAATCCAATAATATTCAATTTATGAAGCAACAGAGAATGACTTACAGAATCAAATGCCATACTAAAATCGGTGTAAACAACGTCAGTTTGCATTTTTCCTGAAACCCTTTGATAACAAGCGAAGTGAATTCAAGAAGGTTAGTGGTAGTAGATCTACGCCTAACAAAACCATGTTGATAAGGCGATATAATTGAACTACATCCGTGTTGCAGTTGAGAACATACAATTTTTTCAAAGACTTTTGGTATGGCAGACAACTTGGATATACCCCTATAATTTTTAACGTTTGATTTTGAAGAATTTTTATGGAGGGGAATTATAAAAGATTCCTTCCATATATCAGGAAACACTGTTGAGTCAACAGACAAGTTAAATAATTTATTTAATGGCGCACAAAGAGAATCCGCGCAGTATCTAAGAATACAACCTGGCACTCCATCAGAACCAGGCAAGTAGCCAGGTTTGATAGAGTTAAATTCACTCAGGAGCGTGGACTCAGTAATTACTGGGACATATATGCAATTTGACGTTTGAACTTGAAAAGGATAGGAATTACTACTACTATACATAATCGAAGAGTATACTGATTGAAAATACTCAGCAAATAGATCGGCTACTGCCTGATCAGAACTTGCTTTTGTATCATCTAGGTATACTGAGGATGGCAAGCAAGAAGACTTACGTTTAGAGTTAACAAATTTATAAAACTGTTTAGGGTCACGTGAAAAGTTTAGTCTACAACGATTAAGATAATTATTATAACAAGATGTGTTAACAGAAAGAAAACTAGATTTTGCTACTAAATACGAAGATAAATCTAAGGTAGTTCCCGATTTTTTAAATTTTTTATATGCTCTTGTCTTCGCGTTTTTCAATTTCGATAGTTCCCTCGTAAACCAAGGTGGTTTATTATCACTTGAAGAACAAGTGAGGGGAACACAAATATCTAACAGCGAATTCAAGGTCCTATAAAATATGGCAATAGCAGTTTCTATATCACTACAAGAATAAAGACGAGACCAATTAGTATGTTGAAGAAGATAATTTAATTTAGTAAAGTTAGTTTTACGAAAGCAACGGGTTTTTAAAGTATTATAAGATATTGAACTAGGGTTAAAAATTTCTATGGATAGTTCTAAGGTTGGATGGTAGGTGTCTTCCGGAAGCACTAGAGGGGGTATTCTACAAGCATTACTGCAATCTGAGTAAGAAACAAATATCAAGTCCAACATTCTACCACTACAGTTAAACACCCTGTTAACTTGCGATAGGCCTAACTCCAGTAGGCCATCGATAAAACCATCAGAAGTGACTGGTAATATCGCCGAAGATGTGTCATTAACAGACCATACAACATGTGGCAGATTAAAATCACCAACCGCTATCAGATTATCCATATCTGTCAACAATGACGAAACAAGTTGCAGGGCACTAAGATGGGATGAGTAAATGTTAGTATCAGATTGAGGAGGAATATAAGAACAAGTAACATAAAGTGAACGGCCGTTTAGTAATATTTTAACACATAAGAACTCTATGTCCGGAAGATCATGAGAATGAATCTGTTCAGAGGAAAAACAAGAGTCAACATCAATGAGAACACCACCCCCCTTGCGGGAGGTGCGATCGCATCTGTACAAGCTATATTTTGAAGGAAAAACGGTATAATCAGAAATATCGGGTTTTAACCAGGTTTCCGTGAGTGCTACTATATGTGAATCAAATGATAAGCTGTTAACATATAATTTAGAAAGTTTAGTGTTAAGCTAACGTTTTGATAGGCCAAACTAAGTTGTTTTGTTAGTTTTTTGCCACCGAGGTGGAGGCAAATGGGTGGCTAACAGGCTGTGCACTACTAATCCTAATGCCCTTATTATTATTACTTCGCCTATTCTCATACTCCTTTACAACAAGCTGCTGCGGCCAGAATTTTTCTGAACAAATTGTCGAAAAGAGTTCAGGCGGCACGCTCAACTTGAAAGAAGATATACTTCGGGCGTGTTTAAATTTAAACTTCTCAACCATAATAAGAGGAGAATCAATTTTACTTTTTAAATAAGCTGAAACATCATCCGATGAAGTATCGGATGCCAGCCTGGACACAAATATAAATTTGTTAAATGGCACAACAACAAGAGGCTTGGGAGCCCCAGTTGTACCTGCATTGGGATCAATAGGCGCACAGGCAGTTGAACCGATTTCATGCATAGGATCAGAATAAAGGTTATTAGTAATGGTTCTTGCCGGCGAATTAAATAACATTAATGGGCTGGCCGTAGGTTGATTGATGCTGGGCACCAGAAGGGGCTTTGTGGGGATGATATGTGGGACAATAGGCGGATTAGGTCCCGAAGTCTTTTTACGCTTCGGAGATTCAGTCGTAACCTTGCCATTTTTGAAATTAGACTCAAAGGAGTTTAGCAGTGCATTAAATGCAATATGCATAGCTTTGAAGCCTAAATGAGTCTGTCTCATGAATTTTGAAGACTCTTTAACCACCTCCCTACAGGGCTCACAATACCATTTAAGGCCTGTGTCTGCAATCAAGCAGTCCCTGGTTTTGGCAGTAAAGCCAACGCATTTCATGTGGATCATGTTGTCGCACAATCCACACAGAATAAAATCTTGATTGGTTGTACCAACCAATTTGCAATTTTTGCTGCAGCAAACAAGCATTATGAAATATGTAAATAAATTTACTAAAGAAATCGATATGCTATAGCAAAACAAGGTAGAGTGCAAGTATGTAAGTATAAACGTATCGAAGCAATGAGCACAATGCAACGGTTAAAATCAAGAGAGCGGTTGAGTGAAAGAGCGTGAGCGCAAATGCAGATAAATACAACCGCCAGATAAGAGCGGACAAAGCGGGAGAGGTGCTGGAGAGCGAGATCAAGCAAATAGACAAGATGTTTGTTGTTAGTAGAAGAAGAATATATAAAACACAAAGTATGTATATAAAACCGCAAATATATGAGTGTATGTATGTACGTATGCTCGTTTGTTTACTTTTCAAGCACTGCAGCGTCAATTCGACTGCAAGTTAAATTAAATGAATTTTCAACAAGAAAATTTTCAATAATGCACGCGCAAATACACACAACGTACACTTGCGATCACTGTTAGAGACGTTTACCAAAATAAACCGAATAAAACACCGTACACAAATACAAGAAATGAATAAATTTTTAAGAGCACTCAAAAACACATCCGTCACCAACGAAAGACAATTGACAATTATAATATATGAAAAACATAATTTGATAGTATTTTAACAAAGTAAGTTAAAAAAGTTATACTAATAAGCTCTATAAAAGTAACAGAAGTCAGTGCAATAATCAAAACAGATGTATGCAAATAAAGGTTAGAAACGTAAGTAGCGAACAAGTTGGGTGTGCGTTAGAAAGAGGGACAATCAATTAACATACCACCTGCATTTCATAGACGCTCGTGTAAAGAATAGCATAAAGAAGCGTGTTTTAATATAATAATATAAGCAGGATCGCTTTCCCCCTATAGCAATTTTACCCTCTAACACTTACTCTCTCTAACACTAACTCTCTCTTTCTCCCTCTAACACTTTCCCCCTCTTACACCTTCCCCCTATAGCATTCCAATCTAAATCTGCAAGTCTCAATACTCTTGTTTAAAAAAATTTTTTTTGATCTTGCTGCTGCTGCTGCGAAAGAAAATTCCCATCCCTTGCTTACATAACCCTCACGAATGTTGTTGTTGTTGTTGCTTTTGATCATAAGAATGCGGCCTACGAATGTACTGCCCTTTGACTAGCGTACTTCAAACAAGCACAATCTTGTCTCAACCCTTTTATCCTTTGGATCACTGGTTTTCACAACCATAAACATTCATTGTTTATGTTTTGCCTGCAGGTGTGCAAGGCAACGCACGTCAAACAGGCGCCCTCTCGACTCTCTCTTATCTACTTATTCGTAGCTAAGAAACCTGCGCACAGTTGACTCTCTCTCTCTCTCTCTTATCTACTAACTTGTAGCTAAGAAACCTTAATAGTTTCAAAGGCAATGTACTTGGCTCACTGATCCTCACGGAGGGTGATATCTATAACATATTAGCCAACTAATGTACTTGACTTTTGACTAGCGCACTTCAAGCAGGCACAAACTTGTCTCTAAGTCTTCTACTACTTTCCCCCTCTAACACTTTCCCCCTCTAACACCATCTCCCTCTAACACTTTCCCCCTCTATCCTTATCCCCCCTTACACCTTCTCCCTCTATCACTTTCTCCCGCTAACTCTTTATAATCTTAATCTACAAGAATAAATACTCGTGTTTAAAAACAATGTGTTGATCTTGCTGCTGCTGCTGCTTATGAAAATTCCCATCCCTTGTTCACATAACCCCCCGCGAAGGTTGTAGTTGTTGACAATAACAATGTACGTGTGCAGAGCAACGTATTTAAAACAGGAGCACACTTGACTCTAACAATAATTGGTTAAATAGTTTAACCTGATCCTGTCATTCTCACAGCCATAAAGATCAACACATTGATCCTGCCGCTGCTGCTGCTGTTGCTGCTGGTGCTGCTGCTGCGTAGGAAAATTCCCATCCCTTGTTCAAATCTTTTTGTTGTTGTTGTTGCTGTTGACCATAACAATGCAACGTACATCGAAGAAGCGTCCGCTTTTCTCTATTCTCTATCCTTTCTTCCTTTGCACACTGGTTATCACAACCATAAACATTCATTTTTTGACGTGTGTTGCAGGTTTATAATGCCACGCACGTCAAAGAGGCGCCCTCTCGATTCCAGATCCTTTGATCACTACTACTCATGACCATAAACATTCATTCATTATTGCTTGCTTTCAGGTTAACAATGTAACGCACGTCAAACAGGCGCCCTCTTGACTCTCTCTTATCTATTCTTTCTTCCTGTGCACACTGCACCTCATGACCATAAACAGGTTTACAATGCCACGCACGTCAAAAAGGCGCACAATTGACTCTAACGCTAGTTAGGTAAATAACCAAATCTGTTCCTCTGATGATGCTGCTGGTAAAGTGGTGGGCTAGGAATGTTAATCCTTTGTTCTCCACCTTAGTCTAGTTAATGCGGGCACGATCATGAAAAAAAGGGTCATAAATTATCATATTGAAGGGGGCGATAAAAAGGTAAAAAAAAAAGGGGGCGATAAAAGGGTCAAATAAAAGGGGGCGATAAAAGGGTCATAAAATTTAATGGGGTCATAAATTGTCGGCATCCTTTTGAGTTAGAACCGGCAGTTCCTCACTACTTAAATGTTAAAAAAGAAAAAAAAAGAAAAAAAAGTAATAATAATAATAAAAATCAATAATAAAAATAAATAAAATAGAATACAAAATATTTATATATATATGACCCGATGAAGGAAAAGAATTTAGCCAGTCCAGCAGGCTCAGCCCCGTTTCATATTGCATGGAGCTGTTACCCCACTACTCCCTTTGCCTACAACAAAAAAAACTTCATGAAAAAACTTTATCGTGTAAAAGGGGTCTAATAGATTGGTCATGGTTGACCGATTTTTTACGAAGCCATGTTGAGCAGGGGATAAGACTGATTTGCAGAAATGTTGCAGAGATGAAGTGATAATTTTTATACTCGATACCGAAGGTAAAGAGTATATTGAGTTTGTGCAATGTCCGTCATGGTGTCTGTCCGTCTGTATGAACGCAACTTTTTTCCACAACCTTCAAGCTAGAGACTTGAAACTTTCCAATTCTCTTTATCTATGGGAAAGTAAATTAAAGTGTCAAGATGGGGGTTCTACGATAACTGGGGGGCTGGCAAATCGATAAATTCGATAACTCAAAACCGATAAATCCACATATTTCGCACATCCTTACAGCTAGAAGTACCAAATTTGGTAAGAAGATAGCTACTAGCAACCCCAAAAAACTGCATCAAAAATTTTGGAGCCACGCCCCCATTCCGCCCCCAGCCCCCCGAATTTTAAAGTCAAAAAAGCCTATATCGTCCACAGTTTTTGAGCTAGAGCCACCAAATTTGGTGTCAAGATAGGTGATGATGACCCCTCAAAAACTGCATCAAAAGATTGGATGCCACGCCCACCAATACCGCCCTAGCCACCCCCATGTGCCCCATTGCTTCGTCAAAAACGGGAATGCGTGTATCTTCCAGAGTTGTGGAGCTAGAGCCTCCAAATTTGGTGGGAAGATAGCTGGTAATGACCCCCAAAAAACTGCATCAAAGTTTTGGAGCCGCGCCCACCCATTCCGCCCCCAGCCCTCCCGCATTTTGAAATCAGAAAAGCCTATATCTCCCACAGTTTTTGAGCTAGAGCCAAGATAGGTGATGATGACCCCCTAAAAACTGTATCAAAAGTTTGGATGCCACGCCCACCAATACTGCCCTAGCCGCCCCCATCCACCCCAACGCTTCGTCAAAAACGGGAATGCGTGTATCTTCCAGTGTTGTGGAGCTAGAGCCACCAAATTTGGTAGGAAGATAGCTGGCAACGACCCCCAAAAATCTGCATCAAAGTTTTGGAGCCACGCCCTCCATTTCGACCCCCTTTCCCCACTTTTTACAATTTTCGAGCTAGAGTCACCAAATTTGGTATGAAAAAAGCAATTGACATTTCAGAAAGATCTGCATCAAAAATTTGGATTCCACGCCCACCCATACCGCCCCCAGCCCCCCTCCTCCCACTTATTACAAATTTCGAGCTAGAGTCACCAAATTTGGTATGAAGATAGCAATTGCCATTTTACATTGATCTGCATCAAAAATTTGGATGCCACGCCCACCCTTACCGCCCTCAGCCCCCTTTTCCTCACCTTTTACAAATCTTGAGCTAGAGTCACCAAATTTGGTATGAAGATAACAATTGACATTCCACAAAGATCTGCATCAAGAATTTGGATGCCACGCCCACCCAAACCGCCCCCAGCCCCCTTTCCCACCTTCTACAAATTTTGAGCTAGAGTCACCAAATTTGGTATGAAGATAACAATTGACATTCCACAAAGATCTGCATCAAAAATTTGGATGCCACGCCCGCCCAAACCACCCCCAGCCCCCCCTTTCCCCACCTTTTACAAATTTCGAGCTAGAGTCACCAAATTTGGTATGAAGATAGCTATTGACATTTCAGAAAGATCTGCAACAAAAATTTTGATGCCACAACTACCCATACCGCCCCAGCCCCCCCCCCTCTTTCCCCACCTTTTACAAACTTTGAGCTAGAGTCACCAAATTTGGTATGAAGATAGCCGGTGGCATCCCCCATCTGCATCGGGGAATCTTTAAGGCAGCGTAAACCCCTGCCACATCCGTACCCCTTTGCATTAAGGCCTCTTTTTACCGGTTTTAATTCTGGTATCGAGTATGCCGCAGTCGGTTGCGTCCGACTGCAACGTTTCCACTTGTTTCAAATAATTTGGGGATAGCGGACAATTTTGCAATGCCCCTATAATTTTCAATATTGGACTTCCCACCTTTTTGTGAAGAAGGATTATAAAAGATTCTTTCCAAAGAGATGGAAAGACAGAAGATTCAAGGGAGAGATTAAAAAGCTTAAGCAATGGGCGAAGAAGAGAAGCACTGCACTCTTTAAGAAGACAACTAGGTATATTGTCAGGTCCAGGAGAGTAAGAAGACTTTAACGAACTTAAAGCTGATAGCAGAGTGGACTGAGGGATAGTAGGAACAGAAATATAATTTGTAGAAGCAATACTATAAGGGTAAGGTATGTTAATAGGGGATGCAGAAGAGTAAGTTGATTGGAAGAAATTGGCAAAAATATTAGCGGATTTACTATCGATGCTAGATTTATCCATCCCAAACATGAAAGATGACGGCAAAAAAGTAGATTAACGCTTAAAATTGACAAAACTATAAAATTGTTTGGGATTTAGCGTAAATTGCCGTTTGCAACAAATAAGGTAATTCTCATAGCACTGTGAATTCAGGAGAAGAAAGTTTGATTTTGCTACAATGTATTTAGACAAGTCAGCACTCAAGCCAGACCTGCTAAATTTTTTATAATATTTAGATTTATTATTTTGTAAAGTTGGATTGAACCAAGGGGGCTTAGAAGAAACGGACAAGGGAGCAGAGTAAGGGATACGTTCGTCCAATAGAGAATTTAAGGTGCTATAAAAAGATATTAGGGCAATATTTATATCAACCGAATCATATATAAAAGACCAATCAGTTGCCAGAATACGTTGATTTAATAATGAGTAATTTCCTTTGCGAAAGCAACGGCGAGGCAAGTTAAACACTGGAGGAGAAGACATAACAGGATTGCTAACAGACAATGTAACTTCTAAAGTAGGATGATATGAATCCTCAGGGACAGACAGAAGGGATGACCTAGATACATTGGCAATACAGTAGTTGTTAATACATACAAGATCGAGTGCTCTAATCAAATGATTAGAAATTGAATTGATCTGAAACAATGGAAGATCAAGCATGGCTTCTAAGAAGTCACCCAGTACGATAAAAATATCATTATCACGGATATGAGCAGAAACTTCATTAACCCTCCGTTGAGTGAGAAGGTCCGTAGGGACCTATTAACATATTCAACTTGAAATTACTCCTATTTCGGCCACTACGACCCAACCATAAATTACTCTGTATTCCAAGGAAATTTTGTTGCGCATCTTTTTAAAACAAAATCAAGGCGATCGGATCATTATTTTAGGAGTTATTGCGGTTTTTCGCACACTAGTACGCGGACGTGTGACAAGGTCCGTAGAGACCTTGTACTGAATTTTCATGGAATAACTCATAAATTCATGTTATTTGGGCGTTATTATATGTTTTTTATTATATGAACACATAACTAATTTTTATTTTCAATTCTGGCTAATTTTATGTTGCCTTTCATGGAAATCAATAATCCAATTCTTTGAATTTACCCTAAATGACTTTGCGTTCAGGAATACGTGCCAAACCAGTTCTTTCAATTTACTTCATGTACAGCATGTAGATGTACATGTACAAATTAGCACTATTTTCTAAATAGGTCCCTACGGACCTTGTCGCACGATGGTGAAGATCAGAAGTGTCACTCACCGGAGGGTTAATACAAGTTAGGTGTTGAAGATAAACTTGAATGTCAGAAGAAGGAGGGATATAAGAGCAAGTGATATAAACAACATGTGAAGGCAGAGTTATTAACGGCAGAAAAACAGAAAGGTTCCGACTGGAGAGTAGCTTTAACAGCAATTAATACCCCACCACCTCGGCGAGTCGGTCGATCAGCTCTATAGACGATAAAATTATTTGAAAAAAGTTCACAATTTATTTGGATTTAATCAAGTTTCGGTAAAATAAATTATATCAGCATGGAACGAAAAGCTATTCAAAAAAAGTTTTTAAGTTTTGAGACCAGACCCCTAACATTCTGATAAATAATAGATATTTCATCAGAATTTAGTTTTTTGAAACGACAGAGTTATTATTTGAGAAGGTTGCATCTGGAAGGTTGACAGGTAAAGGCAGAGTTCTTTTTTTTTTGCAAAAACTCATGAACAACCGTATGAGAGAGAGACATTAATTTTAAAAGATGATATTTCGCGAGGGGAAGAAAATTTAAATTTCGTAATAGAGACGCTAACTTTAGTTTTGCTAGCAATATAGGCAGCAACAGAATCACAAGTAGTTTCAGCGGAAAGTTGCGACACAAAAACTTGCTTGCGAGGAGCCACTTCTGTTAAAATAGGAGGTGGCTGAGGTATGGGGACAGATAGATCATTATTTACCGCGTTTATTCCGACAGGATCCAAGACGGGAACCATACTACTAATAGCAGGTGATACTACAGGAGATATATTCGGACAATCGCTTGGAGTTGGAGATAATGATAGAACTGGCGACAATTCTACTTTACAAGGCACGGGTGAAAGCGACGAGGGTGAAGGGGCAAACATTAACGGAACATTCAAAAAACTCAGACTCCAACCGGCGAGTAGACAATGACTCAAATTTAAAATAATTGAGAAATTCCAAACTCGAATCAATGTCAGTCACTAGCATGCTTGCCGTCTTTTTAGTTTTAAAAACTGATTTCTCACAGAGTTATACATTCTAGAGAAATCAATTTGCTTATCAATGCACATAGGGCATGACCAACGCACACCACCACAGCCGGGCTTGGCTACAGCAGTGATCTTGTCACACTCACGCCCAGTAAGACCTGCACATTTAGCATGCATAAAATTCTCACACAACCAGCAATGAACAAATTGAGGCCGTGCAGAATCGTCAGACTGATTAAATGTACATGACTTTTTGCAGCACGACATATTTACCACTAGGGTGGTAAACAACATGAATGATGCTATTTCAAAATTTGTCGACAGTTGCACTGAAGCAACTGGGAACACCAACACTGTTCTATTCTACCAAAATTACTCTCAACGTGGCGGAAACCGCGGTAGAGGTAATTACAGAGGCCGACCTTACAACAGGGGCGGTCTCAGGTACAATAACAACAACGGCAACAGATACAACAATAGCAGAGGTCACTCTCGAGGCGGCTCGTACAACAAAACCTGGTCCGAGTTACACAAAGTAACTCGGAAAACAAGCAAACCCCCTTGAGCAACCAGCAGTAAACATACTAACTATAAATCTAAGTCTCAGCAGTATAATTAAAATAAAAAATCGTGAAAGGAGCAAATGTCTCAGGAGCAAATGTCTCAATATTGAAAAACAATAATGTAGATACAAATATTAACCAAAATTTCAAAACTAATATATCCGGAATTGGCCAGGGAACAGGGATTATTTCATAATCAACCACGATTTCACAGTAGTTCAAACTGCATTTCCCATACCATGCGATGGAATTCTTGGACTAGACTTTATAAGAAAATTTAATTGCATAATAGACTACCAAAATGATGAATTCATCATGAAACCAGGAAATTTAAACTATCAAATACATGTACCACTATTACACAATGATATTGATAATTCAATATTATTACCAGCATACAGTGACATATTTGGTCTTGATTCAGAACCCATATCATGTAATAATTTTTATAAGCAAAAATTGAGATTAGCAGATAAAACACCCGTGTACATAAAAAATTATAGAAATGCCGAAACCGAAAAACCAGAAATAAACAGACAGGTCGAAAAATTAATAAAAGATGGTATAGTTGAGCCATCAATTTCTGAATATAATAGCCCACTTCTCTTGGTACCCAAGAAATCTCTCCCAAATTCAAATGAGAAAAAATGGCGTTTAGTAGTTGATTATCGCCAAATAAATAAAAAAAACTTCTGGCAGATAAATACCCACTGCCAAGAATAGAAGAAATCTTAGACCAATTAGGACGAGCACAATATTTTTCATGTCTCGATCTCATGTCAGGATTTCACCAAATAGAACTAGATGAGAAATCTAGAAATGTAACATAATTTTCAAGAACTCCGGTTCTTATCGCTTCACGCGGTTACCGTATGGTCTTAAAGTAGCACCAAACTCATTTATGCGAATGATGACACTCGCATTTTCTGGCCTTGAGCCATCCCAAGCATTTCTCTACATGGATGACCTAGTAGTCATTGGCTGTTCAGAACAGCACATGTTTAAAAATTTGTCAAATATCTTTGATATGTGTAGAAACACAACCTAAAATTAAATCCAGAGAAATGTTCGTTTTTCATGCACGAGGTTACATTCCTTGGGCATAAGTGCACAGACCATGGCATCCTCCCTGATGACAAAAAATATGATGTTATCAAAAACTACCCAACCCCAACTGATGCGGATAGCGCACGACGTTTCGTCGCGTTCTGTAATTATTACAGACGATTATTCATAACTTCGCACAACACTCACGTCATTTGACCAGATTGTGCAAAAAAAAATGTCCAATTCGAATGGACAAAAGAATGCGAAGACGCATTCAAATACTTAAAAAAGGCATTAATGAAGCCTACATTGTTACAATACCCTGACTTCAGCAAAGAGTTTTGCGTAGCCACAGATGCAAGTAAACATTCATGTGGTGCCGTACTAGCTCAAGAGTACAACGGTATGCAATTGCCAATTGCATTCGCTTCAAGAGCTTTCACACAGGGAGAAAGCAATAAATCAACTACAGAGCAGGAATTAGCTGCAATACACTGGGCAATAAAACACTTTAGACCATACGTTTATGGAAAGCATTTCTTAGTCAAAACAGACCATAGACCTTTTTTCGATGAAAAATCCTACTTCAAAATTGACTAGAATGAGACTAGATTTAGAAGAATATCAATTCACAGTAGAATACCTCAAGGGGAAAGATAATCACGTTGCAGATGCATTGTCAAGAATAAAAGTAGAAACTTTTATAGAAATGAACAGAAATATAATGATGGTCCAAACAAGGTCATCAAAAAGACAGGAAAACATTTGCGCAGATGAAAAACAAAAATTGCCAAAAGAAGCAAAAGAGAGAAAAGAGCCCAATGTCTATGAAGTCGTTAGCAATAATGACGCAAAGAAATTTGTGAAAATAAAATTCGGTAAAAATAATTGTTTGCTAAAGAAAGTAAAACGAATTATTTCACGATTCCCAGTTAATGATTTGTACTCTAATGAAAAATTCGATTTAGGTCAATTTTTCAAAGGCTTAATTCAGAAGCCGGAATACATAAAATCGTTAACTTACAGATGTCACCAAGTGAACAAATTTTCGGATTTGTATCCCTTAATGAATTTAAAAATATGGGCAATAAATATTTGAAAATAAAAGTAGCGCTTCTACAAAAGGTAATAAAAATAGACAAAAACAAGTGGAAACGTTGCAGTCGGACGCAACCGACTGCGGCATACTCGATACCAGTATTAAAACCGGTAAAAAAAAAGGCCTGATTGCAAAGGGTACGGATGCGGCAGGGGGTGTACGCTGCCTTAAAGATTCTCCGATGCAGATGGGGATGCCACCAGCTATATTCCTTCCAAATTTGGTGACTCTAGCTCAAAGTTTGTAAAATGACGGGCTAGGGGGGGCTGGGGGCGGTATGGGTGGGCGTGGCATCAAAATTTTTGATGCAGATCTTTGTGAAATATCAATTGGTATCTTCATACCAAATTTGGTGACTCTAGCTCGAAATTTGTAATAAGTGGGGAAAGGGGGGCTGGGGGCGGTATGGGTGGGCGTGGCATCCAAATTTATGATGCAGATCTTTGTGGAATGTCAATTGCTATCTTCATACAAAATTTGGTGACTCTAGCTCGAAAATTGTAAAAAGTGGGGAAGGGGGGGCGAAATGGAGGGCGTGGCCCCAAAACTTTCATGCAGATTTTTGGGGGTCGTTGCCAGCTATCTTCCTACCAAATTTGGTGGCTCTAGCTCCACAACTCTGGAAGATACACTCATTCCCGTTTTTGACGAAGCGTTGGGGTGGATGGGGGTGGCTAGGGCAGTATCGGTGGGCGTGGCATCCAAACTTTTGGTGCAGTTTTTAGGGAGTCATCATCACCTATCTTGGCACCAAATTTGGTGGCTATAGCTCAAAAACTGTGGGAGATATAGCCATTTCTGATTTCAAATTGCGGTGGGGCTGGGGGCGGAATGGGGGGGGGCGTGGCTCCAAAACTTTGATGCAGTTTTTTGGGGGTCGTTAACAGCTATCTTCCCACCAAATTTGGAGGCTCTAGCTCCACAAGTCTGGAAGATACACGCATTCCCGTTTTTGACGAAGCGTTGGGGTGGATGGGGGCGGCTATGGCAGTATCGGTGGGCGTGGCATCCAAACTTTTGGTTCAGTTTTTAGGGAGTCATCATCACCTATCTTGGCACCAAATTTGGTGGCTATAGCTCAAAAACTGTGGGAGATATAGGCTTTTTGGACTTTAAAATGCGGTGGTGCTTGGGGCGAAATGGGGGGGCGTAGCTCCAAAATTTTTGATGCAGTTTTTTGGGGGTTGCTAATAGCTATCTTCTTACCAAATTTGGTACTTCTAGCTGTAAGGATGTGCGAAATATGTGGATTTATCGGTATTGAGTTATCGAATTTATCGATTTGCCAGCCCCCCAGTTATCGTAGAACCCCCATCTTGACACTTTAATTTACTATCCCATAGATAAAGAGAATTAGAAAGTTTCAAGTCTCTAGCTTGAAGGGTGTGGAAAAAAGTTGCGTTCATACAGACGGACAGACGGACAGACGGACAGACACCATGACGGACATTGCACAAAACCAATATACTCTTTACCTTCGGTATCAAGTATAATGACGAAAGTCAAATAAAGGCAATCCTGTCCAAATACCGTAACGATCCTATAGAAGGTGGCAATACGGGGATAACGCGAACCCTGTTATAAATCAAGAAATACAATTTTTTCGTTCATATATTTCGATTGACAAAGATGATTGGGACATATGGTTGAATTACTTCACCTATTGTTTCAATACAACTCCGTCGACAGTACATGAATACTGTCCATACGAGCTTGTCTTTGGAAGACCTCCAAGACAATTGGCAGAATTTAATAAATTAGCTAGAATAGATCCAATATACAACATAGATGATTATGCTAAAGAATTTAAGTTTAGACTAGAAATTGCTTACAAAAGAGCAAAAACAATGATAGACATAGAAAAACAAAAAAGAAAATTAGAATATGATAAGAAAGTTAAAGATATAAAACTAGAAATAGGAACATTAATCATGTAAAGGAAAGAAACAGCTCATAAGCTAGAAAGTAAATATTCAGGACCATACAAAGTTAAAAGCATAGAAGATAGAAATAATATAAAACAAGAAAGAAAGCTCTAGTCGGGACAGCCCGACTAGAAGATACCCTGAACCCAGATGCAAAAAATAAATTAAATTTATATAAGACTTTGGTATACTGACTTAACTACAATCGATTAAATTCGATATCTCCGGTGTTTCTTAACCGATTTGGACGAAATTTTCAGAAAAGGTCTATCGTTACCCATTATTTCAACCCTCATTTTTACATTTTCCAAATTCGATATTTTTTGTTATCGATTGCATGTGTATATCGGAAACCAGGATAGTTATCGATTATTTGAAGTAAACTTGTTCTGATCATGGTATAGGAGAACAGTAGTAGGAGAATGGCGGTTCTGTGACAGGAAGTAGCTGTCACTTTAATTACCCCCAATCACAATTTATGACCCCATTAAATTTTATGACCCTTTTTTTTTGACACTTTTATTACCCCCCAATACTATAATTTATGACCCTTTTTTTCCCATGATCGTGCCCGCATTAATTAGACTAGGTATTAAGGACAAAGGCATGACATTCCTAGGCTGCATTGTTATGGTTGCGAGAATCAGTGATCATAGAATCTGGTGTCAAGTGTACATCTGTTTGCACGTGCGTTGTCTTTTACCCCCTGCAAGCAAGCCACGACATGCATTGTTATTGTCAAGAGCAACATCAACAACAGCATCCTTGAGAATCAGTGATCATAGGATCGGGTGTCAAGTGTGCTCCTGTTTTAAGTGCGTTGCCTTGAACACGTGCAAGCAAGCCACAGCATACATTGTTTTTGCCAACAACAACAACATTCATGTGGGTTTGTGAGCAAGGGATCGGGTGTCAAGTTGTGAAAATCAGTGTTCACACTATCAATTTTGGCTATGTAACCAATTTGTATTAGAGTCAAGTGTGCTCCTGTTTGACAAGCAGGCCATAAACATTGATCTTTATGGTTGTGATAATGACAGGATCAGTTTTAGCTATTTAACCATTTAGTGCTAGAGTCAAGTGTGCTTCAGTTTTAAATACGTTGCTCTGCACACATGCATTGTAATTGTCAAGAGCAACATCAACTACAACCTTGGTGGGGGGTTATGTGTGCAAGGATGGGAATTTTCTGTCGCAGCAGCAGCAGCAAGATCAACACATTGTTTTTAAACAAGAGTATTGATTCTTGTAGATTAAGATTATAAAGAGTTAGAGGGAGAAGATGTAAGAGGGGGAGTGTTAGAGGGAGAAAGTGATAGAGGGAGAAGGTGAAAGAGGGGAGTGTTGGAGAGAGAAGGTGTTAGAAGGAGAAGGAGTGATCCTTCTTGTACTAATTTAATAAGCCACGCCCCTTACACTATTTTATACATGAGCGTCTATGAAACGCAGATGGGAATGTTAATTGTTTTGCCCCCTTCATCCTTAAGATGAATGCTAAGCGCCATCCTTTTCTAACCTCTGTTTTTTTATATATCTGTTTTGATTATTAGTCAAGTGCTAGGAAAATCTTATATCCTGCATTGACTTCAAAACGCATAAAAGAGGTAGTTTTGGTTTAAGTTGTAGAGTTTATTTATTATTTTCAATTTAATTCATAAATTCATCTACATATATAAGATATTACATATTTATTTTAAAATATAGTATTCAAACATTTGATTCCTTATTGGCTTAAACGTTTTTTGTTCATTCTTTTGTTTAAATTTCTATATTTTGCCATTAAGCGTTCTAGTCTTGTCAGACGCATGCTATAGTAAAAGCATCCACATGTATCAACTCCCTATGTAGCTTTATCGGATGACCAGCTGCACGCTGAAAGATGTTCACCAAATTTTGATGTAACTAGATGACAGTTTTCGTACGCTAAGAAAAATTCTCGGTAATCTTCAAGCAATTCATGATGCTCGGGAAAAATCATTTCTTCAAACTCATTTAAAAAATCATCGATTTTCTTAACAATTGTTTTAAATCCAAAGTTAGAAGTCAGCTTCATCTTGTAGTATACTCGACAAACGTTTATTTAAGACTGACTTGAATGATTATTTTCTCTTTCCTTGAAGCATTTCATTTTTTATTTAGTTTTACATTCTGGTGAAATTGTATCCTAAAAGTATTGACATCTCTTTTTATTTCTTTACCCATCTTTTTTGATATTTCAAATAGTAGACGAGTAAGATCAATTTCTGACTCATAATCATAAGTTGTTTCTAAATCTGTAAGTTGTATACTATATTTACGCATCTCTGAACACTTTGGAATAACAAAATTATAATATATATTCCTTATTTGATTTTTTAATAGTGTGTTCCAACACAAAAATGTTGTTAGAAAAATTCCTAATTTTATAAGCGTTCTCCATGAGTCGCTATCAAATTCAACTCTATTATGTAACGTTTCACGTTGAAAGCAGGTGTTGTTTTCCTCTGACCGCATGGGTACGCGCTTGCAGCCGGCTTATGCTCGTCGCTGATGGGTGTGGATTTTTTTTTTTTTTCACGCTAGTGAGAGATGTGCTCGGCAGTACTAAACAATTAAAAATTCGCGTACCAAAAAAAAACAAACAGGGGATACGAAGGGGAAAGGAAGTTACAAACATTAAGTCAGCCAACGGAAAAGGCTACCGAAATCAAAGAAAAAAACTCTTTTTTTTTTTTTTTTTGCTTGCTATTGCGTTACATCGCAATCGCCCACCCTACCATGATCCTTAAGGCCGGATAACAGAGAAAAAGAAAAGGATCCCTAGAAAAAAAAATAGGTTCGACTAGCCTGCTTCCCTATAGCGCAGCATGGTTTTCCCTTCAAAAATTTAAATTTAATTCATTTCAAAAGAGTACAATTTATTAAATACGTTCATCATTAAAGGCTAAAATTAGGTAGTACATACTTTCAATTGTGTTTATTATATAATATTATTATATAAAAAAAAAATTATTTAAAAATTATTTAATTTGTTCTGATTTACTTTACGCAATTATTTTTTTTTTTTTTATTCCGGAGAAGCCGAAAGTTATGCCTTACAATTGTGATAATAGCTTAAAAACAAAAAGAATCAACCAAAACAAACTAATACTATTATGCGTCTCTCGATCTCATTTCGGTTCAAATCGCTGAAGGCGTTTGTGCTCATAAATATACAAAATCATAACAACGAAGCTTTCACTCACTCAGTTTGTCGTCCCACGTCGAAAGATCTTTCAAGGTGCGGGCGGGCGGTGGTGGCTGAAACAAAATATTTATAGAGATCGAGAAATAGAGGGCGCTTTTTGTACTTGTTTGCCTAAGTCCAACTAAAGCAGTGATGAGCAGACGTCGACGTCCAAAATATTTCTAGCTCACACGAGGCAGCACGCTGGCAGCGCGAAGCCAGCGCGCTGCCTCGTGTGAGTTAGGTTTTTCGCTGCCGACTGCACGAAATCACACGTACGCTATAAGCATTTTTAAAACACGATTGTTCGTTCGTCGTCGGTTGTCGTGCCGAAGCGTGCATTAGATTTAACATTGTACTTTTAGTTGAAGGCGAACTATTGACAAGCAAGCACCACGCAGCGCATTAGAAAAAAACACATTTTTTACAGTTCGCTCCAAAATGTTTATGCCCGAATGGGAGAATGAATTTTTCTTTATAGAAAATGAGGATGGCAAAGCGCAATGCTAGATTTGCAATAACATTGTTGTCTCAATGTTAAATATTTTTTCAAATGGCATTATTTATTAATAAATTATAAGCACAATGAATGAACGTTAACTTGCAGCGTGCACTGTATTGATTACACTTCGTTTTTTTCGCAGCAGCGCACGCAAATTGTGCTTGTATGCGTGTGAAAACTGTGACAATATTTGTGTGTGCCCATCACTGAACTAAAGCTTTTACCTATCGCAATTACAGCACAAGTAAACGTTCTTCAACTAACAAAACTATAATAATTGTACTTAACTATTAAATATTAGGTAATGTAATGTTTAATTTTTTTTTTCGTATTTTGTTTCTTTTCTTATTTTGTATATGTTGTATTCTCCATTGAATTTTGTTACTGCTGTTTCATTTTTAAAATTTATATGTTGTTTGTTATTGATATTTTATGCGAACATATGTTAGCTGAATAGGTGTATGTGTATGTATATGTGCATATGCATAATCTGGTCGCGGGTTGGGGTATTGGGTAGGCAAGGTAATAATATTATACCACCAACAAGACGCAACCGCAGAGGGCCTAGAGGTATACTTAAAAAAAAAACGCCCAAATACAAATATTTATGCTTTACTCCGGTTCACCGCACATAACTCTCCCGATGCGATGAGCGTCACCCGATCTTAGCGTGCGTAGCGCCAGCAGCCGTTCCAGCGTATCTCCGCACCGTAGGCCAGCCTGGTTTCCAACCTCTCTTGAGCGAAAGCTCTGGTTTCAAGGTTAGGTCGTAGTACTCAGCGCACCCCAGCATGCAAACCAAACTTGGTATCTCCTCCAATGGGAGTTGGCACTTGTTGAGAGAGGATGATTTGCGAATTATGCTGACCGATAAGGGGTTCAGTTTTGCGCATGCGTACACTTGCACTTAACCCTTTATGCAATTTGTGGGTGTACACTTATCTTCGACATTAGCGTATATGTATTATGTCTTGTTGATTGTCTTATAAATGTCTTTTTTATTGTTTAACTTATTGTTCTGGCACTGTGCGTTTAATGTACGCGAGCACAAAAAAATTTTTTTTCAGCGAACAGTCGAACCAATCTCCAGCTCTGGGTGCCGGAAACTCGCCGTCGGTCTTAAGAGTGGCTGTATTTTTACCATAAATTAGGGAATTTGTGCCTATTCGTCCCTGACTTAAATATGGCGATCCCTAAAACCTCTTACTATTTGTCGTAGTTCACCGGTAGGTAGCGCTAATGGTAGTGACATCGAATGCCGAAAAATTACATTTTATGATTTTTCTTTTTTTCTTTTGTTTTCAATTTTTATTTTCATAATTGAACACTTAAATTATCTTAAGCTCTAGGAATTCGCTTTCACGCGGCCAAATATATTTTCCCGTTGACGTTGCGCTTGCGAGTAAAGGGTAGCAAAAAAAACGTTGCCTACCTTTAGGCTCATGTAAATAGTTCCGACAAGCGACATATTACACTCTCCCCGGCCAAAATCACACTTTGGGGTTGTACAAAACCAAAGAGTGTACACCGCTTGGAGTATAAGTGTGGTGGCGTTGCCTGTAAAAATTATTGTTTTATATCTTTAGCATGGTATTTGCCAATGAATTTGCCTTGTAAATCCTCAATTTCATAATAGCAATTTCCAAGTCTACGTTTGATTCGGGCTTTAATAAAGTTCGGGGCCAATTTTGCATTGTACCCTTGAGCAAAACAACTTTGCTTGAAATTTCGCCGATAAACTTCCTGTCCTACTTGAAAATCTACTTCTCGACTTCTCAAATTATATATTCGCTCATTGCGGTCGTATTGTTGTTGAATGCCTTTTTGGGCTTCTACACGCAACAAGTCGAATGAGTCTTCCCTGTCGAATCGAATTGAGCGATCTTCCAGAAGATTAAGCTTGCGCAATAATTTGTAAGATGCTCCATTGGTGACCATGTGCTGCCCGAACGCTATTCTATACGGACTCGTATGTATCGCTGAATGCTTACTAGCGCGCAAAGCACAACTTATGTGGCTGAGCTGGACATCCCAATTCGTTTGGTCAGGCTGAATGTAAGTTTTGATAGCAGCAATAGCTGATCGATTTACTCTTTCAGCGGCATTGCCTTGGGGTGAATACAGGGCCGTAAATACGTGTTCTATCTCGTATTTTCTCAGCAAATCATTAAATTTATGGGATTTGAATTGGACGCCGTTGTCGGAAACAATCGTTTCAGGTACGCCAAAACAATGGAATAAGCCTTCTTCCATAAACCTAATAATTGCGTCTGCTGTGAACTTTTTTACTGGCAGCAAAAAGGGAAACCTTGAAAAGTGGTCTAACACTACAAAAATTCCAATATTTCCTGCGCGACTGCGAGGATAAGGACCCAAAAAATCAATGTATAACCTTTGGAAGAATCTTTGGGTCTGTGTCGAAGCCCCTAACGGCGGCCTTAATGGCTGATTTGAATGCTTGGTACATTTACAAACAGAACAATTGTTAATATACATTTTAACGTCTGCGACCATATTGGGCCAGAAAAGGTAACGACGTAAGCGTTCCAAAGTTTTATTTATGCCACAATGAACGGACAATGGGTCTTCATGATGCTGCTTTATGGCTTCAGTAACCATGCCTGTGGGGATCCACAACTTCCAACATAAATCATCAGTTAGTTGCTCACCGGTGGCGTGTTCGGTACGCCGATACACGTACTGATCAACAACTTTAACGTCGGCAATTTGAGAACTTTGCTCACTTATTTTGGTTATCAGGTGCTGATATTCTGCAGACTGAAAATGTTCTGACTGTAAATCAATTATACTTCCCAGGCTGAGAGCTGATATGGTTTCTGAATAGACACGCGATAAAGCATCGGGAACCAAGTTATCTTTTCCTTTTCGGTGGCAAATTTTGAAATGAAATCCCTGTAATTTAAGGGCCCACCTAGCTAATCTAGAACTAAGGTCCGTTTGGGACATCAGCCATTTTAAAGACGCATGGTCAGTAATAATGGAAAATTCTTGACCCTCAACGTATGGTCGGAATTTTTTTACGCATAAGATGGCTGCCAAGCACTCTTTTTCCGTAACGGAGTAGTTTCGTTGGCATTGGTTCAGCTTCCGGGACATGAATGCAATAGGCACATCATTGTCCTGGTCATCCTTCTGCATTAAAACACCTCCTACGCCAGTGTGACTTGCATCGCAGTGGATTGAAAAAGGAGTTGTAAAGTTTGGGCTGTGCAAAACAGGTGCTTTGCACAGTTCTTGTTTTAACAACTCAAATGCTGTCTGCGCCTCATCCGTCCACGTGAATTTTTTTCGACACTTTAAAGTATCTGTGATGGGTGCAGCAATTCCAGCATAGTTATGGATAAATTTATGATACCACCCAGTAACTCCCAAAAAATCTCCTAACTTGTCGAACTGATCGAGGGATGGGGAAGTCTCGGATTGCGGATATCTTTTCTGGGTCTGTTTGTATAGTTCCATTTCCTATGACATGTCCTAGGTATTTTACCTCTTGTCTGCAGAATTTGCTTTTCTCAACATTTATCGTTAGCCCTGCTTGAGATAAGCGAGTTGCCAAATCTGACAAGACTGTGATATGCCGATCAAAGTGTTCAGAGACTACCAACAGATCATCCAAATAAATAAAAATTTCATTTCTGAGATTCGCTGGAATTACTTTATCCATTAATTTGGACATGGTTTGAGGAGCGTTTGACAAACCAAATGGCATGACTGTGAACTGGTATAAGGGCCTTCCAGGTACAGTGAACGCAGTTTTCTCGCGTGCAGCGCTGTCGAGTGGAATTTGCCAGTAGGCATCCTTAAGATCGATGCTTGAAATATACTCTGCTTTTGGCAATCGACTTAAAATACCATCGATAAGTGGCATGGGATAGGCATTTTTAACGGTCACTTCATTGACTTTGCGACTATCAATGCAAAGCCGCACTTTGCCTGGCTTTCTAACCAACACCACAGGTGAAGACCATGGGCTATTGGACTCCTCTATAACCCCAAGCTCTAACATTCGGTCTAGTTCCATATACATCAGTTTTTCTACCGCTGGCGACACAGCATAATGTCGCTGCTTAATGGGCTTTGCGGCACCTACATCAATTTCATGTGACAACAAATGTGTCTTACCGAGGCCTTTTTTTGCAAACGATGGAAATTGATGGAGTACTGTCTGTAATTGTTGCTTTTGATCTGGTGTTAGAATTATTTCCGGCTCGATTGAATTTAGGCCTGCTAAGACTGGGCTGTGCGTTTTATTTGCTATAAACAGCGGCAGAAGATCAAACGCGCTCCAAAAGTCTATCCCAAGGTATAAATCTTGGTCTAGTAGAGGGACAATATAAAAAGTTAAAGCTTTGGTAATATCGCGGTACACAACATCGGTACTTATTTTCCCTATAATATTTTGTTGTTGACCGTCAGCGGTGCGTACAGTAGATCTAACAGCCTTAAACGGAAACTTGGTATCAATTAATTCGGTTGCAAGGCTGCCACCAATGCAACTGACTGATGCCCCTGTATCCATGAGTCCACTGAGCGTTCTGTCAAGGAGCTGAACAGACGCATAAGGACGCAAATCTTGCCGGTTGCCTACAACTGAGCTTACTAACGCCTGTTTCATTTTTGTACGCTGTACTTTATAATTTATCAAACGCCTTTTGTTTCTATTGGTACGTTGGGTTGAGTCAGTGATCATATTCTGATTGGATTTCAATAGAATATGTAAGGGAATAGCTGGGGTTGTTGTCAAATCCGGTGAGTTTACTTCCTCCTTACTTGGGGATGAAGCTAATCGGTATTCGTAACTTTCGAGGCTATTGGTTTGCGTGCACTGGTCGGTACACGCTTTTGCCCGTTTTTTTGAATACAATCTTGGCAAGAAGGGCGATATGTATCAGGTTTCCCACACCCGTAACAAAAGATACTGCGATCGGCCAAGCAATCTTGGAACCGGTGGCCACTAACTCTACAATTCCAACAGATGAGCGAAATGGCTGCTATTTCGCCATCAAGCTCCTCGCCTTCAATATAGAGTTCGTCAGGTTGGTCTACCTGTTCGACTATTTCGCTGACTTGTGGTCTAGGTCGAAACCGATTTGTCGGCAAAGTTGGTTTGGCCAAGACTTGCATAAATCGCTCGCGCTTTCTAACCACCTCGCGTAGCTGACCCACGCTATATATTGGCACAAACAGAATTTCGTGCTGAGTCTCAGGGAGAAGGTTTGCTCGAAGCACTTCTAATAACGACAATTCTGACATAGGCTGCACCAATTTATCAGCTAACGAGATCAGGGTTTCGTAAAACATGTCAAACGACTCATTAGGCTTTTGTTTGCGCTGTGAAATCGCTGTGCGAATTTCCAAGTCAGTTCGGCCATCTTTAAACTGCGCTTGAATTGCGGCACTTAGGGCTCTCCACTCGATCGACTGAACGCTCTTGTGGTATCGCCAAAACCACTGGCTCTACCTTCAAATAAATTGCTAGCATGCTGGGCTAATATCTGAAAATTTCCCTCCAACGTTTGGTATGTCAGAGCTTCGACTCGGTATAGAAAATCTTCAACACATAGCGTCGATTGCCCTGAAAATCGTAATTTCCAATTGGAAATGATTTGGCTGATTTTATCTGCCCGCAATTGAGAAGAACTCGAAGACATGTTCGGGGCTACCGAAGGTGTTGGCTGCACCGATGCAAGTTCGACACCTTGTCGATTGGGCAGACCTATAAAATCATCAAAGGATTGATGATGGATAGATGGTGAAGCTGTGGTTGGCCTGCGCTCTGTGTTGCTAGTGCCGGAAGCTGGGGCTTGCAGTCTTTGAAACCCTGCTTCTATGGCTTGAGAAATTACTGAAGTTTGCTGAAGCAAAACAGCTGACATCGCACTTAACAACGCTTGTTGCAGAGAGGTTGCTTCTTGTTGTACACTTTGGGTGTCTGAAATAAACACAGGTGCGGTCGTTGACTGATTGCCCACGGCTGATGGAGTTACACCTACGTGCTGAGATGTGTCTCTAAGATTCGCCATCGTATTAGCCTGAGCAGCAACTGTATCCTGCGAACTAGGGTTCTGCTGTACCATAGGAGTATTGGTTGCAGCTTTAGACCTGGTCTTAATACCCGTAGGGCCTGGTTGAGCGTCTGCCATTTCTTGCGCTAAGTTTAGCGTTGATATGCTTAAAGCCGTTCGGCAAACTGGACAAACTTTCTCTCTCCCCTGATTGGTGTTAAAACACACGTGATGAAAAAAATGGTTGCACCTGGTTGCTAATAACTGATTAGGATTTTCCACTTCCTTGGTGCATACACAACAAATTATTTCGGGTTCAAGGGGCATTTCAAGTTGCAAGTCGACTTAAAATAGATACATACATATACGGAACTATAAAATTCTAAGTATTTATTAATTTAAAAAAATTTTTATTTTTTTTTTTTTATTATGTGTATATCTATTTTTATATTTTATATCAATTTATTTAAATGTTATTTTTATTTACTTGGTTATTAATTTAATAATTTATAATTTTATTTTGCTTGTTTTGTTTTGCTAATATTTATGTATTTATATGCAATTTATTTATTTATTTATGTATATATATATTTTTTTTTTTTTTTCATTTGTTTAACTATTAATTTATTAATTTATAATTTTATTTTTGCTTGTTTTGTTTTGCTATTATTTATTTAATTAATTACTTTGTAATATGCCGCTTGTCGCCTCTATTTGATTTTAGGACAAGCCCTAAAAGTAGGCAAGCCTTACATCCCAACCTCTGCTCAAGTGCTTGTAAAACTGTATGCGCTTTTATTTATGTTTTTGTTTGCAAATAACCAAACTGATATTATTTTCTTTTGGTGTTTCGTAAAAATAAAAATAAGCTTGGTTAGACGGCAATTCGTTTCGGTAAATGGTAAATGTTTGTTAGTATTTTCTTTGGTTATCTTCGTTATGAGCAGTACACTCGCCACCTAGGAGTGATGAAAATGTCAACCGGTACAGGGCTGTGAGTAACGAATATAAAGGTGAAATAAATTGGTGCAACTTTGTCGCTTGTAGCAACCAAAGTTCTGACCGCATGTTTTTTCCTTTCAAAGACTTGTCAGGGAGAAGGTGTGCGCGATTTAACGTGCTCTAATAAAGCACTAAAACCGAAAAGTGATCTTTTAATTGGTTTAGTAAATCAAAGAAAAATAAAGTGCCACTGGATCAGTTTAAAGACGTTAAAGAAGAGATTGATTAATTAATTTTTTTTTGTATTCCAATAACTGGATCATTTATATTTTTTGGTTAGGATTATACTTGGATTTAAAAGCCGTAACCTGCAAAATTATTTGAGTGCTGATTCTCAACTTAATAGGTAATTAAAAGTTAATTTTTTTTGCGTTCGCAATTCTGATTATTTTTCCAATCTATATATTTATCAGAATTGGCGGGTCGTTTTGGCCATAACTTCATTTGCCTCGATATAAATCCCCTTTGTGTTGGTTATTAACGTATCGGTTGAATAGATCTACTATTTGGCTTGACATTAAGAACCATTTCAAGTATCCAACTGCCGAATAAAGGCCCAACAATATTCGTCTTGGGACTCAACCGAACAGCTGTCCCCAACAACTCCAGCCAACCAGCGCTCTCTTCTTCTACCGCTCCATATGGGCTTCACTCACCAGTCCGCAGTTGAACTCGCAAGCAGAGCAACCCCCGCGTGAGGAAGATGCAGAATTAAATTAAATATGTGGTCGCGAAGAACTACAATATAGTCATGTTCTAAATAAGAACAACATTAGCGACGTGGAGAAGTTTTTTTTGTTTTATGGTTTTTTTTTATTGAGTGAATTAGTGCCCGAAATCGTACATAACCCTCTACCTGTTATGTAACAGACCGGCCACGACAAAAGTAAAGAAAAAAAAAAACCCAAAATCAAAGAGAGAGGTTATTGAGTTTTTTGTTTTTAAGTGTAAATTAATGTTGTAATATTTTGCATATTTTTTGTTTATTTTTGTGGTTAATGTGATTGGTCCATTGTTAAATAAATTTGCAAGTGGTGACGAGAAAAAAAAAAAAGAAAAATAAATAAATGAAATAAAAGTAAACCAAGCAATTAGTAAAAAGAAAAATACAATTAAAGTAATCTAAAATCAATTGCGAGTTATACATAATACATTAGTAACACAAAATATGCAAAGTAATTTTAAATAAAGTTAAAGTTATGTGCGAAAATGCAAACAAAGATAAGAGATTGTGCTAAGAGAGCCTAAAGCTCTAGATTCCCCCCCCTCTCTTATTACCTTTTTCCCTAGCTTCAGCGACGAAAAAAAACAACACACACACACAACGAAAGATCTTTCTGCGTGGGAGAATGCCGCTGTAAGTGATTGCTCTTAATCTATTCATTCCCTTATAAAATATGCCGCGAAAGCTTCTCTTTTGCGTGCATTAACCCAACGTTTACAAAATCCGCTCTTACTTAACCTTGAACTCCGATCGCTTTGACTTTGCGGGCGAACACATGTGTTTTGCAGCATAGGCAAACACACTTGTACTAAAAAGTTAACGTTCCAATTTGCCTTTGTTTTCATTTGCACTAATATTTGAACTTAAACTTTAATAGTCAAGTAACGTAACGCATATCATTTTAAAACTGAGTAATTTTAAGTATATAAAGTAATCCATATGCATGATCATATTTATTTAATATTTATATATTTATCAATTATTCTCTTAATCAATTATTATTTATTTTAGCTGCTCTAAGCACTTGCTGTTTTTGTTCTACTTATTATTTTTGGTTAGCGTCATGTTAGGTCGTTTGTTATTTGTGTTAAGAATATAATTATGTCTGCTTAAATTATCTTTGTTTTACTGGAACCATGTCTAACTTGAACGAGATGCGCTAGCTGCCATAGGCGCTTTTAGGGATCCTGAATCGATATATAGAGTTGGCTATTATCAGGATCATGGTAGGGTGGGCGTGTGCACTACAACACCTTGTGCCTTTGCATCAGCAGCCTTTGCCATAGTCTACATTGAGTGTAGAAGTTTTTGTTTTCAGCCGCCCATAAAAACCCACACAGTTTTACGTGCTTCCCTCCTCATCCCTCCTGTTCCACTTCCCCTTTTTCCCCTATACTGGTAAAAGAGTACGCGAATTTAATTATAATCAGATAACGACTGGAGCAACGTAGCACACGGTTCATTCTTTTGATACCCTCGACTTAGCCGACGAGCCACAGCCGTTGAAGCCAGCGCGTACTCCGTTGTCCGCTACAATAACATCCGCTCATCAACACTTGTACGTTAAACGTTACAGTATCTATGTATTATTTTGATTATTATTTGGCGCCCAGACGTGTGGCCGAATTTGGTTAACTTCATGTACAAAGTTATTAGTACGAAGTTACTGGATTACTGGCCTTGATTAAGTTTTAAATCTCAAAGAAAGTCGACAATACCTAGAGACTTTATTTTCCTTCTATTCCTAATTCCCTAGTCCTTGGCTATAAGCGTAAAAGCAAGCTTTAGCTAACAGGCTTGTGTGAGACATTCTGGATAAATAGTAACTTCAAAATAGTTATATTGCCGATGTCTAATTACACATAAGTGTCATCCTTTTCCTAAGTGCTATAAAATTTTGTGTCTTAATTTAGCAGGATAAGGCAAGTGGACCAGATCTACTTCCGGCCGCTAATTGAAGCATGTATTTTTTTTAGTACCCTATCTCGCTCAGTAAAATTGTTTAATTTATACGGTAATTGGTCAACAATTAATGCTGCAGATTACCGCCGATCACACATAGTTGGCATGCGCTACTATGCTATGTGAGATATTGGATACGTAACTGTAAACAAGTGTTAAGTTGTAGATTAGTTTCGTAGGTTCACCCTCTTGATTATGCGGGTTAAATCAGCAGGCCACTTCATTGTTTTGACTGGGTGTTGTTTTGACAAGCTAGGTCAAGAGTAAAGGTTAGTAGCTTACCGCGATCAAGTATAGTTGGCATGCGCTATTATGCTGTACTTGACCTACATCGGTAGCTGCCTTCAAGTAATTTTGTAGTTTCAGAATATTATTTTTTTTGTTTCCTTAAGTTTTGTTTTGTTGCTGGATATGAGATCGTGGACTAGATCTACTACTCTCCGCGCAATTTAAGAACTAGGATATCTACATATATTTGAAATTCCGTTATATGTTAGAAATGGTAATTGGTTAGTTAGCTGCTACTCAGGATGGTTTGGCATGGTATCCAATAAAATGTCATAAGTTGTTCTTTTCGTTAATTTTTGTTTGTCTATTAGTTATTTACCTCGTATAATATTCGATAAAATATTAGTATTTCTTTAAAAAATTAAAATATTATCTAAATTTAAAATTATAAAATATATTATAATTGGTAACTACCTTGAAAAATAGGTTAGCGTGTAGGATAAATATTTCTACTAGGCATGCTTTCAAATAATTCCACCTTTATTAATACCCCCGAGACAATCTGTTGTGTTTGCACTAAAGAAGTCGAGCTTCCAGCTCAGTTATTCACAACACGGTGTAATCATTATTTTCACCACGCGTGTTTTGTAAGTCAAACAAACAACAGAAACGTTTGTCCAGTTTGTCGTACTTCGCTTCGTTGTTCATCCACTAATCTGTTGGAAGAACTAAAAGCAGCGCAGTTATCCAAGCACAACATGCCATCGACAAGTATAACTACCAGAGCACAGTCAAAAACGACTGCTGCAAGCTCACCAATAGGCCAGAATCTTGAAACGTCTGCAAATCAGATGAACCCTACCAACAGTTCATCCGAGTTACAGTCGAACATAAGTCCGACTATGCGTCAGCCGCAATCCGTACAACCAGAAACTGGGGAAGCTAGGGTCGATCAGAACCGAGTAGTTCAGCCCGAAAGTCAACCAAGATCGATGCAAATGGGGCAGGAAACATTGTTGGCTAACTTGCAACAATCAATTACAACAGCAATGGCCACAGTATTATTGCAACAAACACGAACAATTGCTCAATCGATCGAAGCTGGATTTCAGAGATTGTCTGTACAAATGTCCACGAGTTCGGAGCCGATTCAACCTATTAATAGAGTTTCACCATCGAGCCAAACACCTCAAAGTTTCGAACAGTTGTTTAGAATCCCAAGTAGACCCGATAGTGAACATTTTCCTCCGGCAGGTATGTCGGCTGGTTCGCAGTCAAATCGTGATTTACGACCAGATCGTATTAGTCAAATCATGTCTAATTGGAAGTTACGTTTTACCGGACATGCGTCTTTGTCAGTTGACGACTTTTTGTACCGAGTCGAAGCACTCACTCACCAGACTCTGGAGGGCAATTTTGAACTGTTAGCAAGGTATGCAAGCAATTTGTTCGAGGGAAGTGCCAATGAATGGTATTGGAGATTCCACAGAAGTGTCCCTACAGTTCGCTGGCCAGATTTGTGTGTAGCGTTGAGATCGCAATTCCAGGATGGAAGAACTGATTTAGAGATTCGGTCAGCTATTGCTCAAAGGAAGCAAAAGCATAATGAAACTTTTGATAGTTTTTATGAAGCCATATTGTGTTTAGCAGACAAGCTTAGTCAACAATTAAGTGAACAAGCTTTATTGGAAATACTTCGTGCAAATTTGTTGCCAGAAATACAGCACGAAATATTATATGTACATGTAGGTAACATTGTTCAGTTGAGACACGTAGTGCGTACACGTGAACGATTTGTGAAATCTGTAGCTCATTCAATAGTTCCTGTGCAACGGTTTCAATCCAAACGTCAGGTAAATGAAGTTACGGTACAAACCGAAACCGACAACGAAGATGATGAGGATTCAAATAATATTGATCTCGCTGCAATGTCCCTTTCTTGTTGGAACTGTGGTAAAAATGGGCATAGGTATCAAGATTGCGTGTCAGCTCGGAACGTTTTTTGTTATGGGTGTGGTAAACGAGACACATACAAACCATCATGTTCTAGATGTGCTCTCACACTTCAAAAAAACGAACTTCAGCGTGCACCCTTGACAAGTGCACGCAAACTAGTGTCCAGGGGGACAAATACAGAATAGCCATGGATGTCACCACAGCTAGTAAAAACTCACCGGTTACGACTTCAATCCCAGCTATTCCTTTACTTACACCTAAACCCAAAATAAATGCCGAGTGTTTGCGACATACTCGCAACAGAATTCGGCAACGTTCGTTTCGCTTAAAGCAGAGCAAGTCCGTAGCGGACATAAATTCCTCTATTGTAGATTTGTCAAGTGACGTTCGACCATATGCAGATGTAACCTTATTGGGAAAATCTCTAAGTGGTCTTATGGATACAGGAGCGTCAATTAGTTGTATAGGTGGTAAATTTGCATCAGATTTGAATCCAGTAGAATATAAGCCATTGAAGCTTAACGTTCGCACAGCTGATGGAGCAAAACAAGCTATCATAGGTAAAATCACAACTGAAATTTTGTTCAGAGGCGATACAAAACGATTATGCTTTTATATTGTTCCGTCGCTATCACAAGAATTATATCTTGGCATTGATTTTTGGATAGCCTTTGACTTGTTACCTTTGGTGTTGATGCATAAAACCCATAGTGCTAACGTGGCTGCTTTCGACTTATCCGATCCCTTAGAAATTTCATTAACGGCTCAGCAGCACAAGGAGTTGTTATCTACAATTAAACTGTTTCCTTCTTTTGCTGAAAAAGGCCTTGGCAAGACCACTTGGCTTTCTCACGACATAGACGTAGCAGACTGTACGCCCATTAAGCAGCGTCATTACGCAGTATCGCCAGCAGTCGAAAAGCTAATGTACGACGAATTGGAGAGAATGCTAGCGCTGGGAGTTATAGAAGAATCAGACAGTCCTTGGTCATCTCCCATTGTTCTGGTTCAGAAACCCGGTAAAGTTCGTTTGTGTCTTGATAGTAGAAAAGTAAACGAGGTAACAGTTAAAAATGCATACCCAATGCCATTGATAGATGGTATACTTAGTAGGCTTCCTCGAGCTGAGTACATAACAAGTATCGACTTAAAAGATGCTTATTGGCAAATCCCGTTGACTCAAAGAGCTCGAGAGAAGACAGCGTTTACTGTCCCAGGTAGACCACTATATCAATTCACTGTCATGCCTTTTGGTTTAACCAACGCGCCGCAAACAATGTCCAAGGTAATGGATACGGTTATTCCGCCCAGTTTGCGCAACGAGATTTTTGTTTATCTGGATGATTTGCTAGTTGTTTCAGAGTCTTTTGAAAAGCATATCACCGTGCTTAGACAACTTGCAAGCCGATTAGCCCTTGCAGGTCTAACAATTAATGTTGAAAAAAGTAAATTCTGCCTTAAAGAAGTTAAGTACTTAGGGCATGTGATAGGACATGGTACAATTCAAACTGACCCCGAAAAAGTCGCTGCAATAAGAGACTTTCCAGTACCTCGATCTATTAAACAAGTCCGTCGGTTTCTAGGTACCACAGGCTGGTATCACAAATTCATAAATAACTATGCTGGCATAGCTGCACCCATTTCTGACACCCTCAAAAGTCGAAAAAAATTTGAATGGTCAGAAGAGGCTCAAAAAGCGTTTATATTGTTAAAAGAGCAAATGTGCAAGGCTCCAGTATTGCATAGCCCAGATTTTACGTTGCCGTTTTCCATACATTGTGACGCTAGTCATACGGGTGTTGGAGGCGTGCTTATGCAGGAGGATAGCGAGGGTAATGAAGTACCAATTGCCTTTATGTCTCGCAAACTAAATAAGTGTCAACGAAATTATTCAGTAACGGAAAAAGAGTGTTTGGCCGCTGTTATGTGCGTGAAAAAGTTTAGAGCATATATAGAGGGACATGAATTTTCCATCATCACGGATCATGCTTCGTTAAAGTGGCTCATGTCACAAACAGATTTGAGTACCAGATTAGCGAGGTGGGCTCTTAAGTTGCAGGCATTTTCATTTAAAATTCATCATCGCAAAGGCAGTAAGAATGTAGTTCCGGATGCACTTTCTCGCATATATACGGAAGATTTATCGGAAGTATCGTTGGATTGTCCAATTGATTTGAAATCTTCGCATTTTCACACTCAGGAGTATGTGGGACTTAAAGACCAAATTTTAAAACAAAAGGTTCCATTGCCAGATGTTAAGGTTATAGACCATATTATCTATCGGCGAGCAGAGCATGCTACTGGTGAGCAAATTGCAGACGATATGTGTTGGAAGTTGTGGATACCAAAAGAGTTGGTCTCTGACGTTTTAAAACAGTGCCACGAACATCCATTAGCCGCGCATAATGGTATTAGTAAAACGCTCGAAAGAATTCGGCGGTACTACTACTGGCCCAATTTGGTAGGGGATGTTAAAGCATTCATTAATAACTGTGCAACATGCAAATGTACCAAACATCCTAATCAACCCTTGAGACCGCCTTTAAGTTCTTCAGCCGTTATACAGAGAGTTTTTCAGAAATTATTTATTGATTTTCTAGGTCCGTACCCCCGTAGCCGTACAGGGCATATAGGCATTTGTGTGGTGGTTGACCACATGTCAAAATATCCGTTTTTGAAACCAGTTAGAAAACTAACTGCGGACGCTATTATTCGTTTTCTTGAAGAGGAAATTTTTCACTGCTTTGGAGTACCAGAGACTGTTCTATCGGACAATGGTGTGCAATTTAAATCGCACCAATTTAACGCTTTGTTGCAAAAATATAGCATACAACATCGTTACACGGCCATGTACGCACCTCAAGCTAACGCATCTGAGCGTGTAAATAGATCGGTACTTGCCGCTGTAAAAGCTTACATAAAGCCGGATCAGTCCAACTGGGACGAACAACTCAGCCATATAAGCTGTGCACTGCGTTCTGGTGTGCATTCCGCTGTAAAAAGTAGTCCATATAGAATAGCATTTGGTCAACACATGATCACCGATGGCTCTACTTACCACCTTTTGAGAAGTTTGCAACAGCTAGATGATCGGACTACGACTTTTAATAGGGAAGATTCGTTGGATCTAATTCGTCAAACAGCGAAAATAGGAATCAATCAGCAGCATACGCGAAACGAAAAATACTATAACACTCGCAGTAAGTTAGTTTCTTATGTTGTTGGACAAGAAGTATATCGTCGTAATTTCCAACAAAGTAACTTCGCTACAGGTTATAGCTCGAAACTAGGCCCAACTTTTGTCAAAGCCAGAATTCGGAATAAACTTGGTACATGTTATTACGAGCTGGAAGATTTGCAGGGTAAACTTGTGGGAAAATATCATGCTAAAGATATTAAACAATAACAACGATTCTGTTTTTTTTGTTGTGTCTCCAAGCGGGTATCCCACTTTGGTCGTTTCAACGCCAAAGTGTGATTTTGGCAGGGGGGTGTGTAATATGCCGCTTGTCGCTTCTATTTGATTTTAGGACAAGCCCTAAAAGTAGGCAAGCCTTACATCCCAACCTCTGCTCAAGTGCTTGTAAAACTGTATGCGCTTTTATTTATGTTTTTGTTTGCAAATAACCAAACTGATATTATTTTTTTTGGTGTTTCGTAAAAATAAAAATAAGCTTGGTTAAACGGCAATTCGTTTCAGTAAATGGTAAATTTTTGTTAGTATTTTCTTTGGTTATCTTCGTTATGAGCAGTACACTCGCCACCTAGGAGTGATGAAAATGTCAACCGGTACAGGGCTGTGAGTAACGAATATAAAGGTGAAATAAATTGGTGCAACTTTGTCGCTTGTAGCAACCAAATTTCTGACCGCATGTTTTTTCCTTTCAAAGACTTGTCAGGGAGAAGGTGTGCGCGATTTAACGTGCTCTAATAAAGCACTAAAACCGAAAAGTGATCTTTTAATTGGTTTAGTAAATCAAAGAAAAATAACGAAAAGTGCCACTGGATCAGTTTAAAGACGTAAGCGAAGAGATTGATTAATTAATTTTTTTTGTATTCCAATAACTGGATCATTTATATTTTTTGGTTAGGATTATACTTGGATTTAAAAGCCGTAACCTGCAAAATTATTTGAGTGCTGATTCTCAACTTAATAGGTAATTAAAAGTTAATTTTTTTTGCGTTCGCAATTCTGATTATTTTTCCAATCTATATATTTATCAGAATTGGCGGGTCGTTTTGGCCATAACTTCATTTGCCTCGATATAAATCCCCTTTGTGTTGGTTATTAACGTATCGGTTGAATAGATCTACTATTTGGCTTGACATTAAGAACCATTTCAAGTATCCAACTGCCGAATAAAGGCCCAACAATATTCGTCTTGGGACTCAACAGAACAGCTGTCCCCAACAACTCCAGCCAACCAGCGCTCTCTTCTTCTACCGCTCCATATGGGCTTCACTCACCAGTCCGCAGTTGAACTCGCAAGCAGAGCAACCCCCGCGTGAGGAAGTTGCAGAATTAAATTAAATATGTGGTCGCGAAGAACTACAATATAGTCATGTTCTAAATAAGAACAACATTAGCGACGTGGAGAAGTTTTTTTTTTGTTTTATGGTTTTTTTTTATTGAGTGAATTAGTGCCCGAAATCGTACATAACCCTCTACCTGTTATGTAACAGACCGGCCACGACAAAAGTAAAGAAAAAAAAACCCAAAATCAAAGAGAGAGGTTATTGAGTTTTTTTGTTTTTAAGTGTAAATTAATGTTGTAATATTTTGCATATTTTTTGTTTATTTTTGTGGTTAATGTGATTGGTCCATTGTTAAAGAAAATTTGCAAGTGGTGACGAGAAAAAAAAAAAAATTTAAATAAATGAAATAAAAGTAAACCAAGCAATTAGTAAAAAGAAAAATACAATTAAAGTAATCTAAAATCAATTGCGAGTTATACATAATACATTAGTAACACAAAATATGCAAAGTAATTTTAAATAAAGTTAAAGTTATGTGCGAAAATGCAAACAAAGATAAGAGATTGTGCTAAGAGAGCCTAAAGCTCTAGATCCCCCCCCCCTCTATTATTACCTTTTTCCCTAGCTTCAGCGACGAAAAAAACAACACACACACACACAACGAAAGATCTTTCTGCGTGGGAGAATGCCGCTGTAAGTGATTGCTCTTAATCTATTCATTCCCTTATAAAATATGCCGCGAAAGCTTCTCTTTTGCGTGCATTAACCCAACGTTTACAAAATCCGCTCTTACTTAACCTTGAACTCCGATCGCTTTGACTTTGCGGGCGAACACATGTGTTTTGCAGCATAGGCAAACACACTTGTACTAAAAAGTTAACGTTCCAATTTGCCTTTGTTTTCATTTGCACTAATATTTGAACTTAAACTTTAATAGTCAAGTAACGTAACGCATATCATTTTAAAACTGAGTAATTTTAAGTATATAAAGTAATCCATATGCATGATCATATTTATTTAATATTTATATATTTATCAATTATTCTCTTAATCAATTATTATTTATTTTAGCTGCTCTAAGCACTTGCTGTTTTTGTTCTACTTATTATTTTTGGTTAGCGTCATGTTAGGTCGTTTGTTATTTGTGTTAAGAATATAATTATGTCTGCTTAAATTATCTTTGTTTTACTGGAACCATGTCTAACTTGAACGAGATGCGCTAGCTGCCATAGGCGCTTTTAGGGATCCTGAATCGATATATAGAGTTGGCTATTATCAGGATCATGGTAGGGTGGGCGTGTGCACTACAACACCTTGTGCCTTTGCATCAGCAGCCTTTGCCATAGTCTACATTGAGTGTAGAAGTTTTTGTTTTCAGCCGCCCATAAAAACCCACACAGTTTTACGTGCTTCCCTCCTCATCCCTCCTGTTCCACTTCCCCTTTTTCCCCTATACTGGTAAAAGAGTACGCGAATTTAATTATAATCAGATAACGACTGGAGCAACGTAGCACACGGTTCATTCTTTTGATACCCTCGACTTAGCCGACGAGCCACAGCCGTTGAAGCCAGCGCGTACTCCGTTGTCCGCTACAATAACATCCGCTCATCAACACTTGTACGTTAAACGTTACAACTTATTGAATGCATAAATATATATTTGTATTATTCAGATATTTTATAACTTGACTTGAGCTTCATAGATAAATTGGGAAAACCATGCATACACTACAGTTAAAAGACAGGGTGTGTCAATTGTTTTGATCGGCAGCAAAGATAGAAAAGACAGAAAGAATTGAATTTAATAAAACATTTACAAAGCGCGACAAGCAGTAGCTACTGCCACGTAACTTGTTTCAAGCTACCTTAGAAAATGACATTAAAAATTATTGTTGCATCCATTTGCGCTATATTAAAGCATAGCTTAACAGAAGTGCAAACACAAATTGAAAAATTGAAACTAAAACTCTTGTGTGACTAACTAGCAACTACTAGTCTTTATTCTAACACAAGTATGCTTGCTGACTAAACTCTGTACAGGAAAGGATGATAGTGTTTCCACTCAGTGGATGGTCGTAGATCAACTCCACCGTTAAACCATTTTCCAGGCTAAGCTTCGGACTAAATAAGGTAATGACAAAAGTGTTATTTTGATATTGGCAGTGTAAGCTAACGAGCTTATAACTTTTTTCCAGATATCCACACAATTGTTGTTGTTTTGGCTGTAATTTCCAGATTTGCGATATTAGGGTTATTGTATGGAAACTCACTAATAGATCAAGCAGATCTCTACAACAAAACTGGGACAAATGACATGATTGGAAGTGGATTTAAGTCTTGGATGTTGATGACTTATTTAAAGGCCTGTACGCAGACGCCTGTACAGCTCCCGTACAGCAAAAACTTCATATAAAAAAAATGGTCCCGTACAGCTTCAGTACAGTACGTACATTTAAGGTCTGCAGTTCTGTTAGCTACTGCTGGTACGGTAGTGTTGAACAATGAAAATGTTAAAATGTTATGTTAAAATGCTACGGGCAGTAAATAGCTTTCAGCAGCTATTTACGGTTGTAAAAAATGCAACAACATGTCGGGCAAGAGCCGGCTTATACATTTTTCGGATAATATTAACAAAGTTGACCTAATTCAGGCTCCAATAGAGCCATACTTATTGTTTTGGCAGTCAATGCTGCACAAGAAGTAATGAATAAAAATATATTTATTAATTAATAAGATACAATTTAAATAACATATAAACTGGATTGTACTGCCACTGATCTATGGCAGGGTATAGATTATTAGAAGCAGGGCGTTAGCTGTACTCAAACACAAAAGTAGCGCGCGAATCATTATTTTGAAATCAAGTGTACAAAACAGAGTTGCATTTCCGATTTATTTACAAAAAACAATTAGCCCACCGCCACAATATGTGAATTTTTCAACACTTGTCGTTACAGCCGTAAAACTCATGTATACTGTACGGGAGCTGTACGGGGCTCATGCGTACAGGCCTTAACGAAAAATAAATTTTCACGTTTGTTAAGAACCAAAAAAAACGTAGCTTTGGCCCTGAGGTTGGGTTCCAAATTATCTATACGCTTTGGCCTTACGGTTGGGCGCCAAATTATTAATACTGTAACGTTTCACGTTGAAAGCAGGTGTTGTTTTCCTCTGACCGCATGGGTACGCGCTTGCAGCCGGCTTATGCTCGTCGCTGATGGGTGTGGATTTTTTTTTTTTTTTTCACGCTAGTGAGAGATGTGCTCGGCAGTACTAAACAATTAAAAATTCGCGTACCAAAAAAAAAAAACAAACAGGGGATACGAGGGGGAAAGGAAGTTACAAACATTAAGTCAGCCAACGGAAAAGGCTACCGAAATCAAAGAAAAAAACTTTTTTTTTTTTTTTTTTTCTTGCTATTGCGTTACATCGCAATCGCCCACCCTACCATGATCCTTAAGGCCGGATAACAGAGAAAAAGAAAAGGATCCCTAGAAAAAAAATAGGTTCGACTAGCCTGCTTCCCTATAGCGCAGCATGGTTTTCCCTTCAAAAATTTAAATTTAATTCATTTCAAAAGAGTACAATTTATTAAATACGTTCATCATTAAAGGCTAAAATTAGGTAGTACATACTTTCAATTGTGTTTATTATATAATATTATTATATAAAAAAAAATTATTTAAAAATTATTTAATTTGTTCTGATTTACTTTACGCAATTATTTTTTTTTTTTTTATTCCGGAGAAGCCGAAAGTTATGCCTTACAATTGTGATAATAGCTTAAAAACAAAAAGAATCAACCAAAACAAACTAATACTATTATGCGTCTCTCGATCTCATTTCGGTTCAAATCGCTGAAGGCGTTTGTGCTCATAAATATACAAAATCATAACAACGAAGCTTTCACTCACTCAGTTTGTCGTCCCACGTCGAAAGATCTTTCAAGGTGCGGGCGGGCGGTGGTGGCTGAAACAAAATATTTATAGAGATCGAGAAATAGAGGGCGCTTTTTGTACTTGTTTGCCTAAGTCCAACTAAAGCTTTTACCTATCGCAATTACAGCACAAGTAAACGTTCTTCAACTAACAAAACTATAATAATTGTACTTAACTATTAAATATTAGGTAATGTAATGTTTAATTTTTTTTTTTTTTCGTATTTTTTCCTTTTCTTATTTTGTATATGTTGTATTCTCCATTGAATTTTGTTACTGCTGTTTCATTTTTAAAATTTATATGTTGTTTGTTATTGATATTTTATGCGAACATATGTTAGCTGAATAGGTGTATGTGTATGTATATGTGCATATGCATAATCTGGTCGCGGGTTGGGGTATTGGGTAGGCAAGGTAATAATATTATACCACCAACAAGACGCAACCGCAGAGGGCCTAGAGGTATACTTAAAAAAAAAACGCCCAAATACAAATATTTATGCTTTACTCCGGTTCACCGCACATAACTCTCCCGATGCGATGAGCGTCACCCGATCTTAGCGTGCGTAGCGCCAGCAGCCGTTCCAGCGTATCTCCGCACCGTAGGCCAGCCTGGTTTCCAACCTCTCTTGAGCGAAAGCTCTGGTTTCAAGGTTAGGTCGTAGTACTCAGCGCACCCCAGCATGCAAACCAAACTTGGTATCTTCTCCAATGGGAGTTGGCACTTGTTGAGAGAGGATGATTTGCGAATTATGCTGACCGATAAGGGGTTCAGTTTTGCGCATGCGTACACTTGCACTTAACCCTTTATGCAATTTGTGGGTGTACACTTATCTTCGACATTAGCGTATATGTATTATGTCTTGTTGATTGTCTTATAAATGTCTTTTTTATTGTTTAACTTATTGTTCTGGCACTGTGCGTTTAATGTACGCGAGCACAAAAAAATTTTTTTCAGCGAACAGTCGAACCAATCTCCAGCTCTGGGTGCCGGAAACTCGCCGTCGGTCTTAAGAGTGGCTGTATTTTTACCATAAATTAGGGAATTTGTGCCTATTCGTCCCTGACTTAAATATGGCGATCCCTAAAACCTCTTACTATTTGTCGTAGTTCACCGGTAGGTAGCGCTAATGGTAGTGACATCGAATGCCGAAAAATTACATTTTATGATTTTTCTTTTTTTCTTTTGTTTTCAATTTTTATTTTCATAATTGAACACTTAAATTATCTTAAGCTCTAGGAATTCGCTTTCACGCGGCCAAATATATTTTCCCGTTGACGTTGCGCTTGCGAGTAAAGGGTAGCAAAAAAAAACGTTGCCTACCTTTAGGCTCATGTAAATAATTCCGACAAGCGACATATTACAATTACCATACTGATTAAGAATTAGTATTCGTTGCTTATCCGATTTTCGAATTTTAAAATGACACTTAACAGTATCAAGCATTGGATGTTCAATTATTGTATCTGGCATTAAGAAGTCAAAGTGCTCCAGTTTCATTTGGATGTACTCCTTAAACGTTAATAATTGAATCCATTCCTCTTTTCCCAAGCCAATAAAATTACGTTTATGTTGCTGCAGCCAAACCATAGGTGTGAAATCTCTACTCGTCGAAAACCCACACTTTAGTTTAAGCTCTAGGCTAACAAAATACTCAAATCCAAAAATAATTTCATGATCTTGAATTTTCCTTGAATTTTCGTTTTTTTCAAGTGTAGCGTATCCATCCTCTCTTAAGTGCTTTTTCAAACTAAATATAAAATTAGATAAGCCATGGTATTTAAGGAATTGATTTTCGCCGAGTTTATCAGTACATATTTAACGTTAGAGACAAAATGGTTATTCTAGATAGAAATTCATGTATTCTAGTTGACTTTCAATATGTGTTTGGAAACGAAAGACAGATGTTTGTCAAAGAATTGGCATTTATGCAAGCTGGGTCCGTCACACCGAATTTTTTTCACTTTAAGCCGCCCTATCACATAAAGGAGCTGAATGAAGTGACTAGAAAAACCTTAAAGATTACCAAACAGTATGTTGACGGCTTGGATTGGTCTGAAGGTGACATTTCTTATCTAAGTCTTGATGACATACTAAAGCCATTGAACAGTTACGCTACTGTAATAGTAAGAGGAAGAGTTAAAAAAGAGTTCTTAAGTAAATTTGTACACACAAAAATAATAGATTTAAATCTTGAACAGAGTTTAGCGCAGTATCCAAACTTCTTTACAAATTGTAGAATACATAAGAAAATAGTAAATCAATGTGCACTAAATAATTTGTTTAAATTGTTTCTAATCTTAGAAAACTCTCAGTTTGAGGTATCTGAAAATGAAAATTTTTATACTCTACTTGAATAAAATAAAAATTATTATCATATGAATTTCATCATGTTTTTATTTATTAATTAAGAGGGGGGTACATAAAATTATAAATTTGAATGAATATCAACTGCAACTTGAATCCCCATTAAATTGGTTTTAAACGATGCGTTGAACTATTCCAGTCAAAGGCGAATACTCTGCTAATCGATCATGCATAAGCAGGCAATATACCTTAGTATTTTTTACACTAACAGTTTCTAGATCGAACGAAACTCTTACATCGATTGGCCCCGTTTTGACTGTTTCATTCTGATGTGACAAGTCAACAACAACCATTGGTGCTTTCTCTTTAAACTCTATAGGTGTTAGTAATGGCTCAGATTCCTTCATATAGTAGCTTGATTGAAATCCTGTATACATATCATACAAACTTGCATATCGTTCATGCTTAAAATTTATATTCATGTCATCGTACGGAAAGTTCTCTGAGTTGAGGTACACTTTTAAATTTCTCAAATGATTATGTGTTAGTTTATCATCCACTACAAAAGCTATTATCGCAAATCGAGGGCGTTCTCTATTAGCTGCCAGCTTAACATTCCAAACATGTTGTGTGCCTTCGGGTAATGTTGGATTCAGATAACAATCCCAACTGCGGAATGCAAGTGGAAGTGAGCCTCCACTCTTAGTCAGACTAAACATTTGTAACTTCTTTTCATCACTCAGAGTTACATGTGGTATTTTCCATACAATGTTAGAAATATTTAGCTTATACTCCTTAGTTCCAATTTTAGTATAATATACATCTTCCATATTTTTTGACATGAGTAATATCAATTCATGTTTACAATTTAGTAAGACCTTGTTGTAATCTTCAGCAAATCCAAGTAAGTATTTAAGAGGGATAGAAAAATTAAAGTATCCGTTCGACAGCTCTCTATCATTTCCATTGAACCAGCCAGAATTCTCTAACATGCAGCTCTCCGTTTTGTTTAAGGAAGCGTAGTTTTTTAAGGTTGTTGAAATACCAACAAATCGAGTACGGTCAATTTCAATTCCATTTAATTCATAACGAATCTCATCAAAGAGATAACTCATACAATTGTTTTTAAGTTTTCCATCTACAGCAAGCGAGTTATCCGCCAAACAAATTGTGCCCTCAACATTAATAAAACTCTCACTAGGTAATACATATAAGTCCTGATTCTGAATTGTAATCCTAACTTCGTCATTGCTTTTAAATGCTTGTAGATAGGGAGAGTAACTATGATATTCTTTCTTGATTATACTCTCATCCGAATAGGCTTTCTCTCGAACATTCAATACACTACTCATTATTTTTTTATTTTTAGGCCCAGAGATTTTAAAAATAATTTGTTCTCAGGTGTTAGTACTTTTTTCATCGACCTGTATCCTTCTGAAGTAGAACTCAAAGTGCTCACTGGGGGTGGATAGCACACGTTTTTATTATTATAAATAATCATTATCGTCGCCTCAAGTGTAAGCGAAGTGTTACAACCTCTTTTCTTAAATTAACCAAGTTTCCGTTCTGATCAACGATCCGTATTATTAATGACTGTATCTCGCTCGTATTAACTGGCAAATAAATAAGATTATTTGGTTTCTCACTCAATTTATAGCCTGGCGGAACGTTGAGTGCAAACTCATGCAGAGCATGACTTGATACCTCATTTACATATGAACCGCTTACAATGTTACATTCTAGACGAATAACGTATTTACTTTTAAAATGTCAACAGGTTGATCTGATATATGCGTTGCATTTGGTTTTAGTTCTCTTTTATTAAATCCAAATAATTGGCCAATAGAACGCTCTTTGTTAAAATATATTGAATCTTTTTTAGATGAAATCACTACTTGAAGGGTATTATTATTGCTCTCGATAAGCGGGTGCTTTAATTCATTGGGCTCTATTTTCTTCATTTTCTCTTTAATAAATTCACTTATATCACTAAGCTCATATGATCCCACAGGTATCTCGAAAATATGCTCCCCAATATGGAATAAATTATTATCGTAGTCCACATTTGGAACCGAGTTGTACATATGGAAATCAATTAGTGCACATTCATAGCTCCCGCATAACTCTATGGGAGGATGATAATTAGCTACTAAAATCGAGTCGTTGCCCGTCAACGTTAGTGTTGTTGCCATTCCGAAAGATTATTGATAAGTGAATGAATAATGCTAGTTTATTTTATTTTATTTTATTTTAAATTTGAATAAAATCAGCGAACCCCCTTCTATAACGTCCATTTTCCAGTGGATCATCTTTACTTATTAATAAAAATCCATATTTTTCTCTCCAACAAAATTGACAAATATTCTTAAATGCATCAAACGACATGTCTACGCCTACATGGTCCTGATACACATGTTTCATATTTACTTCATCCTGTCTAAACATAATAATTAGGTTTGCATTGTCACGCACAAGATGCTTTGGGATGCGTGTATACGTTTGACACAAATAGAACGCATCTATACTCTTATGTCTGCCCATGCAGAAGTATGCTCGAATATTATCCTGTTTTTCACATGCTACGTCATCAAAAATCATAATAGAGTTCTTTTTGGCATCGCTGGGTGCAACAACATTTTCACTCTCAGAAAATGTAAAATAACCCATTCCTTTTATTGGTTTTATAAGTGTTTTTAAGTATTCATATTTAGGCTGATATAATGACTTTGAATATAAGTAAATATTCTCAAACTTTAGTCCGTTAGGGCTTTCAATCAAACTAATCATAACATTGGTTTTCCCGCAATTTGAAGGTCCGACAATTAGAGCTCTTATTGAATTGGGTAACAAGCTACTATGTCTAAGTTGTTTGATATCACCATTTTTGCAATCGATATTTTTTACTTCTATATCATTTTTTTGTTTAATTAAACGCATATTAATGTAACTCTTTTAAGTAGATCGTTACTTGCTAAAATCTCATTGAAGAATAAACAACAAATAAAATGGTGTTGCGCTTTTATAAAACTACTAGTAACAAGCCACCACTCTACCTAGGAAGAGGTATTGTTAATAAAATAATAAACTCCTTACCAGTTGAGCTACACATACCGGGATATCAGTTTTGTGGTCCAGGTACAAAGCTTAAAGCACGTTTAGCACGTGGGGACAAAGGAATAAATCCCTTGGATGCCGCTTGTAGAGAACACGATATAGCCTATTCTAAACATAAAGATCTGGAAAATCGTCATATAGCTGACTCAATACTAGCTGAAAGAGCGTGGGAGCGTGTAAAAGCATCTGATAGTACTCTCGGTGAAAAATCTTCTGCATATTTCGTTACAAACGCAATGAAAGCAAAGAAAAAATTTGGTATGGGACTCTCACAAAAGCAAAAGAAACGAAAACCATGTAAAAATAAAAAGAAATTTATGACTCTTGTTCGAGACGCAACCAAAGTGCTAAAAAAAGAAAAACCACTTGACATTGAAACTGCGATTAAAGTAGCCCGAAAAGCTATGTCTAAGGCCATTGGAAATAAGAAAAATACAGTTGTTATTCCTAGAGTAATCAACGTTCCTAAAATTGGAGGTTTTTTACCACTTGTGCCAATCTTGACAGCGCTCAGTGCATTAGGAGGAATGGCATCTGGTGGAGCAGCTATTGCTAAAAGCATTAATAGTGCTAAGAATGCAAAAAAAGAGTTAGAAGAGAATAAACGTCATAATAGAAAAATGGAGGCCATTGCTTTAGGTAGTGGACTCTATTTAAAACCTTATCAAAAAGGATTTGGTATAACCACAAATAAAAAAATTAATTTTTTATGAATGAGCTGCCCAATAAACCGCTTTCGAACATTGATATTATAAACTTCGCACGAAAACATATCCCTCATTTTAGAGGGGTTTATATGAGAAACTCTTTACCGAAACATGTAAGAAAAAGAGAATGCGGTATCGTTAACTTGGACTCGTCAACCGGAGCTGGAACGCATTGGGTGGCTTACTATAAGGCGAACGAGGAATGCAGATATTTTGATAGTTTTGGAAATTTAGCACCACCTATAGAACTTATAAAATATTTGGGAGAGAACATTCAATACATTCAATTACAATCAATTACAATCAAGTACAACGATTTGGTACTTTTAACTGCGGTCACTTATGTCTTAAGTTTTTAATGCTCACCGCAAAATCTTTTTTAAAATAATTTGTATGTCAATCGAAATAAATACTTTACAAAAAATAATAGAGTATATATATATATATATATATTAATATTGTCTGTAAACTATCTCAGTTTGTTTAGAGTATCTGATTAGTTCACATATAGCAGGCCCCCTGTTTCTTGAAAACCAAAAACATCAAACAACACCTTGTTTCTGAAAAACATAAAAATAACAGAAAAAAAAAAAAAAAATAACAACAAAACAAAAGCTGTATCTGAAAAACAACAAAAATAACAGGAAAACAACAAGCTGTTTATGAAAAATAACAACAAATAACAGAAAAAACACTGTTTCTAAAAAATAACAACAAATAACAGAAAAAACACTGTTTCTGAAAAACATAAAAATAACAGCAAAAAAAAAATTTTATTAAAACCACACTGTTTCTGAAAAACAGAAAAATAACAGAAAAAAAACACGTTTATTGGCTTACTATCATAAATATATTAAAATGAATGAGCATATACTAAAGGAGCTAACAAAAACAAGAAACGCGCTAAAAAGAAAATTTCGAAGTATTAAATTAGGTAAAGCCGCAAATGAATACCAGTTGGAGGAAACATTTAAGCCGATAACAGAACCACTCAAAAAGATTATTAAAGGCAATAAAGAAATTAAGTCATATCCCCGAATCAAAAAAGAAGAAAAAGATAAAAGTGTAAATGAGATGCTAGAGAATGAAAATAATACTAGCGAATTTTATGACGCAATAGATGGGGAAATTGATGAAAAACATTCATTGCATGATTCGCTTATATCGAGTGAACAAAGCTATATTAACGCCGCTACAGTAGGCAATAAAGATTATAATCAGTCAAATGTAGTAAGTGATGATAGTTTTAATCTTAGTCTAAATGAGTTAGAGCGTGAGGGACAGTTAGATAAAGCATTTGGACCAACTAAAAATAAAGGAGAAACTAAATTAGGCAGCTTTAAAATAAACGTAAACAACAAAAGGCTAGAACTGGAAACGGGTGAAAAGTGGAATCTTACTCCTGGATTGTATTCTTTAATCTTTTTAAAAAATCCACATGCTTATAACCAATTGGATCTGGATGCATATAAGGAAATCTTGTCAAAAACAAATGCTCACAGAAGAAATCATCAGCCAAATGAAGCACTAAAGGGTAATCGCTCCAAAAAGTATACTGATATAATAAAAAAACTTTTCCCGAAAGTTGTTGAGCCAAGTGCAGTGTCTACACCTTTGAATAATAAAAAATCTACACATAAAGGCGGAACTCTTATGATGCTCAACAAGCATAAACCAAATTATGTATACTGGGATAATCCTAATGAAATTGTAAATAGACTTAAGCTTTTGATCGCTTCACAGGCAGCTGGTAACAGTAGTCATAATAATGAAATTGTATCGATAATTGAAGAGTTGCGAGAGGCAAACATAATTTTTTAATAAATATGATATACACTCATTAAATATTCTTATTATTAATATGTCTCTTGACAAGTTTGGTCATTTCTCGAACGATAAAGAACGCTCGGAGAAGTTGAAAAGGGGGATTGAAGCTGTGAGTGGGATTCATATTGATGAGGATGGTAACCTAAATGCCCAAAACAAACGCATTAAAAATTCAATCAGTCCAATAAATAACGATGATTTGGTAATCAAAGAATATGTTGATGTTGAAGTATTTGAATTAAAAAAAAGTCAAACGGCTTATATTACTCAGTTAGTCGAACAAAGAAATAATAAGTTAAAGGATATGGAAAGCAAAATGAATGAAATAACTAACGAAGTAACTAAGTTATTAGATGATGTTAACAAAGTTAGCAATGAAATCATTTCAAGAATAAACAGTAATAATGAGTTTGTAAGCAAGCAGTTACATCAAGAAAAAAACCAATTGTGAAATCAGATCGCTGTTAAGTCAATATGAGTCTAGATAAGTTTGGACACTACTCAAGCGATAGGAAGCATTTGGAGTATTTACACAGAAATGGAAAAAGATTAGTGGGTTTTATCGTTGATGAGGATGGAAATTTAAATATACAGAAAAAACGAATCATATGTTGTATACAACCGCAGGAGGCGAATGACTTGGTTATAAAAGAATACGTTGATCGAGTATTAATTCTAGTGAAAAATGATATAGAGCACACCATCTCATTATTATTATTAAGACAGAGAAACCAAAAAATTGATTTATTTCAAGATAACTTAAACAATACTATAAAGAATATCGAAAATTTGAAAGAAATACTTGATAAATATTTTTCATTTGTAATTGTCTGTTTTGAGAATCATACCATTTTAAAAATAAATTATAACAGCGGATGAGGTGCCTGTACCCCTACAACACAAAAAATGAAAGAAAATATTAATAAATAAATAAAAATTATATAAAGTCAATGAATAAATTATCCAAACCCGTTAAATGCTGATTGACCCCCACCACGGTTGGTTATATCTCATTTGATTATTACTATATCAAGAAACATGAGTTTTAAATCGTGGAAGTGTATATGGGTAGTATGGATTACGATACTGATGGAGAAGGCACCTATGGTGAAAAAGATGTGTTTCTCAAAATTTTTCTCTCGAGACAATAAAAAAGACGTCGTCAACAACAACCTTGTACTACGTTGTAAAGGAAATAAATAAATAAAAAAAAATAAAACCAACAAGACGTGCTACATCCCAATATGAGCAAACGGGAATTAGTGAAAGAATTACATGCTCCTGCACGTAAAAATTTTAAGCGAAGAAGAGTTGTAATGAAGGGAATCGATGATCATTGGCAGGCAGACTTAGTAGAAATGGGAAAGTACTCCTCATCTAATAAGGGGTATCGATTTCTATTGACAATCATTGATACGTTTTCCAAATATGCGTGGGGAGTAGCATTGAAGTCAAAATCTGGAAAAGAAGTTACACAAGCGTTCGCGGGCATTTTTAAAGGGAATAGAATTCCTAAGAATTTACAAACGGATGATGGAAAAGAATTTTTTAATACTGATTTTAAAAACTTGTGTAAAAAACATAACATTAATCATTACTCAAGCTATAGTGTTCTTAAAGCATCAATTGTTGAGCGTTTTAATAGAACTTTAAAGGAAATGATGTGGAGAGAGTTTAGCTTCAATGGAACATACAATTGGATCGAAATGTATAAGCGGTTGATTAAAGAGTACAATAATCAATATCATAGAACAATTAAAATGCCACCTATAAAAGTGAATTCCTCAAATGAAGAGATGTTATTAAATACTGTTTACAGTCACTTAAAAATATTTGGTGGTAGCAAATTCAAAGTAAATGACTATGTGCGTATAAGTAAACATAAACATTTATTTGAGAAAGGGTATACCCCAAACTGGACAAGTGAAATTTTCCAAATTAAAACAAGTGGAAACGTTGCAGTCGGACGCAACCGACTGCGGCATACTCGATACCAGTATTAAAACCGGTAAAAAGAGGCCTTAATTTTTAAAGGGGGGGGGGGGTGTACGCTGCCTTAAAGATTCTCCGATGCAGATGGGGATGCCACCGGCTATCTTCATACCAAATTTGGTGACTCTAGCTCAAAGTTTGTAAAAGGTGGGGAAAGGGGGGGCCTGGGGCGGTATGGGTTGGCAGTGGCATCAAAATTTTTGATGCAGATCTTTGTGAAATGTCAATTGCTATCTTCATACCAAATTTGGTGACTCTAGCTCAAAATTTGTAAAAGGTGGGGAAAGGGGGGGCTGGGGGCGGTATGGGTGGGCGTGGCATCCAAATTTTTGATGCAGATCTTTGTGGAATGTCAATTGCTATCTTCATACCAAATTTGGTGACTCTAGCTCGAAGTTTGTAAAAAGGTGGGAAAAGGGGGCTGGGGGCGGTATGGGTGGGCGTGGCATCCAAATTTTTGATGATCTATGTAAAATGTCAATTGCTATCTTCATACCAAATTTGGTGACTCTAGCTCGAAATTTGTAATAAGTGGGGAAAAGGGGGCTGGGGGCGGTATGGGTGGGCGTGGAATCCAAATTTTTGATGCAGATCTTTCTGAAATGTCAATTGCTATCTTCATACCAAATTTGGTGACTCTAGCTCAAAAATTGTAAAAAGTGGGGAAAGGGGGGCGAAATGGAGGGCGTGGCTCCAAAACTTTGATGCAGATTTTTGGGGGGTCGTTGCCAGCTATCTTCCTACCAAATTTGGGTGGCTCTAGCTCCACAACTCTGGAAGATACACGCATTCCCGTTTTTGACGAAGCGTTGGGGTGGATGGGGGCGGCTAGGGCAGTATTGGTGGGCGTGGCATCCAAACTTTTGATGCAGTTTTTAGGGGTCATCATCACCTATCTTGGCACCAAATTTGGTGGCTCTAGCTCAAAAACTGTGGGAGATATAGCTATTTTTGATTTCAAAATGCGGGGGGCTGGGGGCGGAATGGGGGGCGTGGCTCCAAAACTTTGATGCAGTTTTTTGGGGGTCGTTACCAGCTATCTTCCCACCAAATTGGGAGGTCTAGCTCCACAACTCTGGAAGATACACGCATTCCCGTTTTTGACGAAGCGTTGGGGCACATGGGGGTGGCTAGGGGCGGTATCGGTGGGCGTGGCATCCAATCTTTTGATGCAGTTTTGAGGGGTCATCATCACCTATCTTGGCACCAAATTTGGTGGCTATAGCTCAAAAACTGTGGGAGATATAGGCTTTTTGACTTTAAAATTCGGGGGCTGGGGGCGGAATGGGGGCGTGGCTCCAAAATTTTTGATGCAGTTTTTTGGGGGTTGCTAGTAGCTATCTTCTTACCAAGTTTGGTACTTCTAGCTGTAAGGATGTGCGAAATATGTGGATTTATCGGTTTTGAGTTATCGAATTTATCGATTTGCCAGCCCCCCAGTTATCGTAGAACCCCCATCTTGACACTTTAATTTACTATCCCATAGATAAAGAGAATTGGAAAGTTTCAAGTCTCTAGCTTGAAGGGTGTGGAAAAAACCACACCATGACGGACATTGCACAAACTCAATATACTCTTTACCTTCGGTATCGAGTATAAAAATACAAAAACAACCCACTACAACATATTGAAGACTATCAGGGTACCGAAGTAAAAGAGGATTTTACAAAGAGGAACTACAAAAACAAAGTTCCCACACACTTATCTCGTTGAAAAAATAATAGAACGACGAAACAGTCGAGTGCTAGTTAAATGGTTAGGGTTCTCGCATGAGCACAACTCTTGGATAGATAAAAATGATGTCCTATAAATAGCAACAGATGGTTGCAGCTGGTATTGGTGACACTTGTCCTTTTTTTTTTTTTTTTTTTGTTTTTGTTTTAAGGATGAGCAAGATAATTCGCTGCGGGTGGTGTGTTCTGATGGGTATAAAAAGCAGTGCAGAACAGAGCTCATTCATTCAAAATATTGTCCTTGAGCTGTAAATTTCAAAATTTAAAACCAAAAAAACAAGTAAAATGCCCAAGGTAAACAAGATGACAAATAAGCAGCAGCAGAAAAACACCCTTCTACAGCTGGCTAAAGCCGGCAGTGGAGCTGGTTGGGGTGCGAGGATATTAAGATGCCTCTGCCAATAATAAACGAGGACGATATCGAAACAGTCATTTTGAATCAAGTGAGACGGCGGTTCCCGACGAATGGCCGAGTGGGTGCAAAGGAGGGATTCTCCTGCGCCAATTGACGCACCTGGAGGAGACCGGGAACGGACGCACCATCAACGGAATTGAATCTTGATGATTCAATATGGAACCTTGATGATTCAATATGGAATGCTTCCACACTGGAAGCCGCCTACGACGAACTGATGTCCAAATCTGTGGACTCACTGCACAATATGCTGGATGACTTGGTCGCATCGCTTTAATAAAATTCAATTTGTAGACATTTAATATTAATTCATATCAATAAAAGAACAATTTATTAACTGTAATATCATTTATGTGTTTTTATTTTTAATTCAATACATTATTTTTTACAGGTTTTTTTATTTTAAAATTTTTTTTTGTACAGGTTTTAATTTTACAGGTGTTTTTTTTTTTTTTTTTTTTACAGGTTTTAAGATTTTACTTATTGTACTTGATATTGTTGATTAAATAAAGAACAATTTTTTTATCTTTAATATCATTTTTTGTGTTTTTTATTTTTGATTAAATAAATTATTATTATTTACAGGGTTTTTTTTTTTTTTTTTATTTTACAGGTTTTATAAATATGTATTAGTATATTAAAACTATTACATGATGCTAAAAATAAAGAAAGTTTTTAAACTAAAATAACAATTATTATTATCTATAAATAAAAATATCAATATGTGTGGGAATCAATTTTATAATGACCCCAGGCATAGGTATTTATACCGTCAGACCTTATTTTTCTTTTATCGTCATTAGAGCTTAAAGTAGTTTTTTTTATCTTATGTGTATACAAGTTGTGGATCTTAGATCTAAACAACATCATTTCATCATTAAATATTTTATTATCAAAAAGGCATTCTTTATAACTATTTATAGTAAGCTTATCTAATGCAGACTTCTTTACACCCTTTGATTTTTTAACACAGCCACCCCCCTCAAGAGACAATGAATACATTTTCGCTCTGAGACCAACAAACTCCAGCATTCGTTTGCCACAGTTCTCATCCTTCATCATACCCAAGACTTTTTTATTGCACCTCTTAATCCCATATAACTTTGCCAACTCTTCGGGGTATTCGGACGTATCAAACTTCATTTCTACATCTTCAGCAATATCTGCATAAAAATCTCTAGTCTGTATCGAATATATGAAGGAGTCTGTATCCATATAATTCAATGTGACTTTTTCTTGAAATTTTGGCTTAATATAATCGTAATGGAAATCATACATCTGCCATTTGGATAGCTCTAAAACTGTAAACCCTAAATACATTGGCTTGTCATAAACATTATGGAGCCGCTTCATCTGAATAGCATACATATCTTCAGCAAATTGCGCAGAGCTGTGAAAACTAGCCTTTGCAATAAGCGAACGTGCACCTAATCGATTGCGTGTGGTTGATTCCCACGAAGTGACAATCTTAACATCTTTACGTTTTTCAACGTTCTCCATTGTCTTCCCATAGACTGCGTTATTTAACAGTTTAAAAAAGTCTTTTTCAAAGTTGTTTTTCGCTAAAGTTCTATGGGAAGTGTTTAGATCAATATATTTTTTAAGCCAAGGTGCCTGTTTAAATTTTAAAACTCTATGTACTTTCGACAATATCAAACCATTACGTAAACATTGCTGAAGGTTTTTGTAATGTATAGGATATTTATTTTTTTGATCTAAGGTCAGCAACAAGTTTACACACCTTTGCTTCTGGTGTGGGTTTTTGGTTTAACGGACAAAAAGGTAGATCATTATGATAATCATGAAGTGAATCTGGATATATAAGGTCTACTTCTAAAATATAACCATACTCAGAATTTGCGTCTATTTGAGCAACATCTAGTGAAGCAATCTCATCATCATTCATCCACTGAAAACCAGTGTATGGAAGACTCTGAGACATTGCCCAGCCATACAAATTATTTGCATCTAGATACATTAAGTATTCAGATGGTTTGCTTGCGTCATACGCATCCATATACATATGGTTGGCTTTAGAGTACCGCTTACAGCACTGAACCAAACCACCCCTAATTCCACTTTGAATAAACCTATACATATCAATATCAGTTAGCAGATCTAATTCTATTTCGGTCGTTTTAAGCATAGCATCCCATGACAAACCGGGTGTGGTGTAATAATGTGCAGGATCTAGAGAATATATTTTCTTGCATATTGCGCGAAAAAGGAACATCTGTTTTGAGATAAAGCTCCATATATTCTTTTAATGTCTGACAGTTGAAAACTTTCCATACATGTTGTGCATGTAAATAGTCCTCAGGCGAACATTCTTTATTGGTTAAACTATTAAAGAACTTCTCCCTTGGAGGTAGACAGGTTTCGGCCAGTCGGGTTTCTGAGTCCAAAAACTCATATGGAAAAACTCCCTTTCTACGCAATAAGTTAAACTCTTCCTCAGAGGGATAAAAACGTTTAACGCTCTCAAAGCATTCAGTACTTAGATTACTACTTAAAGCATCTAAGCTGGTTGCCATAAAGCGAAACGTGTCCAAAAATCGAATTTCTAAATTTTTTTCATGGGACGCTATGTATGTAAATTTGGAGAGTGATATATACAGCTCCTTGTTTAGTGGGAGTACTTTAATATCACCCTCCACTTTGTTTAGTTCCCTAACAAAGAGATGGGAGTCATACCGCGAAAAATTGTGAAAGAATACGGGGACAAAAGGTGCAATTTGAAAATTAATGTTACAAACATTATGGGCTGGACCCCTATACTGGCCCGTTAAATGGCAATGGTCACGCACTCGGTCGGTCCCCAGAATTTTCTTGCAGATATGGCAATTAACTGCTTTTCGAAAACTGGTTTCCTCCTCTGCACTCATTGTCATTGGTTTAATATTAGAGAGGTAGGTCGTGTAAATTTCACTTACATCTCTAATGAGAGATGTGACAAATTTGACACCTGCATCCTTACCAGTCTCTAAAACAAACTTATCTAAGGATGAGTCAAAGGAGCACTTAATATAGTACGAGAATGCTATAGGTACATGCAATGATGTAGCTGTAACATTCTCGCTCACTTTCGAATTGAGGGGGTTAAAATGCATTCGAAGTCTGCATACACTACAAATGGTACATCTAAACTACGATTAAAATTCTTAAATTTAAGACTTGCTTTTCTTCCGTTGGTAGCGTAGATACCATCTTTCCGCAATTCATCCGATGCTCCATCGATAACTTCTCGCTGTGTGAGAAGTTGAGGCAGGTGTTGCAAAAGAAAAGGTTGTGATCGTGTCTGGTTACCTGTGAGCGAACCAGTCTAAAAGTTTAAAAACAAAAGAAAATTTATTAGTACTGCAAATAATCTAAAATTATTTTAAATTATAAATCTTACCTTGATAAATTCTTGATCCATACAAAATGAGCCCTTCCATCGCTCTCCAAAAGCAATAAACTTATATGCTTTTCGCGTTCAACCTCCGTTAAATAAAGCGGGCCAACCACTTTTCCCTTTTCCTCATCGAATCCAAAAACGTTAATACTGAGAGTGGAGTTCCGTCTTTCGAACACTTTAATTTGTGAAAGTGGAAGCGGAAACTCCAGCTCCTCAAAATCTAATGTGAGTGTATCACTAACATAGATTCTTGAGCTATTAACATTGACTTCGTAGCTCGAACATCTAGTAGGATTGGTGGTGTTGAGTGGGACTTTAAGGGCTGATATTAAAGCCCATTTAAAACAATATTCATCTGTGTTTTTCATATTCAGAATCGCCTTTTTAGTCCTCAACACCTTTGGAGTTTCAATGTAATTTGAAACTTTAAGTGGGGTGTATTTGTTAAGATTACACTCCAATCTTATTATTTGGGACATTGTCCATCCGCTGTCCCTTTCCTGGAACTCATCCATTTTTTGTCGGATGATTTCAGCATGCTGACTATAGACTTCTTCTATATTTTTTCCAGCTGTTAGAACACACATTGATGGGTGTGTTGTTGTAGGTGGTGTCGTATGCTGTGTTGTTGTATGTGGCGGTGGAGTGTGTGTTGTTGGAGGTGGTAGCGATGGGTGTGTTGGGGAAGGTGGCGTTAAACATCTTCATGAGGCTGGTGGCTTTGTTAGTGATCGTGGAGGTGGCGGAAGTGGTTTGCGATCCTGGAGTGCGGGGTCTCGTTTCGGTACCGAAAATCTCGGCTAAGTCGTTCGCTGCTGCGGTCGTGTACACAACGTTGTAGTTTCCGTTTGCAGCCATTTTATTTTTTTTTTTTTTGTTTCAAAATTAAAAAACACAAACGTTTTAAAACACGGAAGAAAAATTTTCAAAATTACACTTGTAAATTTTGAGAGCTACTGATGGTTTTTCAGTCAAAAGTACCTCTTTTATGCGTTTTGAAGTCAATGCAGGATATAAGATTTTCCTAGCACTTGACTAATAATCAAAACAGATATATAAAAAAACAGAGGTTAGAAAAGGATGGCGCTTAGCATTCATCTTAAGGATGAAGGGGGCAAAACAATTAACATTCCCATCTGCGTTTCATAGACGCTCATGTATAAAATAGTATAAGGGGCGTGGCTTATTAAATTAGTACAAGAAGGATCACTCCTTCTCCTTCTAACACCTTCTCTCTCCAACACTCCCCCCTCTTTCACCTTCTCCCTCTATCACTTTCTCCCTCTAACACTCCCCCTCTTCACCCCCATCCTTCTCCCTCTTACTCTTTATAATCTTAATCTACAAGAATCAATACTCTTGTTTAAAAACAATGTGTTGATCTTGCTGCTGCTGCTGCGACAGAAAATTCCCATCCTTGCACACATAACCCCCCACGAAGGTTGTAGTTGATGTTGCTCTTGACAATTACAATGCATGTGTGCAGAGCAACGTATTTAAAACTGAAGCACACTTGACTCTAGCACTAAATGGTTAAATAGCTAAAACTGATCCTGTCATTATCACAACCATAAAGATCAATGTTTATGGCCTGCTTGTCAAACAGGAGCACACTTGACTCTAATACAAATTGGTTACATAGCCAAAATTGATAGTGTGAACACTGATTTTCACAACTTGACACCCGATCCCTTGCTCACAAACCCACATGAATGTTGTTGTTGTTGGCAAAAACAATGTATGCTGTGGCTTGCTTGCACGTGTTCAAGGCAACGCACTTAAAACAGGAGCACACTTGACACCCGATCCTATGATCACTGATTCTCAAGGATGCTGTTGTTGATGTTGCTCTTGACAATAACAATGCATGTCGTGGCTTGCTTGCAGGGGGTAAAAGACAACGCACGTGCAAACAGATGTACACTTGACACCAGATTCTATGATCACTGATTCTCGCAACCATAACAATGCAGCCTAGGAATGTCATGCCTTTGTCCTTAATACCTAGTCTAATTAATGCGGGCACGATCATGGGAAAAAAGGGTCATAAATTATAGTATTGGGGGGTAATAAAAGTGTCAAAAAAAAAAGGGTCATAAAATTTAATGGGGTCATAAATTGTGATTGGGGGTAATTAAAGTGACAGCTACTTCCTGTCACAGAACCGCCATTCTCCTACTACTGAGAACTTATATCCCAAATCTGAAGTGTCTAGCTCTTCTAGTCTCTGAGATCTACGCGTTCATACAGACGGACAGACAGACAGACGGTCAGAAGGACAGACAGACGGACAGACAGACGGACAGACAGACGGACAGACGGACATGGCTCAATCGACTCGGCTGTTGATGCTGATCAAGAATATATATACTTTATAGGGTCAGAGTTGCTTCTTTCTGCCTTTAACACACTTTTGCACACATTTTATGGGTTAAGGGCATAAATAGACGTAGGAAAGAAAAAAACACAAATCGTGAACAAAAACAGAATTAAACAAGTGGAAACGTTGCAGTCGTACGCAACCGACTGCGGTATACTCGATACCAGTATTAAAACCGGTAAAAAGAGGCCTCATTGCAAAGGGGTACGGATGAGGCGGGTGTACGCTGCCTTAAAGATTCTCTGATGCAGATGGGGATGCCACCAGCTGTTTTCGTTGCAAATTTGGTGACTCTAGCTCAAAGTTTGTAAAATGTAGGGAAAGGGGGGGGGGGGGCTGGGGGCGGTAGGGGTAGTTGTGGCATCAAAAGTTTTGTTGCAGATCTTTGTGAAATGTCAATTGCTATCTTCATACCAAATTTGGTGACTCTAGCTCGAAATTTGTAATAAAGGTGGAGAGGGGGGCTGGGGCGGTATGGGTGGGCGAGGCATCCAAATTTTTTATGCAGATCTATGTGGAATGTCCATTGCTATCTACATACCAAATTTGGTGACTTTAGCTCGAAAATTGTAAAAATTGGGGAAAGGGGGGCGAAATGGAGGGCGTGACTCCAAAACTTTCATGCAGTTTTTGGCGGTCATTACCAGCTAGCTTCCCACCAAATTTGGATGCTCTAGCTCCACAACTCTGGAAGATACACGCATTGCCGTTTTTGATGAAGCGTTAGGGTGGATGGGGTGGCTAGGGCAGTATTGGTGGGCGAGGCATCCAAACTTTTGGTGCAGTTTTTAGGATGTCATCATCACCTATCTTGGCACCAAATTTGGTGGCTATAGCTCAAAAACTGTGGACGATATAGGCTTTTTTTACTTTAAAATGCGGTGGGCTGGGGGCGGATTGGGGGGGCGTGGCTCCAAAATTTTTGATGCAGTTTTTTGGGGGTTGCTAATAGCTATCTTCTTACCAAATGTGGTACTTCTAGCTGTAAGGATGTGCGAAATATGTGGATTTATCGGTATTGAGTTATCGAATTTATCGATTTGCCAGCCCCCCAGTTATCGTAGAACCCCAATCTTGACAATTTAGTTTACTATCCCATAGATAAAAAGAATTGGAAAGTTTCAAGTCTCTAGCTTGAAGGGTGTGGAAAAAACTTGCAACCCTACGGACGGACAGACGGACAGACACCATGACGGACATTGCACAAAACCAATACATATACTCGATACCGAAGGTAAAGAGTTTGACGACGTCTTTACTAAGAAGGATGCAGATTGATGTGACCGAAATGAATATCGTCAACAAGTACCAACCTGGACTTCTATCCATAAGTTATATACGTTATTTATAATGACTTATTAATTGCAGTAGTGTTATGCATTTATATATTTCAAATTGTAGCTTTTATTTTAATGTTAGAATAGGTAATTTATCTGGTTTGACAATTGTATGTAGCAAATGCCAATATATCTACAAAAAACGCATGCATTTTGCTTTTTCGGTGTATGTGACGGCACCATATTCCTCGACTATTTGGTCTATCGCTATTTTGTTAAGGTTTTCCAGGTAGAGATGTGTCTTTCGCGATTGGATAATATAGCTGATTACATCGTGTATGTTGCTCAAGAAAAGAAAACCTGCGGTGCCGCAGCTAAGGTCCAGATAGCGAAAACGGTTCACGTCACAGGTGCAGCCATCGTAAAGAAAGTAGATAAAGTCATTATTGTTGTGAAATCGAAAGATCACATAGTTTCCCCAAGGCGCTATTACAAATACGCGTTCCGCACAGCGAAATCCAGCTCTCAGCAACTTGCATATGCTATCGTAGCATCCATTCTCGGAGCCAACAACTGCCATTGTTTCCGGAATACGCAGCAGGGAAGGGTAGTGATTTGGTTGTGCACGCAGCACATCGTGCAGGCCGGTGGACTCAGGACATGGATCCAATGGCTGAATAAACTTTGGCGGCTCGGGACATGGTGGACATTCCCTTTCAGACGTCACAGCGGGGGCAACAAGTGTGCCCTTCTTCTTACCCTTAGACTTTTTTCCCTTGCCCTTGCCTTTGCCTTTGCCTTTACCTTTTCCCATTATGCAAGTTTAGCCAATAAATGTTCCTAAAATTTTACCTGCAACGATTTCTGCATATTCAGATGTTGTCGGAGCAGTCGCTGAATTTATTAAATTACTTTACTCTTACTTGAAATTAACTTAAGTGCAATGCGATTTGTAGAATAGTATCTTTAAAACAAAACTGTTTAAATTTTTGTTTGTATTTAAATGATAAGATACTATTGCTCTGATTAATACACAAATATATGCTTATGCAAAAAATGGATAAACCATTTGTGTCATAATATTTTTTCACCTGGATTAAATGGACTTCACTTAAAAGTATCAAGATTTTGAATTTATTTTCTTAAAACCAAAAAAAAATTTCCAATTATTTTATTTTAGTCTGTATACAATCAGTTCCGATTCTGAAATAAAAATATTAGCTTTTGCAGAGAAAAGGATAAATATCAGACTGGCTACTTTGTTATATGTATTTTAATATTAGGTGAAAGAAAGTTGAATATTGAGGAAGATTTTTAATACACTTATCTTTTTCGCTGGCGACTAAAGATCTGGTAAAGTCATGAGGTTGTATTTGAATAATGCTATACGATTTGATTGATTATTGAAGTGAATAGCAACCAACACTACGGCCCAAATGAGCACGGTTTTGCATACAAATAAAAAAAATGGAACTTTCATTTCTTTTTGCTTGAATTTGAATTTTAACATATATATGTATCAGTGACTTAACTTTTTCTGAAAAAACACATATGTGTTGGGCTTTTATTTTCAATAAGAAAACTTTTCCTGCCAGTCAAGCAACTGACGGATGGATTTATTTCAATCAATTTTTTACCTCACGAGAAAATAAATTGAAAAAATAAAAATAAAATAAAACATAAGTTGTCGTATCTCTGCATAAAATTAAAGTTACTTGCAATTTATATTTAACATTACAAATATTTATAAAAGAAAAATATTCAAAGTAGTAATTATATAGAGTTAGAGTTATGTGCAAGAAAAAAATAAATAAATAAGTAAAAAAAAATAGCAAACAAAGAAAGGGTATGTGTTTAGAGAGCCTGAAAATCTAGGTCTCTTCCCTCTTCTCTCATCCATTAACTTTTACTAGAGCTTCAGCAATGGATAAAAAACACATACACACACAAAGAAACATCTTTCTGAGTGGGATAATGCCACTGTAAGTTTTCGCTCTTTATCAATTAATGCTCTTAATAATACCCATGTGAAAGATGCTTGTTCCGTGCGTTAACTTACCCTTGACAAAAGCTTCTGAAAAAGCCTTGAACTCGGAACGATCTATTGCTTTCGAACACATGTGTTTTTGCATCCCATGCAAACACACTAACTCAAAAAAGTTAAAGTACCAATTTTTATACTCGATACCGAATGTAAAGAGTATATTGAGTTTGTACAATGTCCGTCATGGTGTCTGTCCGTCTGTCCGTCCGTATTAACGCAACTTTTTTCCACACCCTTCAAGTTAGAGACTTGAAACTTTCCAATTCTCTTAATCTATGAGATAGTAAACTAAATTGTCAAGATTGGGGTTCTACGATAACTGGGGGGCTGGCAAATCGATAAATTCGATAACTCAAAACCGATAAATCCACATATTTCGCACATCCTTAAAGCTAGAACTACCAAATTTGGTGAGAAGATAGCTACTAGCAACCCCCAAAATACTGCATCAAAAATTTTGGAGCCACGCCCAACCATTCCGACCCCAGCCCCCCTGCATTTTTCAGTCAAAAAAGCCTATATCTCGCACAGTTTTTGAGCTAGAGTCACCAAATTTGGTGCCAAGATAGGTGATGATGACCCCCAAAAAAAGATTGGATGCCACGCCCACCAATACCGCCCTAGCCACTCCCATCTGCCCCAACGCTTCGTCAAAAACGGGAATGCGTGTATCTTCCAGAGTTGTGGAGCTAGAGCCTCCAAATTTGGTGGGAAGATAGCTGGCAACGACGCCCCCCCCCTAACCCTAATTTTACAAACTTTGAGCTAGAGTCACCAAATTTGCAAGATCTGCATCAAAAATTTGGATGAGTATATTGAGTTTGTGCAATGTCCGTCCGTCATGGTGTCCGTCTGTATGTTCGCAACTTTTTTCCACACCCTTCAAGCTAGAGACTTGAAACTTTCCAATTCTCTTTATCTATGGGATAGTTAATTAAAGTGTCAAGATGGGGCTTCTAATGATAGATGAGAGGCTGGCAAATCGATAAATTCGATAACTCAAAACCGATAAGTCCACATATATCGCACCTTCTTACAGCTAGAACTACCAAATTTGGTGAGCATATAGCTACTAGCAACCCCCAAAAACTGCATCAAAATTTTTGGAGCCACGCCCACCCATTCCCTCCCCACCCTCCCGCAATTTTCAGTCAAAAAAGCCTATATCTCCCACAGTTTTTGAGCTATAGCCACCAAATTTGGTGCCAAGATAGGTGATGATGATCCCCCAAAAACTGCATCAAAAGTTTGGATGCCACGCCCACCAATACTAGCCTAGCCGCCCCCATCCACCCCAACGCTTCGTCAAAAACGGGAATGCGTGAATCTTCCAGAGTTGTGGAGCTAGAGCCACCAAATTTGGTAGGAAGATAGCTGGAAACGATCCCCAAAAATCTGCATCAACGTCATCAACCACCCATTCCACCCCCCTTTCCATCCATTTTCAAATTTTGAGCTAGAGTCACCAAATTTGGTAAGAAGATAGCAATTGACATCCCACATGGATTTGAATGCCAAGCCCAACCATTCCGTCCCCAGCCCCCATATTTACAAACTTTGAGCTAGAGTCACCAAATTTGGTATGAAGATAGCCATTGACATGCCACAAAGATCTGCATCAAAAATTTAAATGGTGCGTCGACAGTGGCGCTACATCACATATGTGTTGCGACAAACGGCTGTTTACATCGTTAGCTGAGAAAAATGAAATGATAATGCTAGAAACAGAAAAATATGTAGAGTCGCCCGGTATCGGTACAGTTGAGTTCGTCAGCAAAGCGGCTGAGTATGGCAACTTCACAACATTTAACAATAAACAGGCAGTGGTTCGTTCTAAAGAAGGGTATGTGATGTTCCGCGCAGTTAAAGAAAATAACTTATATGTGTATCAAATTAACAAAACAAATGAATCAGTACATTTAATGAGAGACGCGCTAGCGGTGAAATGGCACAATAGATTCGGGCATTTAAATTATAAAAATTTAAAGAAACTTTTTGAAAATGATCAAGTGGTGGGAATAGACATCGAAAAAATGCCGGTCGGGATCAGTAGTAGGGAACTGCCGGTTCTACGACACAAAGGACGCCGACAAATTATGACCCCATTAAATTTTATGACCCTTTTATCGCCCCTTGTTTTTTGACCCTTTTATGACCCTTTTATCGCCCCCCTTCAATATCCTTTTTTCCCATGATCGTGCCCGCTTTAATTAGACTAGGGTGGAGAACAAAAGATTAATATTCCTAGGCCACCACTTTTCCAGCAGCATTTGTGAGAAGCAGTGATCAGAGGAACGGATTTGGTTATTTACCTTACTAGTGTTAGAGTCAATTGTGCGCCTCTTTGACGTGCGTGGCATTGTTAACCTTTTTATGGTCATGAGGTGCAGTGTGCACAGGAAGAAAGGATAGATAAGAGAGAGTCGAGAGGGCGCCTGTTTGACGTGCGTTGCATTATAAACCTGTTTATAGTCATGAGTATCAGTGTGCAAAGGAAGAAAGGATAGAGAATAGAGAAAAGCGGACGCTTCTTCGATGTACGTTGCATTGTTATGGTCAATAGCAACAACAACAACAAAAAGATTTGAACAAGGGATGGGAATTTTCCTACGCAGCAGCAGCACCAGCAGCAACAGCAGCAGCAGCGGCAGGATCAATACATTGATCTTTATGGCTGTGAGAATGACAGGATCAGGTTAAACTATTTAACCAATTATTGTTAGAGTCAAGTGTGCTCCTGTTTTAAATACGTTGCTCTGCACACGTGCATTGTTATTGTCAACAACTACAACCTTCGTGGGGGGCTATGTGAACAAGGGATGAGAATTTTCATAAGCAGCAGCAGCAGCAAGATCAACACATTGTTTTTAAACAAGAGTATTTATTCTTGTAGATTAAGATTATAAAGAGTTAGCGGGAGAAAGTGATAGAGGGAGAAGGTGTTAGAGGGGGAAAGGATAGAGGGGGAAAGTGTTAGAGGGAGATGGTGTTAGAGGGAGAAAGTGTTAGAGGGGGAAAGTAGTAGAAGACTTAGAGACAAGTTTGTGCATGCTTAAAGTGCGCTAGTCAAAGGTCAAGTACATTAGTTGACTAATGTGTTATAGATATCACTGTCCGAAAGGAGCAGTGAGCCAAGTACATTGCCTTTGAAACTATTAATGTTTCTTAGCTACAAGTTAGTAGATAAGAGAGAGAGAGAGTCAACTGTGCGCAGGTTTCTTAGCTACGAATAAGTAGATAAGAGAGAGTCGAGAGGGCGCCTGTTTGACGTGCGTTGCCTTGCACACCTGCAGGAAAAACATAAACAATTAATGCTTATGGTTATGAGGAGCAGTGTGCAAAGGAAGAAAGGATAGAGAATGAAGAAAAGCGAGCGCTTGTTCGATGTACGTTGCATTGTTATGGTCAACAGCAACAACAACAACAACCTTCGTGAGGGGTTATGTAAGCAAGGGATGGGAATTTTCCTACGCAGCAACAGCAGCAGCAGCAAGGTCAAAACATTATTTTTAAACAAGAGTATTGATACTTGTAGATTAAGATTCAAATATGTTAGAGGAGGAAAGAGTTAGAGGGGGAAAGTGTTAGAGGGAGGAAGGCTTAGAGACAAGCTTGTGCATGCTTGAAGTGCACTAGTCAAAGGTCAAGTACATTAGTTGGCTAATATGTTATAGATATCACCGTCCGTGAGGATCAGTGATGATCATTGCCTTTGAAACTATTAAGGTATCTTAGCTACAAGTAAGTAGATAAGAGAGAGACAGTCAACTGTGCGCAGGTTTCTTAACTACGAATAAGTAGATAAGAGAGAAACGAGAGGGCGCCTGTTTGACGTGCGTTGCCTTGCACACCAGCAGGCAAAACATAAACAATGAATGTTTATGGTTGTGAAAACCAGTGATCCAAAGGATAAAAGGGTTGAGACAAGATTGTGCTTGTTTGAAGTACGCTAGTCAAAGGGCAGTACATTCGTAGGCCGCATTCTTATGTTCAAAGGCAACAACAACAACAACATTCGTGAGGGTTATGTAAGCAAAGGATGGGAATTTTCTTTCGCAGCAGCAGCAGCAAGATCAAAAAAATTTTTTTTTAACAAGAGTATTGAGACTTGCAGATTTAGATTGGAATGTCATAGGGGGAAGGTGTAAGAGGGGGAAAGTGTTAGAGGGAGAAAGAGAGAGTTAGTGTTAGAGGGAGTAAGTGTTAGAGGGTGAAAGTGCTATAGGGGGAAAGCAATCCTGCTTATATTATTATATTAAAACACGCTTCTTTATGCGATTCTTTACACGAGCGTCTATGAAATGCAGGTGGTATGTTAATTGATTGTCCCTCTTTCTAACGCACACCCAACTTGTTCGCTACTTACGTTTCTAACCTTTATTTGCATACTTCTGTTTTGATTATTGCACTGACTTCTGTTACTTTTATAGAGCTAATTAGTATAACTTTTTAATTTTTTTTACTTTGTTAGTAAACTATCAAATTATGTTTTTCTTATAGGTATGTTTTTATTTAATTTATTTAGTTTTTTTTTTTTTTCTTAGATTTTTACAGTATGTTAAATTTGAGAATTATATTAAGCTTGTTCCGTTGAGGGATTAAGCAACCACAAACACCGTACATTTATATTAATGACATATAGCTATAGCAGGTAGAACACACAAGTCATACTCCATGATTTTGTTTCGGCTTGATAAAAAGTTTTTTTAAGTCTATATTATAAGCCTAAGTTCTAGTACGTACTCACTATATACATATCTAAGAATGCTTTTATGTATGTCACTATTTTGAAAGCTTAAAGAAGTTCGTGTAGCTGGTATAATAAATCATGTTTTAACAAAATAATTTAGATCTTAATATTTATACATCATCGTTTATTGAATTTATTATTATTTATTTATTTTATTTATTTTTTAATACCCATATATTCGATTCTGTTCTATCTCAGTAATAATTTATTTTGCTTTTACATTCTTTAAATTCTTTAAGGTAATCTTTTAGGCTTAACAAATAATCTTCGTCAAACTATTTCTTATACTCGACTTAAATTATTTCATCAAACTCACATATCAATTAAATTTCTAAAATAAAGAAAATGAAAACAGTAAGATGTTCTAAGCAGCTGGATTGTTTTTTTTTTATACAAACGGTTTTTACTGTTCTCTTTCCCAGTATGCTACTTACGATAAAAATGTATAAAGAATGTGTTTTGTGCTCATTTACTGACTTCAAAAATTCTTCTATTGATGTTGTCTGATACCCTATATTAATTTGTGTAATACTTAATCGTTTTCACCAACTTAGTATTCTTTTGATTTTTAAAAATTGTATGTTATGTTGTTAGCTATTTTGACTAGACTTTACGCTTAAAACGAGATAGATTGTATTATTGTCCTTAACACGTTAGCTTAATTTTAACAGGGAAATCGATCGGACATTGATTTTTCACTTTATAATTGATTGCTTTAATATATTTTAACTGTCAACCTATATTCCTTTCTACTTTCTTAGTGATTATGTTAGATTTTTATATTTCCAAACTCATTGCTTAAACTAAGAAAATTTCGTTATTAATTTATTTTAATTGATGGATGGTAATATTTTATTTCATTATTCTCCTCATTTTTATTACATTTAATAAGGAAGTGCATTAAACTAGCTTAACAGTTCGAGATATGAGTCTTACACTGTTTCGAAAAGTATGACTTCGTTAGCTGTTTTAATTTAAGGGTTTTGTATCTACTACTACTGTTCCTTAACTGTGATAGTTGCAGTTTTGTTACATCTAACTTCCATTTTTTTCTTTCTTTTATTTTATTTATTTATTTATTTTTTATTTTTTTTTTGTAGGTGCTTTATTAATTTTAATAAGAACAAAACCTTTTTGTTCTAGATGCCATGTTATTAGGTTTTATTTTTTCATTTAATTATTATAATTATTTCTTAAAGAGATTCATTTTCTTTAGTGCTCAAAACTTATTGTCGCTAAAGGACTTGTTTTTCATTGATCTGAGATATTTCGTAAATTCATGAAACCATTGAAATGTGCTCTATTCTTCTTGAACCTTGCATTAATCTTGAATTTGGATGGCAAAATAAGGCTGTGATGTACTGAAGCTCGAAATGACGTAAAAGTCGGTATTTAACATAACGGGCATAAAATAATGTACGTTTACTATCACCGGATTGGTTTATACCCACTAAATATTGGTATTTTCAGTTTTTTTTTTTTCTTTCTTTGTTTTAATCGTTTATACACCCTAGCTCTTGATCTTGTGTTTTGATTTTAGATTAGGGTCTGATTTTATTGTATACTGTTTGTGGAGGAGGCTCCAAAGAATAAGATTTGATTTGGTTATTGTATGGTATGATTTGTTCTTCTTTTTTTTGTGGTTGTATTGTAGAGCACTTCTTGTGTGTATGTTAAACTAATAAAAAGAGCGCAATCAAGTCATTTACAATAATTTTCACTAGCTTAGGATTCATGGTCTTAAGACCGTTTAGACTTCATGGTAAATAGTTTTTGATAGGCTTTTTTCTATTATGATTCTTGTGGGTTATAATTCGTACATTAAAAGAACGAGATAAAGTTGTTCTTTTTTAGGTCCACAATCTATTTTCTTGGTCCATTTTCCTTGGCATATAATACATCAGGGAGTAAAATTTAAAAGTAGTATGTCATTCCATTCTGGTAATATTATTATTTTGTTTTTATTATGTTGTTATTTCATTTTTAATTTTATTCTTTTATGTTATTTGACTTTATATATTGCCTTTAAATTTAAGGGTTTTGCCTCTCAATTTTTGAACCGAGACATAGTATTTTGTTTTCTGTAATGCATAAACGTAAGCATCCTTGATCCGAGATAGTATGTTTATTCTTGATCAATATTTAGATCAGCACCGTAGGCTTTCTAGATCTGTGTGTCTGTATCTATGCAAACTATTTTATCAGCTCTTAGGTAACGAGATTAAATTTTGCTCAGAATCTAATCGCTGCCTTAAACACATGAGTGTTACAACTTTCACACTTAAGGAGCATTAGATCTTTTCGTTTTAAAGAGTTTACTATTTGACGCTTTTAAGAACAATTTGCTTGCCTGAGCTTGGTAGGTTATACAGTTAAAACAATTAGTGGAAAAATGGAACTGTCTTATAGAATTTCTTATACACCATTAGTTGCTTCTTTTCCTATCGCTTATTCTCATGCACTTTGAGATTATAGCATTACTTAATGGAATGTGCTGTATGTTCCTGATTGTTTGCTGATTATTGTTGTTAATTATTATTTTGTTTATTTATTTCTTTTACATCTCATATAGTATTTTTCTCTTATGTTTCTATTTTCGCTTCACTTCTATACTTACTTCAATAATTTATCATATGTTTCCCTTAATTTATATTCAAAAACTGGATGGCGATAAGCTGTTAAAAACGGAAGGCAATTAATCTATAAAACTGATGGAACGGAACAGTTGTGATTATTTTCATTTAAAAATAAAAGTAGGCTGTTAAAATAAATATTTACTTATATTAAATTAAAATTTGAATTGATTTTTAGTAAACCGGCTTTTTTTTCTTCGAAAATGTAGCTTTTAAAAGAATATATTAAGCTCATATCATATTTATTTAGATTTTCACATTTAGGTAACATCAGCCCAAGTCCCTCGATAGTGAGCTGCCGTTTACAGACGGTGAAGTAAATGGGATACCGCTTTGACGTTTCTCATAATCACAACTAACCTGCCCGACGATGAAAATGAGTTCCTTTACGATTTACGTACTGTCACTGTTTGCAGCAGCCTGGCGTCCTCCAAAGAGTCAAACACTCATCATCATCATTTGCCTTCCTACGGCGAAGCGATCCTCACCTGAACCATCACTCGTACACACATAAGTAACTTTTACATAGATTAGGTACGGTTTGCGTCTAGCCGTCTTATTTGAATAGTTCTGTTATACTCTGCACCGATTATGGATCCCCTGATTTATATTAATCCCAGCTACTTTCCTAGGCTCACACCTTTAACTTCTAACACACCAGCCCACATAACATATTATTTGGATATAAAAACATTAGACAATGACTATCAAGTACCAAGAGCTATTAAAACAAGTGGAAACGTTGCAGTTGGACGCAACCGACTGCGGCATACTCGATACCAGAATTAAAACCGGTAAAAAGAGGCCTGAATGCAAAGGGGTACGGATGCGGCAGGGGTTTAAGCTGCCTTAAAGATTCTCCGATGCAGATGGGGATGCCACCGGCTATCTTCATACCAAATTTGGTGACTCTAGCTCGAAATTTGTAATAAGTGGGGAAAGGGGGGCTGGGGGCGGTATGGGTGGGCGTGACATCCAAATTTTTTTATGCTGATCTTTGTGGAATGTCAATTGCTATCTATATACCAAATTTGGTGACTCTAGCTCGAAGTTTAAAAAAGATGGGGAAAGGGGGGCTGAGGGCGGTAAGGGTGATCGTGGCATCAAAATTTTTGTACATATCTTTGTAAAATGTCAATTGCTATCTTCATACCAAATTTGGTGACTCTAGCTCGAAATTTGTAATAAGTGCTGAAAAGGGGGGCTGGGGGCGGTATGGGTGGGCGTGGAATCCAAATTTTTGATGCAGATCTTTCTGAAATGTCAAATGCTATCTTCATACCAAATTTGGTGACTCTAGCTCGAAAATTGTAAAAAGTGTGGAAATGGAGGGCGTGGCTCCAAAACTTTGATGCAGATTTTTGGGGGTCGTTGCCAGCTATCTTCCTACCAAATTTGGTGGCTCTAGCTCCACAACTCTGGAAGATACACGCATTCCCGTTTTTGACGAAGCGTTGGGGTGGATGGGGGCGGCTAGGGCAGTATTGGTGGGCGTGGCATCCAAACTTTTGATGCAATTTTGGGGGGTCATCATCACCTATCTTGTTACCAAATTTGGTGGCTCTAGCTCAAAAACTGTGGACGATATAGGCTTTTTTGACTTTAAAATGCGGAGGGCTGGGGGCGGATTGGGGGCGTGGCTCCAAAATTTTGATGCAGTTTTGGGGGTTGCTAATAGCTATCTTCTTACCAAATGTGGTACTTCTAGCTGTAAGGATGTGCGAAATATGTGGATTTATCGGTTTTGAGTTATCGAATTTATCGATTTGCCAGCCCCCCAGTTATCGTAGAACCCCCATCTTGACACTTTAATTTACTATACCATAGATAAAGAGAATTGGAAAGTTTCAAGTCTCTAGCTTGAAGGGTGTGGAAAAAAGTTGCGAACATACGGACGGACAGACGGACAGACGGACGGACACCATGACGGACATTGCACAAAGTCAATATACTCTTTACCTTTGGCATCGAGTATAAAAATTTATAAAGTATTCGGAGGAAATTTGATCGAACAATGCAACACCCAAAACTGTTATTATGGCTGTAAAGTAGTGAATTATGCCGAGGTACAGATCTCAGTCTGGCCAAGGCCCGCGTTACAAGTAATTTATAAATTGCCGAAACGCGTTAGATATCTTAGAGGCGAGTTTCAATGAAACGATACAAACCCCGGGGTGCGCGGCCAAAGGGTGAAGGGGGGCGTCAGGGGGTTGACGTACTCTTGCGCAGTCTCCGCTGACTCCACCAATGCCGCTCCGTACGAATCGGGGGCTCGATCCACCGATTAGTAGGAATGCGGGGGAGGAAAGGGAAACGCGGCAAAGGACAGGGATGTCAGGGTTTGACGTACATTCGTACAGTCTCCACCAACTCCGCTATAGTTGCTCCATACAAATCGGGGCTTGATCCGCCGCTCAGTAGGAATGCTGGGGAAAGAAAGAGGGAGAACGCCTCGCGAGTTGACGCCGTGCGCGTGCATATATATATGATCGCATATATATATGTATGCGGCGATTCTCGCTCGTCTTACACAAAACTAATATGACACGTGGGATTTCGTTTCAGTTTTAGATTGCTTTTTTTATTCCCTCTTCATCGGGCTCACTTATACTTACTAATTCCTTTAAACAATATACTGGGTTTTGTTCTAATAATTCGTACAATGTCTCTTTCACTAAAAAATGTGTTTCATCCGTTTCCTTTCACTTTGCGCAAAACTTCTCGACCGTTCTCGGCAACCACGCGTCCGTCTGCTTGTCACGCTACTGGGCAACTCCTTGCCGGTCTCGCGCTCGACCTGAGCTTGCCTTCGTCGCTGCCTTCGTCGCTTGTGGATCGCGACATTTGAGGTTGTGGGTCGCGAGAGCGCGCATGACCTACGTTCTCTTTCTGCTGATCTGGCCGCTCGGCCCTTCTGTTGACTGTCGTGGACTTCTATGTTATTCTTATCGTCTTAATTATGTTACGAATTAATGTTATACTTGTAGCTTATGTTTATCTATACAGTGAGTAATATTCTGTCTTCGTGACCCTTAACAGTAATTCTTTATATTATTAATACTATTAATATTAAAATGCGCAGCATTCGAATGTGGGGAGGCCCGTGGGCGGCCTACCTCACACCCCCTTTCCTCGAGACTGTGACCTTCCCGTCGGGGTGTTTTGTCACGTTGTAGACTTGCTGTCCCGCTTTTATACTCGCCCTCTCTCGTCTTCCTGGGCCTTTCCCGATGAGCCATCTTTCGACCTTCCATATTGCTACTAGCGGCAGCTCTTCGCCCGCCGGTAGTACCTGCCAAGTGTGTGGCGGCTGTGGATCCGGTGTTTCCGCTGTTTGTGGCTTTGCGGACTCTTTCGTTATCGTAACCCAGCCGGATTTGCGGGGGTTTATTATGTAGTACTCTCCTCCCGCGGTTAACTTGAACCATCCGTGCTTGTTTCTCTGTCTTCGCTTTTCTAATTCCCGCGTGATGGCGGGTATCGCCATAGCCGTCAGTATATTCTCATTAGGAGAACTTCCCATTCGTCCGGGAATTCCCACCTAATTGCGGGGGCACAAATTTCGTGGGGGTGATCTACGGCTGCGGGCGGCGTGTTGTCTGCCTCGACTTGTGTCTCCAAGCCCTCCTCCCATCCGCACACTCCTTCGAAAGGTTCCTCTGACCGGTCCGTGTCGCTCCGCATGCGTTTCCCGTTGTTGGGCGTCGGGTTGTCTGCCGTGCTGGGTGCCGCCAGGTTCTCGGTGTATGCGTTCCCGTCTTCGATCGCCTGGGGTCGCTCTGGTGATGCCGGCTCTTCTACGTATGGAGATGACCGCACCGTCAACCCTGTACGCAACTACCTCTTCGTTCTCGTACATCGTGTGTAAGAAGGTGGGAGGCGAGTTTTCTCTATTATTTTGTTGATATCTCGGGTGATTTCTGCGTGGATCTCGCGAACGCTGGTAAGCGCTCGGGTCGTCGCTTTCGGCTTCGCTACCCTCTTCATCCTCCTCCGCACGGACGTTGTGTCCGTGGCCACCCGTTTAGCTTCTCGCCGATCCGTGGTATCCGACTCCTCGTCGGTGACGTCTTCCACACGGGCGTCTTGCTCGTGGGTTCTTGTGTCGTCGTCTGTCGTCGACTCCTCTCCGCTCTCCGCACGTGACTCTCGTCCGTGGGCGCCCGTTTCGTCGACACGCTCGACTGTCGTGTCCGACTCTTCTCCGCTCTCCGCACGTGACTTTCGTCCGTGGGTACCCGTTTCGCCGACACGCTCGACTGTAGTGTCCGACTCTTCTCCTTCCTCGTCGTCATCCGTACGTGACTGTCGTCCGTAGGCATCCGTTTCGTCGACATGCTCGACTGTCGTGTCCGACTCTTCTCCGCTACTAATCGATATGATGTTGTCCATCTTTATCTGAAATGTTGATGAAATTGTTACAAATTTTATACATTTGGCAAGATTAGTTGTTAGTGACTTTTTTTTTTTTTTTTTGATATAGAGAAAAAAATCGCGAAAGCGACGAGAAAAAAAAACCCGCTACTGACGATTTTCGTAGTGTTTTTAGGTCGTTGAGTGGCTTTCGCCTGATTCCTTCTCTTGTTGTTGACTCGTTTCGAAGTCGTCGCTTTCTCGGTGGAAGGGTTTTAGTTGTGAGATGCTGGCAGTTTTCCTCTTGCGTTCTCCGACTTTTGCGAGACGTACAACGTTGGGTGACACGAATTTCTTCACGATGAAGGGTCCGTCGTATTTCGCGGCCAATTTCGCTGCAAATCCATCACTAGCTTTGGACAACTGGTGTGTTCTCAACAGTACCAGCTCGTTAAGGACCGGGCGCCATTCTCTCCTCCTCAGGTTATAACTCCTGCCCTGGTCTTTTGATGCTCGCTGCTGGTTACTTCGCGCTATGTCGAACACTTCCTTCAGCCTATTTGCTTTCTCCTCCGGCGTTTGCGGCGTATTTCCTGTGCCTGGTGTCTTTTCCTCATATAATGTGGCTGGCAGACGCGGTTCCCTTCCTTGCATCAAAAATGCTGGGGAGAATCCAGTCGAATCCGCAATGCTTGAGTTGACGGCTAGTGAGATTTCTGGAATTAACTGATCCCACGAACTTTGATTTCCAGATATGTATTGGGCAATCATCGTCTTTACCGTCCTGTTAGTCCTCTCAGTCGGGTTTTCCTGCGGGCAGTACGGGGCGGTATGTTCCATCTCCACGCCCAGCGAACTCAAAAATTCTTTGAAATTCCGACTTGCGAACTGCACTCCGTTGTCGCAGACAAACTTTTTTTGGGTACCCCGAACCGGCATAAAATGCGCTCGCGAAAGGCCTTTTGCAACGTGGCCGCTGTCGCCCGTCTCAGGGGAACCAATTCTACCCACTTCGTAAACGCGTCGTGAAACACCAACAACATCGTGTTGCCTTGTTTTGATCGCGGTAGGGGGCCCACAAAATCCGCGCACAGAATGGCCATTGGTTCTGCCACCTGGCGGGTCAGCATGTATCCGGCTGGCTTCCTCTGCTCCGTCTTGAATTTCTGACATGTCTCGCAGCATTTGACGTATTTGGCTGCGTCCCGAAACATACCCGGCCAGTAGTAACGCTGCGATATCCTCATTATCGTCTTGCGGATCCCTTGGTGTCCTGCCGTCGGTGCATCGTGGCATTCGTTTAACACTCTTTTCCTTTGTTCTTCGTCGACGCACAACTTCCATGGGATGTAGTCCTCATCGTCCGCGCGGTGGCCCAGGTGTCGGTACAGCTGTCCATTCTCCTCGACGTAATCTGCATACTTAGCTGGTTCCTTAGCGATTTTGTCCCTCATTCCTTGAATCCACTTCCCTGGGGATTGTTGGAATACGACTTGCTGGAGTTTTTCTAAGGGATCTCGCGACAATGCATCCGCTACCACGTTGAGCTTTCCTTTCCTGTACCGTACATCGAATTGGTACTGCTGAAGCTCTAACGCCCAGCGTGCGATTCTTCCCGACGGGCTCTCTATTGAATCCAACCACTTTAGTGCCATATGGTCCGTGACTACATCGAACCGATATCCTTCTAGATAGCATTTCAGCTTCCGAATCGACCAAACTATTGCCAAGCATTCCTTCTCGGTTGCCGAATAGTTTTCCTCGGCCTTGGATAACTTCCGGCTTGCATAGGCGATGACTCGCTCTTGCTGGTCGATGGTCTGCGTCAACACTGCTCCTAGGCCGTAGTCGCTGGCATCCGTTTGCAACGTAAACTTCTCGGAAAAATCGGGACATGCGAGAACGGGAGCGGTCGTTAGACAGTGTTTTAAGCTGTCTAATGCCGTTTGCTGTTCCGCATTCCACGACCATCTCTTAGCCTTCTTCAGCAGGAGTGTCATCGGCTGTACCACCGTCGTGAAGTTGGGCACGAAGCGCCTGTACCAGGACGCCATCCCTAGGCAACGTCTGAGCTCCTTTAAGTTCGTCGGGGCCTTCAGATTGCTTATTGCTTCGACCTTCGATGGATCCGTCTGAATCCCTTCGGCGCTTACCAAGTGCCCTAGGTAGACCAACTTCCTGCGGAAGAACGAGCACTTTTTCCTGTTCAGCTTCAAGTTTGCTGCCCTCAGCCGGCGAAAGACTTCCTTTAAATTCTCTAAATGTTGTTCCTTCGTTGCGCTTATCACTATGATATCGTCCAGGTAGGCGAACGCGTGAGGCTCCATCTCCGGGCCAATTACCGTATCCAATGCTCTCTGGAAAGTTGCACCGGCCGAGTGCAGTCCGAATGGCATGACTCGCCATTGGAATAGCCCTCGACCGGGCACCGTAAATGCCGTGCATTCTCGACTGTCCGCTGCCATGGGGATCTGCCAATAACCGTGTTTCAAATCCAATGTTGAAATGTAACGGGCGTGTCTCAACTTTTCCAAGATGTGATTTATTCTTGGCACAGGGTACGCGTCTGGTATTGACTGTGCATTGAGCTGTCTATAATCCACGCACATCCTCCAGTCGTTCGTCTTCTTCCGGACGAGTACGATCGGGGCACTGTGCGGGCTCCTTGACGGCTCTATGGCTCCCGCTTCTATCAATTCATCCACTTGCTGGTCGATCACGCGCTGCATTGCGGGATTCTTGGGATAATACCTCTGTTTGATAGGTTTATTATCCTTCAAGATAATCCGATGCTCAGCCACGTGGGACACTCCTTTTAGCCCTTCGAAAAGCTGTAACTCCGCTTTCAAAAACTCCTGTGTGGCTGGCTCTAAATCCGCTGGCCACTCCGCTTCTTCCACGGTGGTGCCTTCTGACCGTATTCCTGCCTTGGGGTTTCCTTCTTGGGGTTCCTTGACTCCTATACCTCCCAACTGGCTCAGCGATGGCTCCTTGACGACTGTAACTGCGTCTCGGCCGCCCTCTCGCTTGGCTGGCGTGGCATTTTCCTTACGATATGTCCCCAGGACATTCCATCGTTTTCCGTCTCTCGTACCGCGTGTCTTTTCCCCCTCAGGCTTCACTTCGGCTCTGCAACTCGGCTCGGCCGGGGCGTCAACGCTTTGTAAGACTAATTTCGCCTCACCGCACTTTATGGTCGTACCCATCTTGCATAGAAAGTCCATCCCTAGGATCAAACTGTCTAACATGGATGGCATTACGAGCATGTCCATCAATATTTCTTCGCTAACTAGCCCCACCTTCGTCCGCAATAACTTATCTACGACTACTTTCGAACCGTCCGCTAAGTGTGTGTTCGCGGTTATTGCCAACACTTCCCCCTTTGTCTCAATTTCTCTGAAAAATTTCTCACTCATGAAGCTTCTCGTGGCTCCGGTATCGACCGTCGCCTTCGCCATCCGATCGACTATCCTCACCGCGGCGACTATGCGATTTTTTCCGACGCTGAGTGGGTATATCAATTCCGGGACTGACTCGCGCCGGCGCCCATCCGATCCCGTTCCGGATGACGCGGCTGTCCGTTTCCCGTCCTTCTCCCACAACACGCCTCACTACTCACGCCCCGTGTGCCACATCTCCTGCAGAACAACACTTTCGGGTTCGCGCATTCCCTAGCGAAATGTCCCCCTTGTGCGCAGTTATAACACACACGACTCACTTCTGTCGACCTCATTTGTTCATGACCCACCATGTTGTTTGAGATGTCTTCACGCTCAGCGACTGGACAGCTACCCGGCTCGCTCCTCACCAGCGGAGCTTGAGCTGGCGGGGTCCGAAAAGGATTCGGTTGCCTTGCGGGATCCATTACGCTTCCTAGTCTGCCCGGGTGTCCGAAACTCATGGCCTGGCCACGTGTCGCTTCCCCGTGACCCTGACCCGGTATATTCTCAAACTCCGCGGCTATCTGTGTTAATTGGGCTAGGCTCGTAAAATCTCTCCTACGAATATACAAGCGGTACTCCCGTGCGAGGTTCTCGTACACCCTATTCAGCTCTTGTTCTGGACTATAATTGGCATGCCGCATTAGTCTTTTCAGGCTGACCAGATACTCTTTATAACCTTCCCCTACGCGTTGCCGCCGGGCCCTTATCTCGTCTTCTAGTTTGTCAAAATACTGGGGAGGTAGGAAGAAATCCAAAAAGTTTATCCTAAACACCCCCCAGGTTGCGTCTCTCAGGTCGCTCGTCGAAAACCAATCCGCCGCCATGCCGGTGAATGCTTCACTCATTGCTCTGGGGATGCGATCTAGTTCTATCTCGTACGTCCTCGCACGCTCCTCCAGTGATTCTACAAACACGAGCGGATCACCATACCCATCGAATTTTATTCCCCATTTCCTAACCTGCTCAGGAACTAACACGTATTGGCGACTAGGGTTGACGAACGCGTTATCGGTGCTCATCTTGGGTCTGCAGCTCGCTTGCTCTGCCTGGGTACCATTCACAGGTGAGTTAACAGGCAGCCCTATTCGTGTGCCAGGGGGTGGTTCTTTACTGAACTTCTCGTCGCTGGCCGGCCTATATTCCCTGAGGCTGGGTAGCGGGAGAAATTCTCTGGATTGCCCCGATGGAGCTAGACAATCGGATTCCGATTTCTGCTGTGACTGCGCCCCTTCAGCATGAATGCTGGGCGGGGCGGGCGATTCCGGCCTTCTGGCGGATTTACGCTCCCAATCCCTCAGCAAGTTCCATATTAACGGACTATGATTCCCCTCCTTAATCGACGTACATACCCGCTTTCTTAACTCTTCTACCTTTCCGAATCTGTCCAGGCCGAGTTCTTGTGCGATGTCCTCCAATTCCTCTTTTCGGCAATAGTACACCCAGCGGGTGCCCACCCCTGGGTTGCCGCTCTCCTGTGTTCCAGTATCGTTAGTGTCATTCATTGTTGCTGCTTGTAGTTCCTCTGGTGTTTGGCGTTATTTTATTTTGTTTTATATATATATATTATCTCTTTTATTTCCTTTTATTTTTATTATTTATTTAATTATTATTAAATTTTTATTTTATTATTATTTAATTATTATTAAATTTTTTATTTTATTTTTATTTATTATTTATTTAATTATTATTAAATTTTTATTTTATTATTATTTAATTATTATTAAATTTTTATTTTATTATTATTTAATTATTATTAAATTTTTTTTTATTTTATTATTATTTAATTATTATTAAATTTTTATTTTATTATTATTTATTATTTATTTAACTTTTGTCACTGTGTTTTAATTATTGTTTCTTAATCGTGCTCGTCCCACTGTTCGTTCTCCACTTTTCGTGTGCACTTGTCCCACTGTACACTGCCGATCACCACGCCCAAAACCAATTTCGCTTTGGTTCTGCAGCGCGTGCTGTACTTTTCACTATTTGTCGCATACGCCGACGAACCGCCTTGCACGTGCGCAATTCCCGTTTCTTTTATCAGCTCGTCCCTTTCTACCGACACTTTCGTTGCGCCGCGACAACTCGAATCGTGCGCTCGCCTGGCCAGATCCCGTTTTATTAATCGTGGTATTTGCTTCTACCGTCACTTTCGTTGCGCCGCGACAACTCGAATTGTGCGCTCAAGCTTAACTCGATCCCGTTACAAAAACCAAAACGTCGCGACACTTGCTTATTTTCGTGAGCGACAAATGACCATCTGGCGTGCGTTTTTTTTTTTCTGGCACCGTTACCTTTTCGTCGATTTCGATGCGCGTGTTCAGAACAGGGTATGATGGGGTATATCGGTTTTTTTTTTTTTTTTTTTTTTTGAAACTTTAAACTTTGGTAATATGTTCGGGGCTTTATTACCGATTTATATTACCTCTCTTTAGCTAACACGTCCCTGCTCGGGCGCCACTTGTAAAGTAGTGAATTATGCCGAGGTACAGATCTCAGTCTGGCCAAGGCCCGCGTTACAAGTAATTTATAAATTGCCGAAACGCGTTAGCTATCTTAGAGGCGAGTTTCAATGAAACGATACAAACCCCGGGGTGCGCGGCCAAAAGGGTGAAGGGGGGGGCGTCAGGGGTTGACGTACTCTTGCGCAGTCTCCGCTGACTCCACCAATGCCGCTCCGTACGAATCGGGGCTCGATCCACCGATTAGTAGGAATGCGGGGGAGGAAAGGGGAAACGCGGCGAAGGACAGGGATGTCAGGGTTTGACGTACATTCGTACAGTCTCCACCAACTCCGCTATAGTTGCTCCATACAAATCGGGGCTTGATCCGCCGCTCAGTAGGAATGCTGGGGAAAGAAAGAGGGAGAACGCCTCGCGAGTTGACGCCGTGCGCGTGCATATATATATGATCGCATATATATATGTATGCGGCGATTCTCGCTCGTCTTACACAAAACTAATATGACACGTGGGATTTCGTTTCAGTTTTAGATTGCTTTATTATTCCCTCTTCATCGGGCTCACTTATACTTACTAATTCCTTTAAACAATATACTGGGTTTTGTTCTAATAATTCGTACAATGTCTCTTTCACTAAAAAAATGTGTTTCATCCGTTTCCTTTCACTTTGCGCAAAACTTCTCGACCGTTCTCGGCAACCACGCGTCCGTCTGCTTGTCACGCTACTGGGCAACTCCCTTGCCGGTCTCGCGCTCGACCTGAGCTTGCCTTCGTCGCTGCCTTCGTCGCTTGTGGATCGCGACATTTGAGGTTGTGGGTCGCGAGAGCGCGCATGACCTACGTTCTCTTTCTGCTGATCTGGCCGCTCGGCCCTTCTGTTGACTGTCGTGGACTTCTATGTTATTCTTATCGTCTTAATTATGTTACGAATTAATGTTATACTTGTAGCTTATGTTTATCTATACAGTGAGTAATATTCTGTCTTCGTGACCCTTAACAGTAATTCTTTATATTATTAATACTATTAATATTAAAATGCGCAGCATTCGAATGTGGGGAGGCCCGTGGGCGGCCTACCTCACATGGCTTACATTAAATCGTGAAGTCATAGTCGAGTCTACTACGTACTACACATTTTTCCATGAGTTGTTCCCATTTAAAGCCCCTATCAATTTATCCGTTTTTTCTTATTATTGATTTTTCAACCAAGTGTGTGCGTACCTGTTTTTTTCAATTTTCTCTTTCTAGAAAATGTCTAAATGCGGCACCTCATCGTCTTTCAATATGTATGTTATAGTGATTTTATTTTGTATTTCTATTATTGAAAAGTTTAAGTTTTCCGGTTTGGTGAGCAGCCCTTCTCATTAAAATATTATGTTTGCTTATACACACATAATCATTTGCAAAGATTTTTATATGACTAAAGACAATGTCTTAAAACATTTTAACAATTATAAGATTTACTTTTATGTATGTAATTTTAGCTGTCCTATTATATTGCTGATTGTTCTAACTAAACAATTGGTTGAACATTACCTCCATAATGTCTTTTAAACGTATCTTTGATTGAGTTTTCGATAATCACTACTTATTCAATTTTCTAGATCGTACCCGAGTCACGTTAATATAGCAGGGTACGACAAAATAAGCACGCAAGCAAGGTTGAGGGCAGTGACACTCCTAAAAGGGTTTGAGCCGAAGTGTGACGTAGAAAAGGCACAATAAGGTAGGAGCTAACGAAAAGCGAGAGTCTTTAGTGGGAAGCGAGCTGAACGAAGACATCTGATCTCAGGCAAGACAAATGTTTATCGGGAGAGAGAATCCTCCTTTCACATTATAGCAGTATGCGTAGCCTTTACAAGGAAACTAAGTTTCTTTTCTTAGAACAACATATCAAACGTATTAAAGGCTAAGAAACCCTCAACTCATCAAAAAATACTTGCTCTCGGACAGTGTCCATGTCCGATGGAAGAGTTATAGAACTAGAAGGGGAGCACAACAGACCTCTCAGGTACCAAATCATTCATCGACGATGAAGGTTAATACAGGCAGGAGACATATTATTCTATTATTAATTCCCCTTAGTATTTTTTTTATTAAAAAGAACATATCAATAAAGTTGTTACTTTTTTACGGACTTTTACTGATATTTTATTTAATTTTTTATTATCTTGGCTCAAATTTAATTTCCGTTTTTTTTCTCCCCCTACAAAGTAATTTACATCTGTCAGCAATGTCAATTCGTGATTTTTTTCGAAAAATGTATGAGAACCGAATCTATTTTTTAAAAAGTGCTATAAATTTTATTTATTTTTTTTTCACCAAAAGCCAACGAATGTACTGACGCAATACTGCTGCGTTTCGTACTATAACTTGCTGTTTAGCGGTTATTTTTAAATAACAGTCAAACATCAACCTGTTTTTAAACCTGAAAAATCCCTGTTTTTAACAGCAAAACTGACAACCCCCCTCCACCAATTTGTTTTTAAACCTGAAAAATCCCTGTTTTTAAAAGCAAAACTGACACCCCCTCCCCCAAACTGTTTTTAACTAAACTGCCACCTGTTCTATGTTTTCTTGGCTTACCTCTTTTCAATATTATTGGATGTGTTCTAGAATTGGAGTTGAAAGAGAAAATATTTGCCTGGGGAACGCCAGTTGGCTACCGAAAAATCACGAATTGATATTGCTAACAGATTTAAACTCTATTCAATAGCGTACTTTTAAGTCCCGGTTTTTTATCGACACGGCTGTGGACTTGTTCTTTCATTTGGATGTTAAATTAAAGTTATAGTACGAAACGCAGCAGTATTGCGTCAGTACATTCGTTGGCTTTTGGTGAAAAAATAAATAAATAAAATTTATAGCACTTTTTAAAAATAGATTCGGTTCTCATACATTTTTTCGAAAAAAAATCACGAATTGACATTGCTGACAGATGTAAATTACTTTGTAAGGAAAAAAAAAACGGAACTTAAATTTGAGCCAAGATAATAAAAATTTAATAAAATATCAGTAAAAGTCCGTAAAAAAGTAACAACTTTATTGATATGTTCTTTTAATAAAAAAAATATTAAGGGGAATTAATTATAGAATAATATGTCTCCTGCCTGTATTAACCTTCATCGTCGATGAATGATTTGGTACCTGAGAGGTCTGTTGTGCTCCCCTTCTAGTTCTATAACTCTTCCATCGGACATGGACACTGTCCGAGAGCAAGTATTTTTTGATGAGTTGAGGGTTTCTTAGCCTTTAATACGTTTGATATGTTGTTCTAAGAAAAGAAACTTAGTTTCCTTTGTAAAGGCTACGCATACTGCTATAATGTGAAAGGAGGATTCTCTCTTCCGATAAACATTTGTCTTGCCTGAGATCAGATGTCTTCGTTCAGCTCGCTTTCCACTAAAAACTCTCGCTTTTCGTTAGCTCCTACCTTATTGTGCCTTTTTCTACGTCACACTTCGGCTCAAACCCTTTTAGAAGTGTCACTGACCTCAACCTTGCTTGCGTGCTTATTTTGTCGTACCCTGCTATATTAACGTGAGTCGGGTACGATCTAGAAAATTGAATAAGTAGTGATTATCGAAAACTCAATCAAAGATACGTTTAAAAGACATTATGGAGGTAATGTTCAACCAATTGTTTAGTTAGAACAATCAGCAATATAATAGGACAGCTAAAATTACATACATAAAAGTAAATCTTATAATTGTTAAAATGTTTTAAGACATTGTCTTTAGTCATATAAAAATCTTTGCAAATGATTATGTGTGTATAAGCAAACATAATATTTTAATGAGAAGGGCTGCTCACCAAACCGGAAAACTTAAACTTTTCAATAATAGAAATACAAAATAAAAATCACTATAACATACATATTGAAAGACGATGAGGGTGCCGCACTTAGACATTTTCTAGAAAGAGAAAATTGAAAAAAAAACAGGTACGCACACACTTGGTTGAAAAATAATAATAAGAAAAAACGGATAAATTGATAGGGCTTTAAATGGGAACAACTCATGGAAAAATGTGTAGTACGTAGTAGACTCGACTATGACTTCACGATTTAATGTAAGCCATAATAACAATTTTGGGTGTTGCATTGTTCGATCAAATTTCCTCCGAATACTTTTTAAATTTTTTTAATAGCTCTTGGTACTTGATAGTCGTTGTCTAATGTTTTTATATCCAAATAATATGTTATGTGGGCTGGTGTGTTAGAAGTTAAAGGTGTGAGCCTAGGAAAGTAGCTGGGAATAATATAAATCAGGGGATCCAAAATCGGTGCAGAGTAGAACAGAACTATTCAAATAAAACGGCTAGACGCAAACCGTACCTAATCTAGGTAAAAGTTACTTATGTGTGTACGAGTGATGGTTCAGGTGAGGATCGCTTCGCCGTAGGAAGGCAAATGATGATGATGAGTGTTTGACTCTTTGGAGGACGCCAGGCTGCTGCAAACAGTGACAGTACGTAAATCGTAAAGGAACTCATTTTCATCGTCGGGCAGCTTAATTAATTAAAATAATCATACTACCAAGTTGAGTAATTTTATCGGACTTGTAAGTTATTTCAAAATCTTAGCTTAAGCCAGACATGGCTTTAACACTCCATGCACGCAAACGCATTTCTTGACGTGCATCAGGATTATTAGCCTGATGTCTTCTCACTGCAACTCTATGAGCTTCAGAATTATTATCCTGAAAACTGTTTGATGCTTCTATGCGCTTACCCCTATTGATATACTAAAATGAAGTCAAGAAAAACTCACTTCTGCAAGTAATTTTAATACACGGGTTCAGGGTATCTTTTAGTCGGGATTTCTCGACTAAACATTTCTTTCTTGTTTTCAGATTCGCTCATTCTCGTGTTGTGATGACAGTCGGCAATTCAACACCTGCATCATGAATTGAGCGCTGCTGGTCCCAAACCCAAAGAGGCAGCTTAAAGCTTGAACACGCTCACGCATCGCTCTTCATGTTCGGCGCTAGATGACAAATTATTTTTAAATCTCGCTCCGATCATGCTCCTTCGTTGTTGGCTATTTCGGCTAACTCTCTTGTGTTTGCGCGCGCTCTGCAAGTTAGACAAAGAGCGTAGTATCGCTACCTATTTCGCACGCACTGAATCAACGCAAAACATATCTAAGAGGCTGCAGTTAAGTGAATTGCATATTGCCTTTAGCTTTAATTTAGTGTGTGCGGAGGAGCTAGGGTTATTAAACTTTATGATTGACATGCAAAGCGCGCACATAAGATAGAGAGTGAACGTAAATGAGCAACAACAAATGAGCATGATCGGAGCGAGATTTCAAATTATCTGATTATCATTATGTGAACGCCCTTTGCTTGTTCGAAATTGTATATCAATAATATATCAATAATGTTAGTGTGTTACGTTTTGAATAAGTTTTATAAGCAGCAAGCAGGCGAATCCACCCCAAGTTTTGTTATGTTGTTGTTGTTTTTTTTTTAAACAATGACACCAACCAAAAGTAGCAGTGCGGGCCCAACAACAACACTTACAACAACAACAAACGCTACTTGGGTCGTAAATCAATTGTCAAAGGCACACAAGTTTGAAAAAAACAAGTGGAAACGTTGCAGTCGGAAGCAACCGACTGCGGCATACTCGATACCAGAATTCAAACCGGTTAAAAGAGGCCTGACTGCAGAGGGGTACGGATGCGGCAGAGGTGTACACTGCCTAAAAGATTTTCCGATGCAGATGGGGATGCCACAAGCTATCTTCCTTACAAATTGGATGACTCTAGCTCAAAGTTTGTAAGTTTGTTGGGAAAGGGGGGCTGGGGGCGGTATGGGTGGGCGTGGCATCCAGATTTGTGATGCAGATCTATGTGGAATGTCAATTGCTATCTTCATACCAAATTTGGTGACTCTAGCTCGAGATTTGTAAAAGGTGGGGAAAGGGGGGGGCCTGGGGCGGTATGGGTGGCAGTGGAATCCAAATTTTTTATGCAGATCTTTCTGAAATGGAAATTGCTATCTTCACACCAAATTTGGTGACTCTAGCTCAAAGTTAGTAAAATGTGGGGAAAGGGGGGCTGGGGCCTTATGGGTGGGCGTGGCATCAAAATTTTTGATGCAGATCTTTGTAAAATATCAATTGCTATCTTCATACCAAATTTGGTGACTCTAGCTCGAAAATTGTAGAAAGTGGGAAAAGGGTGGCTGGGGGCGGTATGGGTGGGTGTGGCATCCAAATTTTTGCTGCAGATCTATGTGGGATGTCAATTGCTATCTTCATACCAAATTTGGTGACTCTAGCTAAAAGTTTGTAAAAGGTAGGGAAAGGGGGGGGCGAAATGGATGGGCGAAGCTCCAAAACTTTGATGCAGATTTTTGGAGGTCGTTGCCAGCTATCTTCCTACCAAATTTGGTGGCTCTAGCTCCACAACTCTGAAAGATACACGCATTCCTGTTTTTGACGAAGCGTTGGGGTGGATGGGGGCGGCTTGGGCAGTATTGGTGGGCGTGGCATCCAAACTTTTGATGCAGTTTTTTGGGGGTCATCATCACTTTTGTTGCCACCAAATTTGGTGGCTATAGCTCAAAAACTGTGGGAGATATAGCCATTTCTGATTTCAAATTGCGGGTGGCTGGGGGCGGAATGGGTGGGCGTGGCATCCAAACTTTTGATGCAGTTTTTTGGGGGTCGTTACCAGCTATCTTCCCACCAAATTTGGAGGCTCTAGCTCTACAACTCTGGAAGATACACGCATTCCCGTTTTTGAAGAAGCGTTGGGGTGGATGGGGGCGGCTAGGACAGTATCGGTGGGCGTGGCATCTAAACTTTTGATGCAGTTTTTGGGAAGTCATCATCACCTATCTTGGCACTAAATTTGGTGGCTATAGCTCAAAAACTGTGGGAGATATAGCCATTTCTGATTTCAAATTGCGGTGGGGCTGGGGGTGGAATGGGGGGGGGCGTGGCTCCAAAATTTTTGATGCAGTTTTTGGGGATTGCTAGTAGCTATCTGCTTACCGAATTTGGTAGTTCTAGCTGTAAGGATGTGCGAAATATGTGGATTTATCGAATTTGAGTTATCGAATTTATCGGTTTGCCAGCCCCCAGTTATCGTAGAACCCCCATCTTGACACTTTAATTTACTATCCCATAGATAAAGAGAATTGGAAAGTTTCAAGTCTCTAGCTTGAAGGGTGTGGAAAAAAGTTGCGAACATACGGACGGTCAGACGGACAGACGGACGGACACCATGACGGACATTGCACAAACCCAATATACTCTTTACCTTCGGTATCGAGTATAAAAATGTGCACTGTGCGAAGTGATACATGTACATAAAATTATGAAAATTATTTTCAAGCGCATTGTTCACTTAATTGTTTATGCACTTATTCATTAAGAAGCGGAAATCCGATTCTTTTTTGCAAGTGTAAGAACCTTTTTATACTCGATACCGAAGGTGGAGAGTATATTGAGTTTGTGCAATGTCCGTCATGGTGTCCGTCCGTCTGTCCGTCTGTATGTGTCCAATTTTTTTCCACACCCTTCAAGCTAGAGACTTGAAACTTTCCAATTCTCTTTATCTATGGGATAGTAAATTAAAGTGTCAAGATGGGGGTTCTACGATAACTGGGGGGCTGGCAAATCGATAAATTCGATTACTCAAAACCGATAAATCCACATATTTCGCACATCCTTACAGCTAGAACTACCAAATTTGGTAAAAAGATAGCTACTAGAAACCCCCAAAAAAATGCATCAAAAATTTTGGAGCCACGCCCCCTATTCCGCCCCAGCCCCCCGCGTTTTAAAGTCAAAAAGGCTATATCTCCCACAGTTTTTGAACTAGAGCCACCAAATTTGGTGCCAAGATAGGTGATGATGACCCCCTAAAAACCGCACCAAAAGTTTGGATGCCACGCCCACCGTTACTGCCCTAGCCGCCCCCATCCACCCCAACGCTTCGTCAAAAACGGGAATGAGTGTATCTTCCAGAGTTGTGGAGCTAAAGCCACCAAATTTGGTAAGAAGATAGATGGCAACGACCCCCAAAAATCTGCATCAAAGTTTTGGAGCCACGCCCTCCATTTCGCCCCCCTTTCCCCACTTTTTACAATTTTCGAGCTAGAGTCACCAAATTTGGTATGAAGATAGCAATTGACATTCCACAAAGATCTGCATCAAAAATTTGGATGCCACGCCCACCCATACCGCCCCCAGCCCCCTTTTCCCCACTTTTTACAAACTTCGAGCTAGAGTCACCAAATTTGGTATGTAAATAGCAATTGACATTCCACATAGATCTGCATCAAAAATTTGGATACCACGCCCAGCGATACTGCCCTAGCCTCCTCCCATCCACCCCAACGCTTCGTCAAAAACGGGAATGAGTGTATCTTCCAGAGTTGTGGAGCTAAAGCCACCAAATTTGGTAAGAAGATAGCTGGCAACGACCCCCAAAAATCTGCATCAAAGTTTTGGAGCCACGCCCTCCATTTCGCCCCCCTTTCTCCACTTTTTACAATTTTCGAGCTAGAGTCACCAAATTTGGTATGACGATAGCAATTCACATTCCACAAAGATCTGCATCACAAATTGGGATGCCACGCCCACCCATACTGCCCCCAGCCCCCCTTTCCCCACTTTTTACAAATTTCGAGCTAGAGTCACCAAATTTGGTATGAAGATAGCAGTTGATATTTCACAAAGATCTGCATCAAAAATTTTGATGCCACGCCCACCCATACCGCCCCCCAGCCCCCTTGCCCCACTTTTACAAACTTCAAGCTAGAGTCACCAAATTTGGTATATAGATAGCAATTGACATTCCACAAAGATCTGCATAAAAAAATTTGGATGCCTCGCCCACCCATACCGCCCCCAGCCCCCCTCTCCACACTTATTACAAATTTCGAGCTAGAGTCACCAAATTTGGTATGAAGATAGCAATTGACATTTCACAAAGATCTGCAACAAAAATTTTGATGCCTCAACTACCCATACTGCCCCCAGCCCCCCCTGTCCCTACATTTTACAAACTTTGAGCTAGAGTCACCAAATTTGGAAGGATTATAGCTGGTGGCATCCCCATCTGCATCGGAGAATCTTTAAGGCAGCGCACACCCCTGCCGCATCCGTACCCCCTTTGCAATCAGGCTTCTTTTTACCGGTTTTAATACTGGTATCGAGTATGCCGCAGTCGGTTGCGTCCGACTGCAACGTTTCTACTTGTTTTTTTTAGAATTGTAACTGTCCTTTATTTGGAGGAGAAGGCAGAGAAGCTCTTGCGTTTATCGATATCACTTTAATTATTCTATCCTGTTTCATCTTTCACTAATGAATATATGTACATATATTGCTTATGATTATTAAATGCTTACTAGATTAAAATTAGTGTTATGATCTTCATCCTGATCCTGTAGGTTCCGTTGCGGCTGCGCCAGTTACGATCCAACGCGGCTTCTCAAATTGTTTTCTTCCGAGGTTTTTTAAATAAAATAAGCTTGTTGTTCTTTATATGAATTTCAGAATTAGACTGAGCATTTTATTCTCCGTCGCAGCGGACTATATATGTTTCTTAGCAAAGGTTTACAATTGTATATGTGTGTGTGTGTGTTGGTGCCCTATATTCATATCCTATATGTAACTCGGCAGTTGCAACATAGTCTGGCCGGCGTGTGTGATCGGCCGGCTTACTGCCCCTGTCTTGGTATTCGGTCCACTCAGCATTTTTGTGTACGACCCTTGTTGTTAGGCGGTACGCAGAGGCTTGGCTGGTGGATAGTTTAGAGGGGCGAGGTTAATGGCGGTAACTCGGGCTGGCGCGGTATTAACCAAGCGACCAGCCAACGGAGTCTCAAACGGTGGGCTACCACATGTACCGTTCGCACTTTGCACTGATTTCTGGAATCTTTGTAGTTCACCAATTAATAACACCTCGTTCCACTTTCATTTCGTTATTATTAAGATATTCAGTTGCTATGCTATGTGCGTAAAGTGTTATATATAACACAGTGTAGCTAGTGAGTGCACTTTTTACGTATCTTTTGTCGTATTTGTGCTAAGTCAGCTGTTTGCCAGTTCGATGACAATACAATCGAAAGTGAAATTGAATTGAGCAATTGATAAGCTGAAAAAAGTTGTTGTTTTCATAAATAATAATTGAAAAACTTTCTTTATTATTCAGAAAATAAATGTTTTTTTATTTATATCAACACTTAAGCATTCTTATATTTTACTTCTAGCACTAATTTTTGCATTCTATCCTCTTTTCCCAGCTGCAAATTTTTGAATTGAAAATCATTTCGTATTTTTTCTTCCTTTCCACTGTTAAAAACATCTGTTTAGTCTTTTAAATTAATATAATATAAAAATGAATCGCAAAATGTGTTGATAAGCGCATAACTCAACAACGCCTGGACCAATTTGGCCAAATCTTTTTCTAAATGTTCGTTGAAGTTCAAGGATGGTTTTTACGGCGAGAAAAATTAGAATTATTGCTGTAAAAACCCTAAAAACAGCCCTTTTCTTTTTCCCATACAAATGATTTGTAACTAAAACGTAGTCAATTTGAGCTTTATTGCTACGGTATAAAGATCATATTAAATTACAAGCACTCACTGTAGTCTAAGCAATGTAGGTGTGTTCCTAACGTCAAAGATCATATCTATCAAAACAATGTGCGTGTGTGCGTTGGAGCACAGAATACATAGTTGGTGGAGTTTAATGTCGCGTTCCGAAACTCGCGTTTATTAATTTTCTATATGACAGTAGCCAATTTAAAAAATCTACTTGCTATGGAAAGTGAAGCTAGAAATTCTCACAGGCAGTCTAGCCAGTAATTCGCGAGAAGTCGAAATAATTTCAAAAATGCTCGAATGCTTATCTTGCAGTGCATGCAGACATTGCATGCAAGGGAAAGAATGTCGACTCGGATATTCGATCGGATGCGGCTGCACCTGACACTCGCCGGCCAACGCTGTGCAGACTCAATGTCAGGTCAGAGTTCTGTCGAAGGTTCTGCCTCTGCCCGCGAGCTATTCGTTGGCTCTGCCGCTGGACATTTGTTTTGTAGCTAAAATTCTCACATTCAGTCCTGCCAGTTATTTGAGAGTCGGCTCTCGAATTTTGATTTTCGCCTCCAAAGCGAAAAGCAATTGGCAGATCTACACCTTTAACATTGCCGTAAGAGCACTGCTTGCCTCGGAATCAGACAAGCAACGAGCATTAATGGTGGAAAAATCTCCTGAGTATGTGCCGCAGGAATTCACCTGAATCATCTGAATAGCGAAAGTGAGGTTAGAAACTGATCGAATGAATGCACGTACTACTCAGGCCTGTTCGGCTGACAACTGACAACTGAACACCGGGAAAGAAGGCTGCAGACTGAAACCGTGTAAGCCACAGCACTTTAATAAATATCGAATTGAAGCGAAACGCTGCAAAGTCACAATTGAAAAAACCAATAAAGTAACTCTACAATGTGAAGTGTTTTTTCTTCAGATTAAGTTTAGTCGGTGGCGTAGCAACGCGCGCAGGGTTCTGCTAGTATCAAATAAAATTTACTTACTTTTACAACCAAAACTCGCCTAGTGTGACCTAATATCACTAATTCAATAATCTCGGAAGCAGCTGTTTTTATAAATAGTCTGGCAACCACTCAATAACACATATAGTACAATAGTAGCAAACATACCCAGGGGCATGTTTGCTGTGTTAAAAATGCTTCTGTGTGTTTGTTGTAAAGCTTTCATATAACACTTTAGCACTTTACGCACATAGCATAGCTACTGAATACCCTATTAAATTTGGAAAATGCACTAAACGCAGCACTGAACGACGCTTCGGCTGTGGACTTGACCCTTGACATTAACTTGGACACTGTCGAAAATGTTGAAACTACGCTGGAGGAGCCTACTCAGAAAACATTAAAAGAACTCGATCGTTCTTGCCATCATTTGAAGATGGAGCACCTATACCTTTGCCTTCTTCTGGTGGCTTCAATGGTTTTGGTAAGCGGCGCTAAGCCGTAAAATTATATTCAACTTATTTATTTATTTGTATAGGCATTGAATCAATTTTGAAAGATCGAACCAAAATTATATGGCGAAAGCAATCGATGCAGATGCTTATCAATGACATAGCCTTTCAGGGAGACTCAAAGCTGCCAGCTTATATAATGGATCTCGAAACTCCATTAAAGATCTTTTGTTACTTTTTCAATACAAATATCATGAATATGATTGTGGAGGAGACTATTCGCACAGCTTTCACAGCTAACATTGCTAATCAATTCAAAACGACCATTGACGAAATGTATAATTACATTGGGATATTGATATATATGTCAATCTATCGTTACCCGAATTTGAAAAGCTACTGGGGAAGAAATGCTTTTGAACCCATACGATACTGCATTACACGAAGCAAATTCGAACTGATTAAACAATATTTCTCAATGCGTGATGATAGCAAACGTATCAAAAAGGCCGAACCTGGATATGATCCCCTGTTCCGTATGCGTGACTTTGTAGACTATCTTAACCAAAGGTTTGACTCCATCCCAAAGTAAGCACGTTTTTGTGTCGACGAACACATGTGTAGCACGAAAATGAAGCACCACCTGCGGCATTATATGCTTAATAAGCCCCACAAATGGGGTATAAAGTTATTCGTACTGTGCGATTCTTTTGGATATGCTTACTGCCTGGTCACCCAGATCTTGGTGATGCGGCTAACATTGTTGAACGTTAAACAAACACGGTAAATACTTTCAAGCACCACATAATTTATTTCGACAATTTTTACACGTCATTACCTTTGATGGTCTATCTGCGTGCCAAAGGTATTTATAGCCTTGGCACTGTGCGAATTGTCCGAATTGTAAGCTGCCCAATGATAATTCCATTAAAAAGGAGACTAGAGGATTTTCGGATGAGTACGTGGGCACATCTTATGGTGTCCAAGTAAGCAATGTGTTGTGGAAAGACAACAAAGTCGTCCGCTTGTTGGAGTCAAGCCATTGATAACGAACAGTTCGCAGGATGGATTATCAAAGATTGCTAGATACGAAAGAAAATCTAAGCAGTACTTAGACATTGATTGTCCGCAAGTTATTCGCGAATACAACGCCCATATGGGCGGCGTAGATCTAATGAATGGACTTATGGGCCGTTACCACATTAGAGCCAAAACTCAGGATTGCGCCACTCGAATATTTTAGCATTGCATTGATATGGCATCAACAAACGCTTTTATTTTATACTAGTGGACCCAGACCACGCGTCGCTGTGGTGCTTTTTGATGTTTTCTCTGTGAATAAAGCACATAATAGAATAGAACCTTAAATTCGATAATACGCCATGTTAGTAGCCTGCTGAAGACGCCAAGCTTGAGTAGCCCGTCTGTTGACGTCGAGCTTGAGACTGTTCGGGTGTCTGCATAGCCTGTTTACATGCCATATATTCAGCATGCTGTCGACGCCGAGCTTGGGACTGCTCTGGTATCTCGGCAGCACTGTGAGCTGCCTCACGCTCTGCCTATTCAAGCCTTCGCAGTTCGGCTTGTGGAAACGTCTCGTAAAGTCTAGCTATTTTCATAGTTCGAGCTTTATTAGAGCTTTGTGGCATAATTCCTAGCACCTGGTTTTTTTTCTCTACACTTCCAAAAATACACTTGATTGCTTTGCTGTGTTTACAAAATTCTTTTTTAATAAACTCATTAAGAAAATATCTTGACAGATAAGACAAAGTGGGCAAAGTAAAGTGTGGCGTGGCAAGTTTTTTCGCGTTTGTCTTTATAAATTGGATCCTATGTGTTTCCCCTGGTTCTAAGCTACCACCCCAACAATTTTCAGCCAAATCATCTCAGCCGTTCTAAAGCTATAAATAGTGTAACTAACACCACTTTCTTTTATGGAAAATAACGAATTTTTCAAGTATTCGTCAATTTTTCAGTATTTTTAAGATGTATTCTGCTATTCGGGGCGGAGACAAAACCAACAAATCAAAAACCATGAAAATTGGTCCAGCAGATCTCGAGTTATAAATGTTGTAACAAACCCGACTTCGTTTTATATATATAGATAAGCGTATATTCAAAGAAAAACAGGAAACTGGAAAAGCGAGCAAGACGCTCGAACTCCCCGAATTTCGGGAAGCGATTGCAGCTGGATTGGTAGCACTTAAAAACAAGCAAATGCAAGGTCGCCCACGCAGTGCTCAATAGACAACGCGGTCTCCATCCTGTCAGCGACCTTCACCGGGTCGATCTCCATTATCTCACCAACCCTTCCAACCAGCTTTAAAGCGTGGTGAAAAATGTAAACATCCCATTTCAGATTTGCGGCATGACCAGCTTAATCATTTCCCTCGTTGGTTGGGTCGAGATAGTGGGCGAAAGTGGTGCAAACACTGCAAAACTTCACAAACTCAGTGTATATGCTCAAAATGTAATTTGCACTTATGCTGCACAGCTAACAAAAATTGTTTTTACGAGTATCACAATAAAACATAATTTCTTTCTCAGTTACGCAATAACGAATTTTTTTCGCTTGAAGTCCCAAAAGTGCCTTGAGGCACTTATTCATTCTTTCTCACCTTACAGGTAAACGAAAGCTTCTACACAATTTCTGAAGTCATTTTTGAACTCAGTGACAACTATATTACTTTAAAAAAATTATTCGACAACATTTGTTTAAGTATTTTAGAAAGTAGTCTTAGAGGGTTAAGTAAAGTTGAAAAATAAAGTAGACATCCGTCTTCTTTGAGAGTAACAATCGAAGTGATTTCATATATTTCTTATAGCTCTAACGAAACCTAAGTACAATATTTAGTGTGAGAGGGAAAATGTGTATATGTGCAACAATGTATATATGTATATATTATAAGACAGCCGCCTACTGCAAGAAGTGCTGACTCCGCTTGAGGCCGGATGCTCGTGGCGAGAAATCGGTCGTTCTTGTGTTGCAATAAAGTATGTTGGTCAGTTTAATGACATCTGGCATACATATTGCGGAATGTCCAGCGTACCTACAGGGTGGTCTGAGCTGAAGTGTTGTTGTGACATATGCGTTTCATATGTGGGTGCGGGGCGGTTTGAGTGGAGGGGCTAGGTAGGATACCGATAAATCGGTAACTCGCGCGTTATGCCGTTAGGTGATCGGCTCGTCCACTTCACCATCAACTTCGCTGCGCCGCGACTTGTTACTAACCGCTGGCACTTAAACAAATTCCGATATGCAATCGGTGCGCACGCTTCCACCGTCACTTTCGTTGCTCCGCAAATGGCCCGACTCAATCGCGTGCTTTGCGCGATCCCGTTTGTTTTATCGGTGCGCCCGTTTCGACCGTCAACTTCTTTGCGCCACGACAATTGCGCAAAAGAAGATTCTCGAATGATTCTGTTTTTTCTGTTTTATGCACGTGCAGTAAAACAGTGTATGACCGGGTATACACGAATTCGCGACTTTCGAACTTTTGAGTATTGCTTCTGGGGTCTTTATTCCCTAATTGCCCTACTCCTCTTTAGCTTTTGGTCCCTGCTCGGGCACCACTTGTAAAGTAGTGATTTTGAGCCGAGGTACAGATCTCAGTCTGACCAAGGCTCGCGTTACAAGAAATATTTATATTTGCTGAAACACAATTGCTAACTGGAGGTAAAGTTCGTCAGCGTCATAATGCAAAAGGTCGCGTCACCGATCTTACTGGGTGATCTGGGTTGGCGAGTGGATTGTCACCGCACTCCTCAAGCCTCAGTTATTACTCTTTCCAAGGCCAGGTGATTACCGTGGGCTGGTAAACTACCATTAAGACGCGCTACTGGAATGCCTGGGCGATTTGTGCTGGCGAGTGGATTGTCACCGCACCCCTACCGCAAAGTCCACAGGTTTCTCTTCTCTTCCAAGCTGAGGCGAACGCCATCAGCTGGCGAAGCACTTTAAAACGCGAATCGAAACGACTCAATCTAATGATAGACACACGTGGTTTTCGGGTTAGGGTATTTCTGTCTTTCGAACCTTTATTTCTATATGCCATCCTTAGGTGTTCTATATTATGCTTACTTTAGTCTTGGCTATTTGGGTGGGCGTTGCATCCAAATTTATGATGCAGATCTTTGTGGAATGTCAATTGCTATCTTCATACCAAATTTGGTGACTCTAGCTCGAAATATTTTAAAGTGGGGAAAAGGGGCCTGGAGGCGGTATGGGTAGGCGTGGCATCCAAATTTTTGCTGCAGATCTTTGTGGAATAATAATTGCTATCTTCATACCAAATTTGGTGACTCTAGCTCAAAGTTTGTATAAGGCAGGAGAGTGGGGCTGGGGGCGGTATGGGTGGGCGTGGCATCCAAATTTGTGCTGCAGATCTAGCAGTTTTTTGGGGGTTGCTAGTAGCTATCTACCCATCAAATTTGGTAGTTCTAGCTGTAAGGAAGTGCGAAATACGTGGATTTATCGGCTTTGAGTTATCGAATTTATCGATTTGCAAGCCCCCCCGTTATCGTAGAACCCCCATCTTGACACTTTAATTTACTATACCATAGATAAAGAGAATTGGAAAGTTTCAAGTCTCTAGCTTGAAGGGTGTGGAAAAAAGTTGCGACCATACAGACGGACGGACGGACACCATGACGGACATTGCACAAACCCAATATACTCTTTACTTCCGGTATCGAGTATAAAAATTTTGATGTCACGCCCACCCAAACCACCCCAGCCCCCCCGCATTTTTAAGTCCAACAAGTAAGAAGGCTCTAGAAGATACCCTGAACCCAGTTGCAAAAACTAAATTAAATGTATTGTAGTATACACATATATCCACATATATTCAAATACAATAAACAGCAACACTTTGTTGTTGTCTAAACATAAAATCAAGCAACGACACTTTGTCGTTGCATAAACAATAAGCCAAGCACCCAGTGCTGGTAACATGATCGCGTAAGAATGCAACGCGCACAACGATGCCGCGTCAGCGTTCTCACGCTTTGACCATTTACTATACATATGTGTATGCTCTCGCTCTCTTTTAAATATATACAAAACTATGTACGGCTCTCGCGCTGACTTCTCTGCCGAAGCAGTGGCCAGCCTTAAGTTTAGAATTAATATTCAAGATTCATTCAATAAAGTGCCTTTTGGTCATGCAGTCAAAGTGTTGAAATGTAATTATTTCACTATCAATGTCGAGGATACTTTTCATCATATTTCATGGCGACCGTGACAGCGATCTTACTACTGCTATAAATAAAATAAAATAAATAAAACTAACAAAAATTGGCAAAGTGCAAAGTTGAAAAAAAAAAGAACTAAGCAAAACAAACGATAGCAGCATTTTAAGTGATAAACAAAAATTTGGAAGTTTTGACCGAAATATATACATATATAGTACATATATGAAGGCATACATTGGAAAAGAAAACGAAGAGAAACGATAGAAAACGTTAAAGAAAATAACCTCATTGTGATACAGTTACAAAATAATAAAAAAAAAAATAAAAAAAAACATAAAAGGAATGTTTAGAAATGCGTAGATACATACGTTAAATGTTAACATTGCTCGTATAAACAACATGAATAAGTACGCATACATACATTGGAAATGCTGTTTTGAAGAGTGCACCTAAATGTCTTCCAGAATTAATGGTCGTAAAGTTTTCGTATTCTTAAACATTTTAATTTTGAGTTATACAAAACAGAGAATCGAGAAAACAATGAGCCCAACAACACCAGCCGGCCAACACTAAACAGCTTGTGTGAAGACCAGAATTAATTAAAAGTGCGAAAGGCATAGGACCGCATTTTGCGCCAACGGTGGAACTCTGTGAACGATTTTTCACATATGAGCCGCCTACAGCAGCAGCAGCAATCGCAGAGCGACAACAACGATTTCATTAACGCTGCTCCCGTTGAGCAAAGGGACGCACCGACGCTGAAAGAGGCGCTTGAGGTGTGTCCAAACGATGGACCACGGCCACTCACAATAGCTGAGTACAAGGCCCGGAACACAAAGAAGCCCCCAAAGAAAACAAAAAGAAGCGGACAAAGGATCAAACTGCTACAACAGAGAAGGATGGTAAAGGATTTCATCAGGATAGCGACAACGCAAGAAGAAAAAGAAAAGCACATAAAGGATCTCAATACAATCGAGAAACAACTTCGCACTGGTGCAAAACAACGCAATACGGGCTGCAGTAATGCCAATGCCAAAATTGCCTTTAAAAATAAATACAAACACAAGCCGATGCGCGAAAGCGCTGCTTGTAAAAACACACACTAACCTGTCCCAAATAACTTACACTCATTATTAACAAACACTTTGTGGTGTAAATTTATCTTATAAGTAAACTACTGTAAAATTGCCATTGTCGCATGTAAACCACAAAGTGTTCCCCTGTTGAAAAAACACCAAATTTACAAATTAATTACGAAAAAAAAAGGGGAAAAAACTTTTTATACTTATAGAAAACAGATATTATGCGGATAGATAGAAATTTAAAAAAAAAAAAAAAAAAAAGGTCAAACACAAAATTCCATGAAAGTTATCAATAATTCCAGGCTAGACTTATTCAGCAGAAGTTATCACTTTCCAGAAACAATAATGGGTATAGTCGACGTTAAGACTGTCGATTCGACAGCTAATGTAATCAACAAAGTCGACGTATCTTCACCCGATTAGCAGTACATGCTAGTTTTGGTAGCAATTATAGTAGCACTCATGATCCTAAATTTAGCCCTTCGAGTTTATAACTCCCACACAAAAAGCCTTAAGAAAAAGTACACCTCAATTAGTAAGGGTACAGATTTGGAAAAAATTTAAACAAAAAAAAAAAAAATTATGCAGTTAGCGATAGAACAGACATACAATTTAGATCCAAATTTCTTAGTCAGATCAATAAATATATTAAAAAACCATAAAGATTTCATCACAGTAAATACGTTCGAATATGAATATATGACAACGTATAATACAAACACAAGCCCATTATATCATTGCAGTAAAACAGAAAAAGGTGCAGTGTTGAGTACGCTGCCCTATGTTCTAGTTAAAATGCGTACCGAAGAAAATTTGTTCTTAGACACAGCTACAATAATAATGGTGCGATTGCATAGGTAAACCCAAGTCTATTTCACATGTTAAATAAATAGAATTATTTGCGAAAAAAAAAAATGGTAGAATCAAAGCATTTGGCGAAATACATTACGTTCTTAAAATTCGTGGTAGACAGTGGATAATTGATAACAAAATCATGCGGATGCAAATGTATAGACAGATAGAAAGGATAATGAAATATAGATATACCACTTTGCTTAGAACAAACATACGGATGCCAAGGGCATACCATGAATTATTTGCAAACACGATCGACAAAATAGAACTTTCAAGTTCAGAAAGTGACGATTCTGATGTGCAAATAATAGAATAGACATGACATAACAATATGCACTAGCTATGATTTGGCAGGAAATCGAGCAAAAAATTGAGCTCGGAAAACAAAAGTTTGACAAATCGTACAAGTGCATAAACAAGAATATAACAATAAAAGTTGAAACGTTGGTGCATCATATTGCAGTGTTAACAACTGAATATAACACTATTAGCGAATTAGCATCTTCCTTAAAGAGCAAGCTAACGAATGCACACAACAAACATTGCCTAAAAGTATTACGACAATTAGCTTCAAGACTTGAGACAATAAGCGTTCGTCGTAATATCAAATTAACTATTCCAAAAAACCCGTACTTTCCTGTTGAGTTCGACCAAAGTCAACTCCATGATTTGAATGAGTCAAAGCCAGTAGTTGATACTGAAGATTCAGAACAGGAATGCTCTGATTCTGATAACAATACACCAGATAGTCCAAAAATAAAAAGCCTAACAATGACGCAGACAAAAATCGATTTCATTAAAACAGCATCAACCATATTATCTGAGTATGATGGAAAAGCTGAAAATCTGCAAAGTTTCATAGACGCATTAAGTCTACTAGATACACTTAAAGGTGATCATGAAGCAACAGCAATCAGTTTAATTAAAACAAAACTGAAGGGTCATGCAAGAAATTTAATTAGCGATGAGAATACAATCACTCAAATTATTGCAAAACTAGCAAGATCAGTAAAAGGAGAATCGGTTGAAGTACTATGAGCCAAACTCCTAAACTTGCAACAAAAAAATAAGACAGCAAACATTTATACGCAAGAAGTAGAGCAACTAACAAAAGCTTTAGCTGGCGCGTACATCAACGATGGCCTAAATTCTGAGTTAGCCACCAAATACAGCACAAACCAAGCTGTAAAAGCAATGACTAAAAATTGTGCTATTGATAGAGTAAAACTCATCATGCAGGCAGGCACATTTAACAACATGAACGATGCTATTTCAAAATTTGTCGACAGTTGCACTGAAGCAACTGGGAACACCAACACTGTTCTATTCTACCAAAACTACTCTCAACGCGGTGGAAACTGCGGTAGAGGTAACTTCAGAGGCCGACCCTACAACAGGGGCGGTTCAGGTACAATAACAACAACGGCAACAGATACAACAATAGCAGAGGTAACTCTCGAGGCGGCTCGTACAGAGGCGGCTCGTACAGAGGCAACCAAAGTAGAGGCCCTGAACAACAAAACCTGGTCCGAGTTACACAAAGTAACTCGGAAAACCAGCAAGCCCCCTTGAGCAATCAGCAGTAAACATACTAACTATAAATCTAAGTCTCAGCAGTATAATTAAAATAAAAAATCATGATAACAATAAACCACTTACACTTTTGATAGATACAGGAGCAAATGTTTCAATGTTAAAAAACAATAATATAGACACAAATATTAACAAAAATTTCAAAACTAATATATCCGGAATTGGCCAGGGAACAATACAGTCAATGGGACAAGCCCCAATTGACCTGCTTTTCGATTATTTCATAATCAACCACGATTTCACAGTAGTTCAAACTGAATTTCCCATACCATGCGATGGAATTCTTGGACTAGACTTCATTAGAAAATTTAATTGCATAATAGACTACCAAAATGATGAATTCATCATGAAACCAGGAAATTTAAACTATCAAATACATGTACCACTATTACACAATGATATTGATAATTCAATATTATTACCAGCAAGATCAGAAGTCATGAGAAAAATCATGCTTCTGACTAGCGAAAATTCTGTATTAATACCAAACCAGGAAATACACCCTGGGGTAATAATAGCAAACAGTATTGTTGAAAGTAATAGTGCAATAGTCCGCATTCTAAATACAACCAATAAAAACATAAAAATTCAGAATCCAAATATTAAGTTCGAATCACTAGAACAATATGATATTAAAACAAGCACAGAGAAACAAAATAACAGATCTTATGAAGTCATCAATAAACTAACCTTCCCGGACCAATTCAGAACAAAATTAACTGAATTATGTACCAAATACAGTGACATATTTGGTCTTGATTCAGAACCCATATCATGTAATAATTTTTATAAGCAAAAATTGAGATTATCAGATAGGACACCCGTCTACATAAAAAATTATAGAAATGCTGAAACAGAAAAACCAGAAATAAACAGACAGGTCGAAAAATTAATAAAAGATGGTATAGTTGAGCCATCAATTTCTGAATATAATAGCCCACTTCTCTTGGTTCCCAAGAAATCTCTCCCAAATTCCAAGGAGAAAAAATGGCGTTTAGTAGTTGATTATCGCCAAATAAATAAAAAACTTCTGGCCGATAAATACCCACTGCCAAGAATAGAAGAAATCTTAGACCAATTAGGACGAGCCCAATATTTTTCATGTCTCGATCTCATGTCAGGATTTCACCAAATAGAACTAGATGAGAAATCTAGAAATGCAACATAATTTTCAACGAACTCCGGTTCTTACCGCTTCACGCGATTACCATATGGTCTTAAAGTAGCACCAAACTCATTTATGCGAATGATGACACTCGCATTTTCTGGCCTTGAGCTATCCCAAGCATTTCTCTACATGGATGACCTAGTAGTCATTGGCTGTTCAGAACAGCACATGTTTAAAAATTTGTCAATTATCTTTGATATGTGTAGAAACACAACCTAAAATTAAATCCAGAGAAATGTTTGTTTTTCATGCACGAGGTTACATTCCTTGGGCATAAGTGCACAGACCATGGCATCCTCCCTGATGACAAAAAATATGATGTTATCAAAAACTACCCAACCCCAACTGATGCGGATAGCGCACGACGTTTCGTCGCGTTCTGTAATTATTACAGACGATTTATTCATAACTTCGCACAACATTCACGTCATTTGACAAGATTGTGCAAAAAGAATGTCCAATTCGAATGGACAAAAGAATGCGAAGACGCATTCAAATACTTAAAAAAGGCATTAATGAAGCCTACATTGTGACAATACCCTGACTTCAGCAAAGAATTTTGCATAACCACAGATGCAAGTAAACATGCATGTGGTGCCGTACTAACTCAAGAGTACAACGGTATGCAATTGCCAATTGCATTCGCTTCAAGAGCTTTCACACAGGGAGAAAGCAATAAATCAACTACAGAGCAGGAATTAGCTGCAATACACTGGGCAATAAAACACTTTAGACCATACGTTTATGGAAGGCATTTCTTAGTAAAAACAGACCATAGACCTTTAACCTACCTTTTTTCGATGAAAAATCCTACTTCAAAATTGACTAGAATGAGACTAGATTTAGAAGAATATCAATTCACAGTAGAATACCTCAAGGGGAAAGATAATCACGTTGCAGATGCATTATCAAGAATAAAAGTAGAAACTTTTATAGAAATGAACAGAAATATAATGATGGTCCAAACAAGGTCATCAAAAAGACAGGAAAACATCTGCGCAGATGAAAAACAACAATTGCCAAAAGAATCAAAAGAGAGAAAAGAACCCAATGTCTATGAAGTTGTAAGCAGTAATGACGCAAAGAAATTTGTGAAAATAAAATTCGGTAAAAATAATTGTTTGCTAGAGAAAGGAAAACGAATTATTTCACGATTCTCAGTTAATGATTTGTACTCTAATGAAAAATTCGATTAAGGTCAATTTTTTCAAAGGCTTAATTCAGAAGCCGGAATACATAAAATCGTTAACTTACAGATGTCACCAAGTGAACAAATTTTCGGATTTGTATCACTTAATGAATTTAAAAATATGGGCAATAAATATTTAAAAATAAAAGTAGCGCTACTACAAAAAGTGACAAAAATAGACAAAAACAAGTGGAAACGTTGCAGTCGGACGCAACCGACTGCGGCATACTCGATACCAGTATTAAAACCGGTAAAAAGAGGCCTGATTGCAAAGGGGTACGGATGCGGCAGGGGTGTACGCTGCCTTAAAGATTCTCCGATGCAGATGGGGATGCCACCAGCTATATTCCTTCCAAATTTGGTGACGCTAGCTCAAAGTTTGTAAAATGTAGGGAAAGGGGAGGGGGGGCTGGGGGCGGTATGGGTAGTTGTGGCATCCAAATTTTTGTTGCAGATCTTTGTGAAATGTCAATTGGTATCTTCATACCAAATTTGGTGACTCTAGCTCGAAATTTGTAATAAGTGGGGAAAGGGGGGCTGGGGTGGTATGGGTGGGCGAGGCATCCAAATTTTTGATGCAGATCTATGTGGAATGTCAATTGCTATCTACATACCAAATTTGGTGACTCTAGCTCGAAGTTTGTAAAAAGTAGGGCAAGGGGGGCTGGGGGCGGTATGGGTGGGCGTGGCATCAAAATTTTTGATGCAGATCTTTGTGAAATATCAACTGCTATCTTCATACCAAATTTGGTGACCCTTGCTCGAAATTTAGAATAAGTGGGGAAAGGGGGGCTGGGGGCGGTATGGGTGCGCGTGGAATCCAAATTTTTGATGCAGATCTTTCTGAAATGTCAATTGCTATCTTCATACCAAATTTGGTGACTGTAGCTCGAAAATTGTAAAAAGTGGGGAAAGGGGGGCGAAATGGAGGGCGTGGCTCCAAAACTTTTATGCAAATTTTTGGGGGTCGTTGCCAGCTATCTTCCCACCAAATTTGGAGGCTCTAGCTCCACAACTCTGGAAGATGCACGCATTCCCGTTTTTGACGAAGTGTTGGGGTGGATGGGGGCGGCTAGGGCAGTATTGGTGGGCGTGGCATCCAAACTTTTGATGCAGTTTTTAGGGGGTCATCACCACTTATCTTGGCACCAAATTGGGTGGCTCTAGCTCAAAAACTGTGGGAGATATAGCCATTTATGATTTCATAATGCGGGGGGGCTGGGGGCGGAATGGGTGGGCGTGGCTCCAAAACTTTGATGCAGTTTTTTAGGGGTCGTTGCCAGCTATCTTCCCACCAAATTTGGAGGCTCTAGATCCACAACTCTGGAAGATACCCGCATTCCCGTTTTTGACGAAGCGTTGGGTGGATGGGGGCGGCTAGGGCAGTATCGGTGGGCGTGGCATCCAAACTTTTGGTGCAGTTTTTAGGGGGTCATCATCACCTATCTTGGCACCAAATTTGGTGGCTATAGCTCAAAAACTGTGGGAGATATAGTCTTTAAAATGCGGGGGGGCTGGGGGCGGAATGGGGGGCGTGGCTCCAAAATTTTTGAATAGTTTTTTGGGGGTTGCTAATAGCTATCTTTTTACCAAATTTGGTACTTCTAGCTGTAAGGATGTGCGAAATATGTGGATTTATCGGTATTGGGTTATCGAATTAATCGATTTGCCAGCCCCCCAGTTATCGTAGAACCCCCATCTTGACACTTTAATTTACTATCCCATAGATAAAGAGAATTGGAAAGTTTCAAGTCTCTAGCTTAAGGGTGTGGAAAAAACTTGCATACATACGGACGGACAGACGGACAGACACCATGACGGACATTGCACAAAACCAATATACTCTTTACTTTCGGTATCGAGTATAATGACGAAAGTCAAATAAAGGCAATCCTGTCCAAATACCATGACGATCCTATAGAAGGTGGCCATACAGGGATTACGCGAACCCTGTTAAAAATTAAGAAATACTACCACTGGCCCCAAATGACAAAGACTATAACAAAGTATGTGAAAACTTGTCTAAAATGCCAACAAGCAAAAACGACAACACATACAAAAGCACCCATGATTATAACAGGCACACCAAGTACAGCTTTTGACACTGTTTTAATAGATACCATTGGTCCATTACCTCGTACAGAGAATGGCAATGAGTATGCAATCATAATTATATGTGATCTCACTAAATATTTAGTTACAATACCAGTAGCTGATAAAAGTGCAAAAACAGTAGCCAAAGCAATATTTGAATTTTTTGTACTAAAGTACGGTCCCATGAAGACGTTCATAACGGACATGGGTACTGAATACAAAAACGCACTAATAAATGACTTGTGCAAGTATATGAATATAAGTAATATACACTCAACAGCACACCACCACCAGACTTTAGGAACAGTTGAAAGAAGTCATCAAACATTTAATGAATTTATTCGTTCGTACATTTCGATTGACAAAGATGATTGGGACATATGGTTGAACTACTTCACCTATTGTTTCAATACAACACCGTCGAAAGTACACGAATACTGTCCATACGAGCTTGTCTTTGGAAGACTTCCAAGACAATTGGCAGAATTTAATAGATTAGCTAGAATAGATCCAATATACAACATAGATGATTATGCTAAAGAATTTAAGTTTAGACTAGAAATCGCTTACAAAAGAGCAAAAACAATGATAGACATAGAAAAACAAAAAGAAAATTAGAATATGATAAAAACGTTAATGATATACAACTAGAAATAGGAACATTAATCATCTTAAGGAAAGAAACAGCTCATAAGCTAGAAAGTAAATATTCAGGACCATACAAAGTTATAAGCATAGAAGATAGAAATAATATAAAAATAGACGTAGGAAAGAAAAAAACACAAATCGTGAACAAAAATAGAATTAAAATATTCAACAAATAGGTTAGCTCGAGCATAGTCTAATATTTTATATAATATTTTGGACTGATCAACCACAAGATGATAATATCGTTTTATTAAACTAAACAACATATTTCTAAGAGTATAATAAGTTTTTATTTTTACAATCAAAAAAAAAAAAAAAAAAAAAAAAAAAAAATTTTATAAAAAGAAAACTAATTCAAAAATTCTTTAATACAAACATATAACAATATAATTAATTAACCATATATAAATATATATTATAAAACTAGACATAAATACACTTTCAAAATAACTTCATTGTATTAGGTTATTTATTAAAAGGAGGGAGATGTAGTATACACATATATCCACATATATTCAAATACAATAAACAGCAACACTTTGTTGTTGTCTAAACATAAAATCAAGCAACGACACTTTGTCGTTGCATAAGCAATAAGCCAAGCACCCAGTGCTGGTAACATGATCGCGTAAGAATGCAACGCGCACAACGATGCCGCGTCAGCGTTCTCACGCTTAGACCATTTACTATACATATGTGTATGCTCTCGCTCTCTTTTAAATATATACAAAACTATGTACGGCTCTCGCGCTGACTTCTCTGCCGAAGCAGTGGCCAGCCTTAAGTTTAGAATTAATATTCAAGATTCATTCAATAAAGTGCCTTTTGGTCATGCAGTCAAAGTGTTGAAATGTAATTATTTCACTATCAATGTCGGGGATACTTTTCATCATATTTCAGTATATAAGACTTTGGTATACTGACTTAACTTCAATCGATTAAGCTCGATATCTCCAGTGTTTCTTAATTGATTTGGACGAAATTTTCAGAAAAGATCTATCGTTACTCATTCTTTAAACCCTAATTTTTACATTTTCCAAATTCGATAATTTTTTATTATCGATCGCATGTGTATATCGGAAACCAGAATAGTTATCGATAATTTAAAGCAAACTTGTTCTGCTCATGGTATAGGAGAACTTATATCCTTAATCTGAAGTCTCTAGCTATTGTAGTCTCTGAGATCCACGCGTTCATACAGACGGACAGACGGACGGACAGAAGGACATGGCCAAATCGACTCATCTATTGATGCTGATCAAGAATATATATACTTTATAGGGTAGGAGATGCTTCCTTCTGCCTGTAACATACTTTTACCCATTTTATGGGTTAAGGGTATAAAAAGCCTATATCTCCCACAGTTTTTGAGCTAAAGTCACCAAATTTGGTGCCAAGATAGGTGATGATGACCCCCCAAAAACTGCATCAAAAAATTGGATGCCACGCTCATTAAAACCGCCCTAGCCACCCCCATCCACCCAACGCTTCGTCAAAAACGGGAATGCGTGTATCTTCCAGAGTTGTGGAGCTAGACCCACCAAATTTGGTAGGAAGATAGCTGGCAACGACCCCCAAAAATCTGCATCAAAGACCAACCATTCCGCCCCCCTTTCCCCACCATTTACAAAAATTTGGATGCCACGCCCAACCATACCGCCTCCAGCCTTCCTTTCCCCTTTTTACAAATTTCGAGCTAGAACCACCAAATTTGGTATGAAGATAGCAATTGACATTCCACAAAGATCTGCATCACAAATTTGGATGCCACGCCCACCCATACCGCCTCCAGCCCCCCTTTCTCAACAAACTTAAAAACTTTGAGCTAGAGTCACCAAATTTGGTATGAAGAAAGCAATTGACATTCCACAAAGATATGCATCAAAAATTTGGATGCCACGCCCACTCATGCCGCCCTGCCCCCCTTTCGACACTTTTACAAACTTTGAGCTAGTCGCCAAATTTGGTAAGAAAATAACAATTGACATTCCACAAAAATCTGCATCAAAAATTTTGATGTCACGCCCACCCATACCGCCCCAGCCCCCCTTTCCACCTTTTCCACCATTTACAAACTATGAGCTAGAGTCACCAAATTTGGTATGAAGATAGCAATTGACATTCCACAAAGATCTGCAGCAAAAATTTTGATGCCACGCTCACCCATACCTTCCCAGCCCTCCTTTCCCTACATTTTACAAACTTTGAGCTAGAGTCACCATCTTTATCTGTACAAATTGAATTTTTATTTTTAATTTTTTTAATTAAATCGTTGGAGTTGCGTTTATTTAAAAAATATTAAATATCTTTATTGGACGCGTCTTTACAGTTAGACATGAAAAATATAACTCAACTTATGCTAGCGTTTTGATTTTTGAAGAAACCTCCTTCTGCGACTTATTCCTTTTAAATTATTAATGCTCAACTCTCTGGAGTGGATTTATTCTGAGGAGTCGTAAACTGGGGTTTCGCTCAAGGATCAAATTACATTGGAATTTGCTCATCTAATTCTTAAAGTGGCGTGATCGATTTTAATCGCTTTGTTTTTCGGGTGGCGTGATCGATTTTAATAGCTTAGTTATTTTTGTAGGGTGCATAGTTTTAGTGTTGTTTATTCTGTTCGCCGGATGTACGTGCTTATGCTGAGTGTGACTTAATTATCTATGGTTCTATAACAAGAAGCCGAAATCATAATTGTGCGTGCTTAAGATTATACGCATGTTTACTCAAGTGGACAATGCTTGTGCATTGTTCTTGTTATTTTATGTGGGTGGAGGTTGGCATAGAAGTTCCAGTTCTGGCAGAACTTCTATGCCAACATATGTCACTTCCCTATCCCCTAGAAAATGGCTTGTCCTCAAGCTGTTATTGTTGGGTACATTTTAGTGTCTGGGTCTATTATAATTTTATTTACTTGATCGTTTGTCGGTTCTTATTCTTCATTTTTCTTATATTTTATGACCATTCTTTTTGGAATATTTTTGAACTTAAATATTAGATAAATAGCTGTCGCGATTAACATTATTGCGAGTATGGTTAAAACTATTATTAATAGAATGTTGTGTGTTTTTGTATTGTCTTTTTTAAGTTGTCTTGTACGTATGAATGAAATTGGTTCTATTCTTGTAACATTGTTACTTATGTAAATTGTTTGTATATAATCGGAAAGTATATTTGATACAGATATATCTTCTATTTGAAGTGAAAAGTTAATAGCTTTAATTATGTTGTTTCCACTTATTCAAATTCCAGGTTAATATAACATTAGGTTCTACAAAATTTCTCTGTAATTATACTCGATACCGAAGGTAAAGAGTATATTGGTTTTGTGCAATGTCCGTCATGGTGTCCGTCCGTCTGTCCGTCCGTATGGTTGCAAGTTTTTTCCACACCCTTCAAGCTAGAGACTTGAAACTTTCCAATTCTCTTTATCTATGGGATAGTAAATTAAAGTGTCAAGATGGGGTTCTACGATAACTGGGAAGCTCGCAAATCGATAAATTCGATAACTCAATACCGATAAATCCACATATTTCGCACATCCTTACAGCTAGAAGTACCAAATTTGGTAAGAAGATAGCTATTAGCAACCCCCAAAAAACTGCATCAAAAATTTTGGAACCACGCCCACCCATTCCGCCCCCAGCCCCCATGAATTTTAAAGTCAAAAAAGCCTACATCTCCCACAGTTTTTGAGCTATAGCCACCAAATTTGGTGCCAAGATAGGTGATGATGACCCCCCAAAAACTGCATCAAAAGATTGGATGCCACGCCCACCGATACTGCCCTAGCCGCCCCCATCCACCACAACGCTTCGTCAAAAACGGGAATGCGTGTATCTTCCAGAGTTGGGGAGCTAGAGCCTCCAAATTTGGTGGGAAGATAGCTGTTAACGACCCCCAAAAACTGCATCAAAGTTTTGGAGCCACGCCCTCCATTTCGCCCCCCTTACCCCACTTTTTACATTTTTCGAGCTAGAGTCACCAAATTTGGTATGTAGATAGCAATTGACATTCCATATAGATCTGCATCAAAAATTTGGATGCCTCGCCCCATACCGCCCCCAGCCTACCTTACCACACTTAGTACAAAATTCGAGCTAGAGTTACCAAATTTGGTATGAAGATAGCATTTGACATTTCACAAAGATCTGCAACAAAAATTTCGATGCCACAACTACCCATACTGCCCCCAGCCTCCCCCCCGAAGGGTACCGCCGAGGACTGGTTCCGCACGAGTCACCTGCAGGGTGAGCCATGGAGCGTGTTCCGTAGGGAATCCTTGGATTTCTTCCTACCCCCGCGGTTTTACCAGAGACTGAAGGACGAGATCAGGATGCGCTACCAGAGGAAAAATGAGGGATACAAGCAGTATCTCGTGGACATCCACCTCATGATGAACCGCGCCGGGTACTCGGAAGCGCAGGAATTATAATTCTTCCAGAATACCAGTTGTACGTGCGACGCATGGATTTCCGCACCTTCAAGCAACTAACGCAGCTGGTGATCAACTTCGAAGTCACCTGGGAACGAGAGCAGCAACGTCAGGCTAGGAACAAGACTGGATCAGCAGCCGTGCCAAAGCGGGAAACTGGAGCAACAAGCCCCAAGCCTGGCACCCAGTGGACAGCATCGCAGTCGACAGTGGTCCCAAACGAGGGAAATAATCGAGTTAAGCAAAACAATTCTAACAACGAGCAACCGGTGGACACGCGCAATGCGTGCCGCAACTGCGGAGTACATGGACACTTTGCCCGAGAATGTCGTGGAACTCGCATTCTATTCTGCTGGAATTGTGGTCGCCGAGGAGTGAGGACCATCGACTGTTGCCAGGCCAAGGAGACGGGAAACGCCCAGCGCCCCTCATAAAACACAGGACAGTTGGGAGGGCAGACGAGCGAGTCCTGGGACTAGCGGGTGTCATCCGTCCGTGGGATGGCCGGCTTGTCGCTGAGACAAGCATCGAGGCTGAGGTGATGGTAGCTACGCTGAACACGGGGGCCACGCTTAGTTTCCTCAGCGAGCAGAAGGCGCGGCTCATCGAGACCCCGGCTAACAGAAGAACAGTGAGGATGATAATAGCTCTGGCAAATGGGACAATGATGGAGCTAACACGAGCAATTCAAGCAGACGTACAACTCGGTCAATCACGGGCTAGCATTCTGATGCTAGTATTACCATCGGCGCTCGACGATGTGTTGCTCGGCTTGGATTTCTTTCGCACCATAGATGCCAATCTACAGGTCAGTGATTTGCTAATCCCATTAAGCAGATCAAACTCCAAAGCTAGGGAGTATCATCGTCCGACTGACTGAAGACCCGAGAATACCATTAGCCAGGACTCCAAGAGGAAGCGATGTCACTCAGCGGGCGGCGCGGCAAGCTATTGCCCAACGAAAACCACCAAGGACAACGCCTGCATCCGCGAAGCGGTTGTCACAACAGCAGAGGAAACAAAGACGAGCAAGATCGGTGCTTGCATCCGCGAGGCGACCGACAAACAGAGAACAACAGAGGCAACGAAGACCAACAAGGGCGACGGTTACATCCGCAAGGCGGTTGTCAAACCAACAGAGACAACGGGGCTAAGCAAAAATGGTGCCTGCATCCGCGAGGCGACCAACGCTACGACAGACGAGCCAGCCACGACAAACCAGACTCGAGATGATACCAGCACCAGAAACTACGTGATAACCGGCGGGTCACCGACACCAGCAGCACGAGACAAGACTTGGGGAGGCGTTCTTGGCCCAGCACTGCCGAGAGCTACCCAACGAAACCCGTTTCGCAGTGAATCAGGAGACCAGAAGACCGAGGCGGAACTAGTATCACTTGCGATACTAGCCAGCATCACAGACGCAACTTTAGCAGAAGGAAGTGCAAGCCCAGCAGAGCCAATAGCACCATGGATACAGGAATTTCTGGACAAAGAACTGGCAAAATTCGACGGAATGACCGGCGTGTCCAACATCGTGGAGCATGTGATAGTGATGCGTGACGATCGCCCGATCAAACAGCGATACTATCCGCGAAATCCAGCAATGCAAGCAATCATCCATGCGCAAGTGGACGAGGGATGGATGCATCGAGCCTTCCAAAAGCCCGCACAGTGCCCCGATTGTGTTGGTGGGCAAGAAGAATGAAGAAACTCGCATGTGTGTGGACTTTCGCCAACTCAACGCAAAATCAGTACCGGATGCATACCTCCTGCCAAGGATAAATTTCATCTTGGAGAGGTTGCGGAACGCTAAGTATATTAGCACACTGGACTTAAAAAGCGGGTATTGGCAGATACCCATGGCCAAGGCAAGTCGGGAATGCACCGCGTTCGCCGTACCAAGACGAGGGCTTTTCCAATAGCGAGTCATGCCATTTGGACTCCACTCGGCGCCCGCCACATTCCAGCGAGCACTCGACAGCGTCATCGGTGTGGACATGCAACCATACGCATTCGCATATCTCGATGATATCATCATCATCGGGACGTCACTAGAGGAACACGTCGAGAACATCAGAGAAGTATTGAAGCGCTTAAGACAAACTAACCTCAGACTCAACCGGAAGAATTGCATGTTCTTCAAGCGCAGACTGGTGTATCTGGGACACGTCGTTAGCGAGGAAGGGATCCATACCGATCCTGAGAATGTAGCCGCGGTACAGCAGCTCGCAGATCCACCCTGTGCACGAGAACTTAGAAGATGCCTGGATCTCGCCTCTTGGTACCGGTGATTTGTTCCAAATTTCGCAACCGAGGTACAACCGATGTCGCAGCTACTTCGAAAAGGGAAATACAACAACACCAGGCGTTTACAAGACTCAAGGAGCTACTAATCGAGGCACCCGTAATCGCGTGCCCAGATTTTACTCGTAAGTTTTCTTTACAGACTGACGCTAGTGATTACGGGCTCGGAGGAGTACTAACCCAGCAGAAAACCGACGGCGAGAGGGTCATTGCTTACGTGAGTCGGAGACTATTGAGGGCCGAGCAGAATTACTCCGCCACTGAAAAAGAATGCTTAGCGATCGTCTGGGCTATCAGGAAACTACGTTACTACTTGGAAGGTTTGACGTAGAGACGGACCACTAAGCCCTCAAGTGGCTCAACCCTATTAAAAACCCCACGGGTCAAATCGCACGATGGGCACTGTATTTCCAACAGTTCCAATTCGACGTACACTACCGGAAAGGGCGACAAAACGTTGTCGCAGACGCTTTGTCACTACAGCCGCTCGATACCTTACAAACAGTCATCGAGGAACAGAGAACATGCGCATGGATACGACGACGCACACAGGAGATACAAGAACAACCAGAGAAGTACCCCGATTATACCCTGGAGAACGGGCAATTGTATCGGAACTTAGGGCAACAACCCCTGGAGGAAGATTTCATACCATGGAAACTGTGCGTAGGCAAGGAACAGCGGAAACGTGTGTTACAAGAATGCCACGACCAACCAAGCGCGGGACACCTGGGAATACGCAAAACATTGACGAGAGTGTGTCAAAGATACTATTGGCCGGGGATCTTCAGAGACGTAGCACGCTACGTAAGGAAATGTGCTGCGTGCCAAAAATTCAAGGCAAAACAAGCTGAACCAGCAGGGAAGATGCTTGTTTCCAAGTTGGTGGAACTGATAACTCTACGCTGGGCCACTGCAACATACTTGGAAAAAGCTTTTCTAACTAAGTTCAGCTATAAGGTAACTAAGTTCACTTCTCTTAACATAGTCAGAGTTCGCCACACGGAGGCCGGCCAATGGCGCACCGCCGGAGTAGCCGATCTGAAAGCTTTCCAGCAACACGACGACGAGGAACAGCAGGACAACGAGGACGGCGAGCATCCGCTCGACCCAGCACAGACAACCAGCAAGGAATAACAAGTAAACTAGGGGCCGCTCACAAGGCGGATTAGTATAACATATTTTATAAGATTTGTTAGTAGCAATTATACGTTAAGTTATTTCCAAGTTTAAAATCGCGCCAGACTATTGTCCTGTAGAGCATAGTTTGTCTATGGTCCCAGGGATATAACCTCATTTATATCCCACAGCCCTTAGCAAGCCATGGACGACCACATCGTAGATGAAGACGAGCCAGAAGAGCCACGGCGACAGTGGGCAGCGGAACGCCAAAATGATTGGAGCTGGGTTCCCCAGTATCAACACCGGTTCGAAGGATTCGAGGAAGAGGGGAACGAGGCCGAACCCACCCGAGGTTTGTCGCAGTTCGACGACATCAGCACAGAGCTGTGGCCGGATACACCTAGTGCGATGCAATTGTACCTGTTCCCTGAGCCGGATTCATGGCTGATGCCGGAACTCGGCGAGAGAGTAGAGAGCTTGGCTCAAGTGGCGGTGGTCAGTGACGAGCTAGGACTGTCGACAACACAAACAGCTGGGGCGCCGAACAATGCAGCCTGTGTGCCTGTAGGACAACCAGCACAAGATGAAAGCGAGGAGCTAAACTTGTCATTTGGAAGCAGCGATATACAAAACCTGCTAGGACCAGACGTGGAAGTCAAAGCCCTGACGGCGGAGGTACTACAGGAGGAGGAAAAGTGGGTCATAGCACCAATCGAATGGCGAGCGGATACACCACTCCGGCTCATTCCCCAGACGCTTCTGGGCATGATAAACACCAGCCAGCGGCAAGGCAGATGGCGACGAAGATTTGCGATGGAACTACCAGAAGGCCTCTTCCGGGTCACAATCGCCCCGGCCGGAGGAGTTTCAATTCGCTTTCGCCCCCGGGAAGTAAGGGGGGGGGTGTGTGACGAGTCACATTTTCATGTAAATATGTAAGAAGGCATAAGTAGGAATAGAAAGGGTCATGAAGACATATGTATATATTTTTCTTAGTAATTAACAATAAGGGTCATGAAGACATATGTATGTATATATTTTCTTGTTTTAGGTCTAAGGGTCATGAAGACATATGCAGATATTTTCTCGTTCTAGGTCTAAGGGTCATGGAGACTTACATTTTTGACATATCGTTAGTAGAATTAAGTGTTATATATTTTCTTAGGATTTAAGTATTACGAAGTAACACATGTTCTAAGTGTGATTTCACCCTTTCATCTTCATCGGTTTGAGTGGCTGTTTAAGTTAAGTTAAGTTACCGGCGGCAGAGGAAAAGACAACAAACGGCGCAGCATAGAGGGTGTTGGAGCAGAACAAGTACATTGATAGTTTGTAGAAATAGCTTAAGTTAGTTTAAGAGAAACAGCCAATTCGCTCTTAAGCTATGAAAGCTTTTAGGCCGATCGGCAATCTGCCGACGGCGAATTTGTGTTGCGTGTGGCCGTCTGTGGCCCACGCAATTGTAATAGGCTAAGCTAATTTAATTGTCATATTATACTTGAAGCCACCACACGAATTATATTCGCTATTACAAGAAAAAACCGAGTCTCTAAATTTTCGTTTTCGTTGTTCTATAAATCTAAAAACTATTAGATTTTTCATTGGCGCCCGAGCAGGGACTTCGGTTTTTTTCGATTTGTTTGTTGTTTCGCGTTGGTGGCTCAGGTTTCGCGTGTGTTGACAAATCAACACAAAAACTTTTTTGGACGCTGCATAATTTGGATCGCCACTGGAATTACCCTATTGGACTCTTTCCAAGTCGAAGTTGCTATGGCCAACAAGCGAGGAAGATCACTTTCTATTGAATCGCTAGAAAGTCTCCAGGTATTCTGTGCCAAAAATTGAGCTTAAAATTTTTACTTCGTTGTGTCGCTGTTGTCGACAAAAAATATCAAAATTTGTGATACTTATATGTATGTACATACGTTCATACACGTAGAAACAGCTCAATTTCTGGCACTTTGTGTATTTGATTTAAATAAACAAAACGGCAACATATTTTCATACATATATATAAAAAGGGAATAAATAAAAATTCAATACAAGAAATAAAATTAAGGTTTCAAACGGTGGTCTATTTATTGCGTTTCATATAGCTCGTGTGTTTGTGCAACTGCAAAGTGTTTTTTTTGTTTTTGCTTCTCAACTAATCGCTACATAACAATAAATGTACATACCTTAAAACATATGTTTGCACTCGCACATACACGCAACCTTTGTTAAACATTTTTGTGCATTAACCTCTGATTGTTCGCTCGTTCGTTAAGGCCTGTACGCAGACGCCTGTACAGCTCCCGTACAGCAAAAACTTCATATAAAAAAAATGGTCCCGTACAGCTTCAGTACAGTACGTACATTTAAGGTCTGCAGTTCTGTTAGCTACTGCTGGTACGGTAGTGTTGAACAATGAAAATGTTAAAATGTTATGTTAAAATGCTACGGGCAGTAAATAGCTTTCAGCAGCTATTTACGGTTGTAAAAATGCAACAACATGTCGGGCAAGAGCCGGCTTATAAATTTTTGGATAATATTAACAAAGTTGACCTAATTCAGGCTCCAATAGAGGCATACTTATTGTTTTGGCAGTCAATGCTGCACAAGAAGTAATGAATAAAAATATATTTATTAATTAATAAGATACAATTTAAATAACATATAAGCTGGATTGTACTGCCACTGATCTATGGCAGGGTATAGATTATTAGAAGCAGGGCGTTAGCTGTACTCAAACACAAAAGTAGCGCGCGAATCATTATTTTGAAATCAAGTGTACAAAACACAGTTGCATTTCCGATTTATTTACAAAAAACAATTAGCCTACCGCCACAATATGTGAATTTTTCAACACTTGTCGTTACAGCCGTAAAACTCATGTATACTGTACGGGAGCTGTACGGGGCTCATGCGTACAGGCCTTAAACCTTTCTTCGCTCTTTGCTTGCGCTTGCATTTATTCTATATATTGGTTTGTCTATGCGTGCGCTCGCGCCAAATTTTGCCGCTTGTTCTTTTCATCCCCGCTTTGCTTGCGGATCAAGCTTGGCTTGATCGTCTGTTCGTTTTTGAGCGCGCGTTCGCTCCAAATTATCTCTTTAAGGCCTGTACGCATGAGCCCCGTACAGCTCCCGTACAGTATACATGAGTTTTACGGCTGTAACGACAAGTGTTGCAAAATTCACATATTGTGGCGGTAGGCTAATTGTTTTTTGTAAATAAATCGGAAATGCAACTGTGTTTTGTACACTTGATTTCAAAATAATGATTCGCGCGCTACTTTTGTGTTTGAGTACAGCTAACGCCCTGCTTCTAATAATCTATACCCTGCCATAGATCAGTGGCAGTACAATCCAGTTTATATGTTATTTAAATTGTATCTTATTTATTAATAAATATATTTTTATTCATTACTTCTTGTGCAGCATTGACTGCCAAAACAATAAGTATGCCTCTATTGGAGCCTGAATTAGGTCAACTTCGTTAATATTATCCGAAAAATTTATAAGCCGGCTCTTGCCCGACATGTTTTTGCATTTTTTACAACCGTAAATAGCCGCTGAAAGCTATTTACTGCCCGTAGCATTTTAACATAACATTTTAACATTTTCATTGTTCAACACTACCGTACCAGCAGTAGCTAACAGAACTGCATACCTTAAATGTACGTACTGTACTGAAGCTGTACGGGACCATTTTTTTTATATGAAGTTTTTGCTGTACCGGAGCTGTACAGGCGTCTGCGTACAGGCCTTTACTTTGTTTAACCCCCCGCACCCCGCATATTTTACAGCTGTACCCACAAAGTGGCTGCTTGACTTGCTTATTCTCGGTCGCTTGGACCGTTTTCGTTTGTTTGTTCACATCACCAAGAGTGCGTGTGTGTGTTCAATAAGCAAGCTTGGCGTTTGGTTAAATATCACAGTGCGTGCGTTAGGGTAGCTCACAAAGTGTGCCGAACTTTTTTCTGCGTTTGTTAAAGGTTGTTTTTAGTCAGCTTAAATATGTCCGAATCAGATAAACTGTCACTCGAAAAGCCAGCAGCATCTAAGTCTAATGTTAAGTTAACATTATGTTTGCAGAAGTTTGATAAAGTTAGTGCTGACATTGCTCGCATGCAGTCCGCCTTTAAATTAAAAAAATCTCATCCGACAAAACAGAGTTAGCATGTCGATTAGAATTATTAGAAGGGTATGTTGAAAAGGCTATGAATTTACAGGCAGAGCTGCACAGTTTAAATCCAGCTAACGAAAGCAGAGGGCCGCTAGAGGATTTGTGTGTCGTAACAAAAGCGTTGTTTATGAATGCAATTAAGCCACGATTCGACACACAGGTACAACATGATTGCTCAATGAATTCGAGCTAGCGATCTCAACTGCCTAAAATGCGTCTACCGAAATTTAGTGGTAAACATTCGGAGTTTAGAAACTTTATGTGCCTTTTCGAGAGTCTCGTGGATGACGATGCGTCATTAACAAACGTTGAAAAGTTTAACCATTTAGTTTCTTGTTTGTCAGATGAAGCATTGGGTGTAGTTAAGCCATATCAGCTAACAGTTTGTAACTACCCAAAGGCCCTTGCTAGTCTTAAGTCAGTTAGTTACGACAATAAATGCCTTATATTCTTTGATACAGTTGCTCAATTGTTTGATTTGCCAAGCATGACCAAACCATCTGCGTCGAGTTTAAGATCGATAATAGATACAGTGTCTGCTATATATGCATCGCTGTCGTCTTTGGGTGACGACAAAGACATTGCTAATGCAATGATTATTCATATGGTCATGGCTAAAGTAGACTATAAGACTAAGTCTCGTTTTGAGGAGCAGCTTGATTATGATAAGCTGCCATATTGAGAAGATTGTGCTAAGCAGTTAAATAGAAGGTACCAATATTTGGCTGCAGAAGAGTCAACAAGTGACAAATCAAAAGTACGCAATGAAGTGAGAAAGCCTCAACAAAAATCTTCATTTGCATGTGCTAGCTCAGCGCATAGGTCGTCGTCTGCATGCACTTATTGCAAGTCTGCAGATCTCAATATATATGTTTGTCCCGCATTCTGTGGTATTTCGGTTATGCAACGATTTGAGTACGTAAAAACTCAAAGAATGTGTCTTAATTGTTTGAACGTGGGACACATTGTTTCGAACTGCAAGCCGTCGAAGTGTCGTGTGTGTTCAAAGCCTCATCACTCTTTGCTTCATAGGTTTAATTCACCAGTACAAAGTGAGGAAGCGGCACTTCAAGCTTCAACTTCCGAGGCACATGTAGGTCACGTGCTTAATGCGGATCAAGTTGTTCTTGCTACCGCCATCGTGAACATTAAAGACAGATTTGGACAGTTGCATCCAGCACGAGTTTTGCTCGATAGTGGCTCGCAGATCAATTTGATGTCTGAGAGCATGGCACAGAGGCTACGTCTTAAACGTGAGCCAACTTCCCTTGCAATCTCAACTGTAGGTGGTGCAACCACTGATAGCAAAACTAAGGTTTGTGCATTAATTGAATCTCGTTTGAATTCCCACACATTTTCCGCTGAGTGTTGGGTACTTAAGTCTATATCCACATCTCAGCCTGGACAGGCTCTGTCCATATTGAACTGGAAAATACCAAAAAATATTCAGTTGGCAGATCCCAAGTTCTATAAGCCAGCTAAGGTAGATGTGTTATTGGGAGCTGAATTGTTTTATGGTTTATTGTGCGTTGGGCAAATAAAATTACATTCCGAGCTGCCCATAATGCAAAAAACATTGCTCGGCTGGATTGTAGCGGGCAAATATACTGGCCAAGTGCCTCGGAAACAATATAGTAAGAGTTCAGCAGCTCAAGTTTCTTTTTGTTCTCTCGGCTCCGTAGTTAATCGTTCTTGGCAATTGGATCAATGACCAATCGAGTCGAAGGCTGGTCGCCAAACAGCTGAACAGCAGGCCTGTGAACTGCATTTCAAGAAAACCATACAACGGTTATCTTGCGGTCGCTTTCAAGTAAATCTTCCTTTTAAGACCAATCCCAAAGTTCTCGGCCAGTCCTTTCAAACTACTGAAAGGTGTCTTCTGCAACTTGAGCGCAAACTGTCAAGAAATGACACTCTTAGAAATATGTATCAAGACTTCATGAAAGAATATTTGGATTTGGGACATATGTCTATTCTGAAGTCTGCTCCTCGAGAACAGCAGTATTACATTCCTCATCAATGCGTTCTGCGACCTGAGAGTACCCCAACCAAGCTTCGAGCTGTTTCTGATGCTTCTAGAAAAACATCAACAGCAGTTTTGCTCAACGAAACACTAATGGTGGTGACAACTATTCAGAGGGAGTTGTATTCAACGTTGGTCAACTTTCGGTTGAGCAAATATGCCGTACCTGCAGACATTTCAAAAATGTATAGGCAGATAAATGTTTCTGAGGAAGACAGAGACTTTCAACTTGTCTTGTGGAGAGAAGCCACTTCTCAAAATTTACAGGCATACATATTGAATACTTGTACATATGGTACAGCGTCAGCACCCTTTTGGCTGTACGTTGTTTGTTTGAATTGGCAAATATCTACACACAATCATATCCCATTGGCGCGGATGTGATTAAAAATTGTTTTTATGTTGACGGTATGCTGGCAGGTGTAGACAGTTTAAAAGAACTGGACACCATTTGGAGCCAGGTCGGTGACATATTGCACGCAGGAGGATTTCCACTGGCCAAATGGGCTTCCAGTTGCCAGAATCGGTCTGGTGATAGGAACGCCAGTGGAGAAATTTGTATAAAAATTGATGAGCAAAGCCCAGTTAAGACGCTTGGAATGTGTTGGGCACCTCAAGAGGATGTTTTCAAATATTATCTTGACGTGGATAGTTTTGCTTCCCTAAAACCAAAAAAGCGTTATATCTTGTCCATAGCCTCTCGCTTGGTGGACTCTCTAGGCTTGTTGTGTCCATTTGTCACTACGGCAAAAATGTTGTTAGCAAAGTCGGTAGTATTAGCTCCAATACTGCAATCGTTAAATCCATTTACCCACGAAGTTGAGGAAAATGGTATTAAATTTGAATTAGATCGAGTAGGAGGGCGTATGCTACACGGCCCTATCTCACATGATGCTAAATTCCCTTTATTGCTACCAAAGAATTCTGAATTCTTCAGCATCGTTTTCAGGCATTTGCACCTTAGGCACTTCCATGCTGGTGCAAAAGTTCTGATTGGATTGTTGAGGCAGCCTAACTGTGTAAGCTACAGAGTGAGAGGTAGACCACCTTTAAAAATGTACGTTGCCGCACTTGTTTGTTTCGCCTCAAAGGCGGTCTTGAAATTTGTGACTGACTTTTATACTGACGCCTTTCTTATTGTTTTTAAAAAGGCTCATTGGAGCGAGCAACGTGATGAAGGAGGTCCTCGAAGCGCTTCACCTCAGCGTGGAGAAAGCTGTGCAATGGAGGTCCATCCCTCCGAGGACACCGCACTTCGGCAGACGGTGGAAATCACCAGCAGAGGCTGCTAAACAGAGGCTGGCGCGAGGGTCAGGCGACGCCAAGCGTACGCTGGACACACGCAACTCCAGGCTGCTCGTGGCAGACAGCATCGACCAGAACGATGGAGAGGTGACGATGCCAGGGCATTTGCTCATCGGCCAGCCTTTGCTGGGGCTGCTCACAGGGTCCATGCCCGAGGAGCCCAGCAAAGAGCGCGTAGCCGCATATTGGAAGCGGTGGCGACAGTTTTTGGTGCGCAAACTGCACTGTTGGCGCAAGTGGTTCAGGGGTTACCTGCTCAACCTGCTGCAGCGAGCCCAGTGGAGCAAGCTCGTTCACGACGACAACACCCCCCCTCAACGATGGATCATCGGGCGCGTCACACGCGTCGTAGCTGGGAAGGACGGCAAGGTGCGGGTGGCCGAGACAAGAACTCCGGCCGGCGTTATTGAACGGCCCTTACATAAGCTGGCACCAACACCGAATTGTTGAATTTGTTGAAGACCGGAGCTCGTCAACGGGGCCGGAATGTTGGAGCAGAACAAGTACATTGATAGTTTGTAGAAATAGCTTAAGTTAGTTTAAGAGAAACAGCCAATTCGCTCTTAAGCTATGAAAGCTTTTAGGCCGATCGGCAATCTGCCGACGGCGAATTTGTGTTGCGTGTGGCCGTCTGTGGCCCACGCAATTGTAATAGGCTAAGCTAATTTAATTGTCATATTATACTTGAAGCCACCACACGAATTATATTCGCTATTACAAGAAAAAACCGCGTCTCTAAATTTTCGTTTTCGTTGTTCTATAAATCTAAAAACTATTAGATTTTTCAGAGGGCACGAGCCAACAGCAGAGAGAAGAAACAACAGCAGCTGAAGCCTGGCGCGCATATCAAACGCCGGCAGCAGAAAAGAAACAACAACAGAGCGGCAGAGAAAACGCCGGCAGCAGAGAAAACAATAACAACAGCAGAGGTCTGGCGCGCATACCAAACGCCGGCAGCAGAGAAGAATAACAAGAGCAGCAGAGGCCTGGCGCATATAAAACGCCGGCAGCAGAGAGGGACAACAGTAGCAGAGGCTTGGCACGAGCCTAGCCAACTCCGCAGCAGAGGCCTAGCACGAGCCGAAAGCGTGGTCAGCGACGCTCGCAACTGCAGCGCAGCCGAGAGCGAAGTGCAGCGAAGGGCTACGATCGCCTCAACCAAGGTATACTTAAGTATACCTTGGCCTCAACGAGAAAACGCTGAGATTAGTTACGCTGGGTCAAGCAAGGGTCAAGTCGCGATCGCTGCGGGAAAGATAAAGAATTAAAAGTTTGGCAAGTCCGCAGTTGGCAACGAGCAGAGGAACCCAGAGCAAGGAGCCAGGCAAGGACAAACACCAACGCAGCCAAGGATTTCCACGACAACAAACACACAGGCCGCCAAGGAAACGACACAACAAATTTCAAACGAGGAGTCAGGGTAAGCGACGCTGCGGTGGCCAAATATCTTTTGTAAGACTAGTTTGGTGCGAGTAGGCAGGTAACATAGGGTAGCATTCGTTAGCAATAAAGGAGAATAACAATTAGGGTATTCAGTAGCTATGCTATGTGCGTAAAGTGCTAAAGTGTTATATGAAAGCTTTACAACAAACACACAGAAGCATTTTTAACACAGCAAACATGCCCCTGGGTATGTTTGCTACTATTGTACTATATGTGTTATTGAGTGGTTGCCAGACTATTTATAAAAACAGCTGCTTTCGAGATTATTGAATTAGTGAAATTAGGTCACACTAGGCGAGTTTTGGTTGTAAAAGTAAGTAAATTTTATTTGATATTAATTTAAAAGACTAAACTGATGTTTTTAACAGTGGAAAGGAAGAAAAAAATACGAAATGATTTTCAATTCAAAAATTTGCAGCTGGGAAAAGAGGATAGAATGCAAAAATTAGAGCTAGAAGTAAAATATAAGAATGCTTAAGTGTTGATATAAATAAAAAAACATTTATTTTCTGAATAATAAAGAAAGTTTTTCAATTATTATTTATGAAAACAACAACTTTTTTCAGCTTATCAATTGCTCAATTCAATTTCACTTTCGATTGTATTGTCATCGAACTGGCAAACAGCTGACTTAGCACAAATACGACAAAAGAAACGTAAAAAGTGCACTCACTAGCTACACTGTGTTATATATAACACTTTACGCACATAGCATAGCTACTGAATACCCTATAAGTTGTCACCATCCTCGTCACTTGAAACGTTTGACAATTCATCGTCGGTACTGACAGAATCGAACATGTCCAAAAGTTGTTCATCCGTCAAATCCAACAATTTGTAGCGTTTTCGCATTGGTTGAGACATTTTTTCTTTTCAAACTCAATTTCTGTGAAGAAAAATTTTGCACTAAACAAAACTTGCCATGTAAAAACGCCTTGTCGATGTGAAATATTTTCGGCAAAAAAGTACGCCCAACGGCCCAAGAGTGTCTCAAGGCACTTATCGCTATTTCACTGCTCCAACGCACAACTTTTATAGATTCACAAATGTGAAACTTGATTTTGACTAAGAATAAACATACCTTTAACGGAAAAAATACAGGCTACTTATATATTAGTCTTAACACTTTAATAAAACCAGCAATCTGCGGCACGTTCCACGTACAATTTTGCGCGCGGAATAACATATGTTCTGTGCAAGTCAAAGTAAAAGTACCGTTAAAGCTTCAAAAAGCTCTGAAAGCTTTTAAAAATATGATTGCCACGACCTTGAGACCCACTAAAAGTATTTAGCTTAAATCAAACCCAACCACTTTTTTTTCAAAGAATATAATGTGATAAGTGTCTTGAGGCACTCTTAAGTGCTAGAGGGTTAAGTATATATGTGATTGTTAAAAAAATTGAAAACTAATAAAATTATTAAACAATATATTTTTGACGTAGAATACGTCTTACCTTACGATAATGAAGTCTCAACACAAAAAAGTTGTTGTTGTAATAAGAGGGGTTCACAAAATCGCTTATTGCTCATGAACTAATGGATCAATTTTCCTCAAATTAGTTTCATTTAAAAGCCAAGGCTTCAAGCTTTCAATAAATGTATATTAATATATGTATTGATTACATTTTCTATTAAAAAATTGAACCCAAAAATATGTATATTTTTGCTTCATTTTGAAGACTTTAAATTGGTCTAGCGCTCTCAATAATTCATCAATTACTTTAGAGTTTTGGAATATAAGTTGAGATAAGTTAAACAAACATTCCTACATTCAAATTTTATATACTTTTGCCAAATTTATAACTTTTTAAGGCAAAAAACCAGTGCAAAAATCATTACTTTTTTTTAATTGCAAATTGCTTAAAAACTCCCTGATGAATTTGTTTAATTTTTCTCAATATAAAAAAGACTCGATTTCCTTTCGTTTGATATATATGCGGTCATGATTGATATCTTTTAAGTGGTGAAATTTCATTAAGAAGTTTGGTCATAATTAGATTTTTTCAAATGTGTGTTTCTTGTGTATATTAGTATTAGTGATGTAAGCAATAAGTGTGAGCGAGTGCAATAGCTGATAGCATGTGCATATTGATTTGTTTCACTTGCACTATGCGTCTCAGCTCAGCAAACAATCGATGGAACTATCAGACAATACTATCGCTGGCACTATTTCTTTTTTGATGTGTTTTGTGTTTTGTTTGTTTGTTTTATTAATTAATTACATTTCTTACTTTTCTTTCCACAAACCAATCATATCAAAAATCACATATTCATCATAAAACAAAAATAATTTAGTTTTAAGAACTATTTTTAATAAAATTGTTTAAATTCAATAAACAATAATAAAAAATTTTAATAAAAGATTGAACAATTTTTATAAACGCTTTTTGCTATGTAAGGCATAAATATGCATTTCAGCTTTTTTAAATGCCTAATATATTTATATTTCAAATCACATAAATACTATGTTGACTTTTATAATTTTTGTTGCACAAACAGACGTATTCTACGGTTAACCTATGCGCCCGTGTCATCTAATACATGCTGAAATTTTTTTATACATAAATGAACCCCTGAAAATTCCCAGGGTTTGTGTTACAAGGTTGCTACCTATTGAAATAGAAGTTTCAAGAATTTTAGATCAGTGGCATGAGCTTAAAACTCATTTTGGAAAAGCTGCTACACAGGAGAAGTGCCAAAAAGCAAAAATACTGTCCAACTTATTTCTGGAAAGCAAAAACCGTTCTTTTTCTTAAACCTATTATGCATCTTTGTGTTCGCCATAAGATTTTAAAACAAAAAATAATAGCAATGAAATCGACATTGTCAACGATAAGTATACTTATTTCATCATGGTCAACGACAATGATTTTGAAAAAAATAGTGTAAGAGATTGATGTGTTCTCTGTAGAGAATATTTTAAAAATTAAAAAAAACAACAATCAAAGCAATCCTGGAGTATTTTGGAATATTAGACATTGACAAGGTGGAAAGTCAGTATTATGACATTCACCTTGTACAATGGGAAAAAGTTGACGAAACAGTTAATTATACTCGTTACCGAAGGTAAAGAGTATATTGGTTTTGTGCAATGTCCGTCATGCTGTCTGTCCGTCCGTATGGTTGCAAGTTTTTTCCACACCCTTCAAGCTAGAGACTTGAAACTTTGCAATTCACTTTATCTATGGATAAATAAATTAAAGAGTCAAGATGTGGGTTCTACGATAACTGGGGGCTGGAAAATCAATAAATTCGATAACTCAAAACCGATAAATCCTCACATTTCGCACATCCTTTCAGCTAGAACAATTAAATTTGGTGGGCAGATAGACTCCAGCCCCCCGCATTTTTAAGTCAAAAAAGCATATATCTCCCACAGTTTTTGAGCTAGAGCCACCAATTTTAATACCAAGATAGGTGATAATGACCCCCCAAATACTGCATCAAAAGTTTTGATACCACGCCCACCAATACTGCCCTAGCCGCCCCCATCCACCCCAACGCTTCGTCAAAAACGGGAATGCGTGTATTGTGAGGAGCCATATACACGTATAGCGCCTCACAGAAGGCGGTTGCATTTATAGCCGAAGCCGGACCTGAGTTGCGGCGAATTCGCATGCTGTCTCGCTCTGACACAGGATGTCAGCGCTAAGGTACGTGTTTGGCACATGGGAGCCGCAAAACACGTACCGTAAAAGTGGTGGCAAAGTGCCGTTGGTGTGTGAGCAGTGCATCCACGAGATGTAGTGATCACCGTCACACCAACGACAGGCGTGATCCGCAACGAGGAACCGTTGTTGCTAGGCAAAACTCACTGGAACGATCACGCCACCTTTGCCCTTGGTGCGACATTGGCAGCGCTGACAGGCCCCGGTCCAGCGAGACAGCAGAAGGGTATAAAAGGAGCCGCCTTTGACAGAGCGGCAAGTTAGTACGAAGTTAGTAAAAAATTAGTACAAAGTTAGTACGGAGTACGAAGGCAGTAAGAAGTGAGTGCGAAGTGAAAAGTCAGTGCGAAACATAAAAGTGAACAAAGGATTCAGAGTGCAAGGAATCCCACAAGAAAGGGTAATATAAAAGGATAATTAAAAGGACTCATATCGCAATAAGGACAAAGTAGATCGTGTCCTTAGCGATTAACAAACCTTTTACTAAGAAATCGATACGCGGAATTTATCAAGCCTTGTGGTGTGTTGCATTTGCGAAGCAACCTCAAGTTAAAACCAAGTATCAGACTAGTGAGCCTGGCGAAGGACAGGTGAAGCTAAAGCCAGAACCTGAGAGTAGGAGAGACTATTGGCGAAATCCTTGTGGTAACAAGGAGGCCATAGTAGAGCCTGGCGAATTTCAGGCGTTGCTAGCTAAAACCTCGTTTAGTAGGCGTAACATTGGCTCTGAATATTTGGTTCAACGAGAGCTCCAGCATTGCAAATAAAACCACGACACAAGATCCGTACGATTACACAAACTCTAATAATAAATATCACTTAAGTGTACAGATCAATTGTAAAACCCAAACGTGAAAACTAGCAGAGAGTGAAGTTTTAAAATATATGTATAAAAAGCAAAACCTAATTGTGTTATTATTGCCGTAGCCGCCACAAGTATAAATTTGTTGGCACGTACCCTCAGCACCGCGAGAGTTAGCCCAGCTAAGACCGCGTGACAACCGTAGGTTTGTTACAACTGGCGCCCAACTGTGGATCTACGGCTAATATCACATAGTTTTCTTTAATAAAATACATATAAATAATCGACAATATGGATCGTTCGTGGGTGTACAATTTAAAAAAGGATGCACTAGTGAAATGTGGAGGGGAATTCGGTCTGTCGAAAATATGCGAAGACAATTCGGAGACTGGGTAAGTCAAAATGAGAATAATCTTCCACACAGCGTTCGCATAAGCGAACTGGCGAAAACATATAGCCGACAGTCGCCGAATAAAGACCCCGAATTAATGCGCGAGGAAGGGGAGTACGAAGAAGTTGCAAGGCTGAGCGTCCCATGCACCAGCGCGGCGGCTCGGGCGCGAGATTTACAGGAATCTCGCCGATCGCCCTGGAGTACAGCCCAACAGCCAGGAGAACGTAGCCACACCCACACACATGATAAGACCAATGCAAGGGCAAGTGAATACCAAAAAGTAGCCAAACAAGTTCGAGAGTGGAGCTTTCGATTCGACGGACTATCGAAGCCTCTCGAATTCTTGGAGCAAGTGGAATGGTCGGCAGACACATATGGATTAAATTTAAATTTAATTCCAAGAGCAATGCCGGAGTTGCTGAAAGGAATGGCACTTAAGTGGTACATAGCTAACAACAGGCATTGGACTACATGGGTGGATTTTGTCGACAGTTTTCAAGAATACTTTTTACCTCGAGATTATTTTGAAAATTTGTACGATGAAGTACGCAGACGACGGCAAGCTCTGGATGAGCCCTTTTAAGTCTATATGGTGGAGATGCAGACTCTGATGAGACCCCTACGGCTCTCAGCGGAGAAGGAAGTGCGCACCATTTACACCAACAGCCTTCCTGACTTGCGCGGATAATCCTGCCAGAACACACATAAACAACCCAGGAAGGGCATGTCGCGTGTGTGGACAGGAGGGACACTGGGCGATAGAGTGCCGAAACCCAATGCTGGAGTTCTGCTGGGTTTGTGGCAGAATCGGGCAGCGGACAGCACTATGTTGCCAATCGGGAAACGGCCAGCGGCCGCCAAGATTCGCCCCGAGACGCTATTCGGTCACCTGAAGGACGAAGGGACGCTATTGACTGCCACCGTATGGATCGGTGATTGGCAGCATAAGGCTACAGTCGATACAGGGGCTACAAGCAGCTTTGTTAGCGAAGAGCTAGCTTGTAGACTGAACACTGTAGGCCGGAGAAGCGTCGCAAGCAGACAGGTGAAATTAGCAGACGGACATAGCAGCAGGACAACAGAACAAATAACGGTCGAAATAAGACTCGGGCATCGCATTTTGGAAATAGCGTAGCTAATTATGCCTGGTGTGATAGACGATTTGTTGCTGGGCTGGGATTTTCTGACTGGCATGAGCACAGTGCTGCAGTGTGCGGGACTGGTGCTCACCATCCCAGCACGACGGCACAAGGTTGGAAAGCTGGAAGAGAGACTGTCGGTGGCAGTTGTCCAGAATACAACCGGACAAGACAACCTATTAAAACAAAACAAGATAGAAATTATACAAATTGAAATGCAAAATTGTATACAAACAAAATGACGAAAACAAAAGTAACATCACAAAAACAAGGGAAGAGTAGCTGATAGTGTTGCAAACTTGACCTTGAAAATTAGTTAGACGGCTTTAGTTTTTTAATGTTTACAAACAAATCTGCAACTATCTGCAGCTAAACTTTACGTTTTTATTACCTTCAAACATTGACATAAACAATGATAACACACACAATGACACAACTAAAACTTCAACTAAACATAAAACAGACGTCCACAAAATACACAAAAAATATTAATTCGATTTTGTTAATTTCACTAAAAAATTTCTGGATTAATTTAATTCTTAACAACTTTATTTAAAGTAAATATCTTCAACTTCAAAATGCATTTTGAATAAATGAAATCGGAGCACTATTTCAAACGTTTGACCACTTTGAAGAGCAATATTCTTTTGTAAAAATGCTTGCAGCGCATCTGCGCTGATCACGCTTTGCATTCTTTATTTAAAAAGTCCCGTTACATTTCCAGAAAAAACCGGTTTGCCATCATGAAGTTTGGTCATTTAAGAGACAATTTGTATACATCGTGTCAAAATATTTTGTGATAGATTTTTATACTCGATACCGAAGGTAAAGAGTATATTGGGTTTGTGCAATGTCCGTCATGGTGTCCGTCCGTCCGTCAGTCCGTCCGTCCGTCCGTCCGTATGTTCGCAACTTTTTTCCACACCCTTCAAGCTAGAGACTTGAAACTTTCCAATTTTCTTTATCTATGGGATAGCAAATTAAAGTGTCAAGCTGGGGGCTCTACGATAACTGGGGGGCTGGCAAATCGATAAATTCGATAACTCAAAACCGATAAATCCACATATTTCGCACATCCTTACAGCTAGAAGTACCAAATTTGGTAAGAAGATAGCTACTAGCAACCCCAAAAAACTGCATCAAAAATTTTGAAGCCACGCCCACCCATTCCGCCCCCAGCCCCCCCGCAATTTAAAGTAAAAAAAGCCTATAACTCCCACAGTTTTTGAGCTATAGCCACCAAATTTAGTGCCAAGATAGGTGATGATGACCCCCAAAAACTGCATCAAAAATTTGGATGCCACGCCCACCCATACCGCCTCCAGCCCCCCTTTCTCCACCTTATACATACTTTGAGCTAGAGTCACCAAATTTGGTATGCAGGTAGCAATTGACATCCCACATGAACTGCATCAAAATTTTTGATGCCACGCCCACCCATAACGCCCCCAGCTCCCCTTTCGCTACATTTTACAAACATCGAGCTAGAGTCAACATATTTGGTATGCAGGTAGCACTTGACATTCCACAGAGATCTGCATCAAAAATTTGGATGCCACGCCCACCCATACCGCCTCCAGCCCCCCTTTCTCCACCTTATACATACTTTGAGCTAGAGTCACCATATTTAGTATGAAGATAGCAATTGACATTCCACAAAGATCTGCAACAAAAATTTTGATGCCACGCCCACCCAAACTGCCTCCAGCTCCCCTTTCGCTACATTTTACAAACTTTGAGCTAGAGTCACCAAATGTGCAACGAAGACAGCTGGTGGCATCCCCATCTGCATCGGAGAATTTTTAAGGCAGCGTACACCCCTGCCGCATCCGTTCCCCTTTGAAATGAGGCCTCTTTTTACTGGTTTTAATACTGGTATCGAGTATACTGCAGTCGGTTGCGTCCGACTACAACGTTTCCACTTGTTTTAGTTTGGCCTATGAACGATGACATATGGACTGTACCACAAGGTTGAACATTTTTTACCACAACTACAAAAAATACAAGGAAAATTATGCAAAGCGCTTTATTGGAGTCGATAAAAAAACGTCTTTCCATGTATGAGCAATGGACAGTAACCAGGATGGCTACGGTATTGGATCCCCGTTTTAAAAAGAATGGTTTTCAGTTCAGTTCAAATGCTGAACACGCTTCAACTATTTTTGAAAACAAGCTAGTCAATTTGACGATCAAAGAAAACCCAATCAATTTGGCCTTGGCAACGGAGACAAAAACACAGGATACATTATTTGACTTCTTAGTTGATAGACCTATGACCAAACACGGAAACGCACGATTAGATGCCATAACTATCAAACGACAATATCTAGAGAGAGCAATAGCCGCTCAAGAAATAGATTCTCTTTTATGGATTTAGGTAAAGTTAAGCAACGAATTATGAAAACTCAAGAAAAATTTATTTATATAAAATTATATTGCAGGTGAACCAAACGGAGATTATTGAGATTATTTACGTTCATTAGCACAAATGGTGACATTAGACAGAATAAATATTAGGGTGTGGAGGGTGGAGTGGTAGTATCTACTTTTCTAAGCTTAGTGCAACTAGAAGGAGGAGATGCTTTGTCCATAGCAGATGGCTTAAAAATTTAACTTAATCGTCAATAATAATAAATATAAAATAAAAATAATAATAATAATTTAATCGGAATTGGGACCGACAACGCAAGTGTCATGATTGGGAACAACCACAGCGTATACCCTAATTTTAATTAAAAGAGTTTGCCACTCTGTGAGATTGGCGGTTAATCACGCATCCAAGATGTTTTTGGCAGAGGAGTTGTAGTTTTTGATATATGAAACAAACAACTGGTTTTCCAAAAGATCGATTCGGCAAATTATGTAAAAAAGGATGTATGAGTGCATAAATAACGCAAAGGTATACCTAGTCAGGAAAATGTATATGTTTTTACATGTGTTTTTCGTAGCCAATCTAATTATGTATTAATCTTTCATCATTGTTTCAAATCTAGTATTTACTAATGTCATGTGAATGTTCAACTAAAGTAAAAGTCTTAACCCTCTAAGGGCCAGTTTCTCAATGTCCGTTTAGCTAAACTAACAGATGGTTAGCTTAACCAACTGATGGTTAGTCAAAATTGAGTTTCTCAATGTCTGGTTAGGGTTGTTCGTGATTAAAACTAACATGAGGCCTGAGTGCCGGCTAAAATTTGTTCTCTCGTTAAGTGCCGATATAAATATCGATGAAATCATCGTTAGGCAAACAGGTGACTGTGGCTGACACTTGCATTGTTTACATTTTATTATTCAAGCAAAATGGCATCGCATCAAAGAATTCTTAACATCCACGCAATGTGGCCGCTTTCTGTTCTCAACTGAGCTCATTATACTTGTTTGTGTTCTCATTTCCATTTTTTAATTGTTATTTTTGCTCGAAAAGGAAGGCAGCACCATCAATGCGATAGTATCATATCGATTTAACTTAACTATACATTGGCTTAACGCGAGCGTTAAATTTATCTGGTCGTTAGCTAATTCTTACTTTAACCAGACATTGAGAAACTGGCCCTAAATCTACTTTCTAAAATAATTGAACAAATGTTGTCGAATAATTTTTTTAAAGTAATATTGTTGTCACTGAGTTCAAAAATTACTTCAGAAATGGTGTAGAAGCTTTCGTTTACCTGTAAGTTGAGAAAGAATGAATAAGTGCCTCAAGGCACTTTTGAGGCTTCAAGCGAAAAAAAATCGTTATTGCGTAACTGAGAAAGAAATTATGTTTTAATGTGATACTCGTAAAAACTATTTTTGTTAGCTGTGCAGCATAAGTGCAAATTACATTTTGAGCATATACACTGAGTTTGTGAAGTTTTGCAGTGTTTGCACCACTTTCGCCCACTATCTCGACCCAACCAACGAGGAAAATGATTAGGCTGGTCATGCCGCAAATCTGAAATGGGATGTTTACATTTTTCACCACGCTTTAAAGCTGGTTGGAAGGGTTGGTGAGATAATGGAGATCGACCCGGTGAAGGTCGCTGACAGGATGGAACCGTGTTGGCCATTGAGCACTGCGTGGGCGACTTCGCATTTGCTTGTTTTTAAGTGCTACCAATCCAGCTGCAATCGCTTCCCGAAATTCGGGGAGTTCGAGCGTCTTGCTCGTTTTTCCAGTTTCCTGTTTTTCTTTGAATATACGCTTATCTATATATATAAAACGAAGTCGGGTTTGTTACAACATTTATAACTCGACATCTGCTGGACCAATTTTCATGGTTTTTGATTTGTTGGTTTTGTCTCCGCCCCGAATAGCAGAATACATCTTAAAAATACTGAAAAATTGACGAATACTTGAAAAAATTCGTTATTTTCCATAAAAGAAAGTGGTGTTAGTTACACTATTTATAGCTTTAGAACGGCTGAGATGATTTGGCTGAAAATTGTTGGGGTGGTAGCTTAGAACCAGGGGAAACACATAGGATCCAATTTATAAAGACAAACGCGAAAAAAACTTGCCACGCCACACTTTACTTTGCCCACTTTGTCTTATCTGTCAAGATATTTTCTTAATGAGTTTATTAAAAAAAATTTTGTAAACACAGCAAAGCAATCAAGTGTATTTTTTGGAAGTGTAGAGAAAAAAAACCAGGTGCTAGGAATTATGCCACAAAGCTCTAATAAAGCTCGAACTATGAAAATAGCTAGACTTTACGAGACGTTTCCACAAGCCGAACTGTGAAGGCTTGAATAGGCAGAGCGTGAGGCAGCTCACAGTGCTGCCGAGATACCAGAGCAGTCCCAAGCTCGGCGTCGACAGCATGCTGAATATATGGCATGTAAACAGGCTATGCAGACACCCGAACAGTCTCAAGCTCGACGTCAACAGACGGGCTACTCAAGCTTGGCGTCTTCAGCAGGCTACTAACATGGCGTATTATCGAATTTAAGGTTCTATTCTATTATGTGCTTTATTCACAGAGAAAACATCAAAAAGCACCACAGCGACGCGTGGTCTGGGTCCACTAGTATAAAATAAAAGCGTTTGTTGATGCCATATCAATGCAATGCTAAAATATTCGAGTGGCGCAATCCTGAGTTTTGGCTCTAATGTGGTAACGGCCCATAAGTCCATTCATTAGATCTACGCCGCCCATATGGGCGTTGTATTCGCGAATAACTTGCGGACAATCAATGTCTAAGTACTGCTTAGATTTTCTTTCGTATCTAGCAATCTTTGATAATCCATCATGCGAACTGTTCGTTATCAATGGCTTGACTCCAACAAGCGGACGACTTTGTTGTCTTTCCACAACACATTGCTTACTTGGACACCATAAGATGTGCCCACGTACTCATCCGAAAATCCTCTAGTCTCCTTTTTAATGGAATTATCATTGGGCAGCTTACAATTCGGACAATTCGCACAGTGCCAAGGCTATAAATACCTTTGGCACGCAGATAGACCATCAAAGGTAATGACGTGTAAAAATTGTCGAAATAAATTATGTGGTGCTTGAAAGTATTTACCGTGTTTGTTTAACGTTCAACAATGTTAGCCGCATCACCAAGATCTGGGTGACCAGGCAGTAAGCATATCCAAAAGAATCGCACAGTACGAATAACTTTATACCCCATTTTTGGGGCTTATTAAGCATATAATGCCGCAGGTGGTGCTTCATTTTCGTGCTACACATCTGTTCGTCGACACAAAAACTTGCTTACTTTGGGATGGAGTCAAACCTTTGGTTAAGATAGTCTACAAAGTCACGCATACGGAACAGGGGATCATATCCAGGTTCGGCCTTTTTGATACGTTTGCTATCATCACGCATTGAGAAATATTGTTTAATCAGTTCGAATTTGCTTCGTGTAATGCAGTATCGTATGGGTTCAAAAGCATTTCTTCCCCAGTAGCTTTTCAAATTCGGGTAACGATAGATTGACATATATATCAATATCCCAATGTAATTATACATTTCGTCAATGGTCGTTTTGAATTGATTAGCAATGTTAGCTGTGAAAGCTGTGCGAATAGTCTCCTCCACAATCATATTCATGATATTTGTATTGAAAAAGTAACAAAAGATCTTTAATGGAGTTTCGAGATCCATTATATAAGCTGGCAGCTTTGAGTCTCCCTGAAAGGCTATGTCATTGATAAGCATCTGCATCGATTGCTTTCGCCATATAATTTTGGTTCGATCTTTCAAAATTGATTCAATGCCTATACAAATAAATAAATAAGTTGAATATAATTTTACGGCTTAGCGCCGCTTACCAAAACCATTGAAGCCACCAGAAGAAGGCAAAGGTATAGGTGCTCCATCTTCAAATGATGGCAAGAACGATCGAGTTCTTTTTAATGTTTTCTGAGTAGGCTCCTCCAGCGTAGTTTCAACATTTTCGACAGTGTCCAAGCTAATGTCAAGGGTCAAGTCCACAGCCGAAGCGTCGTTCAGTGCTGCGTTTAGTGCATTTTCCAAATTTAATAGGGTATTCAGTAGCTATGCTATGTGCGTAAAGTGCTAAAGTGTTATATGAAAGCTTTACAACAAACACACAGAAGCATTTTTAACACAGCAAACATGCCCCTGGGTATGTTTGCTACTATTGTACTATATGTGTTATTGAGTGGTTGCCAGACTATTTATAAAAACAGCTGCTTCCGAGATTATTGAATTAGTGATATTAGGTCACACTAGGCGAGTTTTGGTTGTAAAAGTAAGTAAATTTTATTTGATATTAATTTAAAAGACTAAACAGATGTTTTTAACAGTGGAAAGGAAGAAAAAATACGAAATGATTTTCAATTCAAAAATTTGCAGCTGGGAAAAGAGGATAGAATGCAAAAATTAGAGCTAGAAGTAAAATATAAGAATGCTTAAGTGTTGATATAAATAAAAAACATTTATTTTCTGAATAATAAAGAAAGTTTTTCAATTATTATTTATGAAAACAACAACTTTTTCAGCTTATCAATTGCTCAATTCAATTTCACTTTCGATTGTATTGTCATCGAACTGGCAAACAGCTGACTTAGCACAAATACGACAAAAGATACGTAAAAAGTGCACTCACTAGCTACACTGTGTTATATATAACACTTTACGCACATAGCATAGCAACTGAATATCTTAATAATAACGAAATGAAAGTGGAACGAGGTGTTATTAATTGGTGAACTACAAAGATTCCAGAAATCAGTGCAAAGTGCGAACGGTACATGTGGTAGCCCACCGTTTGAGACTCCGTTGGCTGGTCGCTTGGTTAATACCGCGCCAGCCCGAGTTACCGCCATTAACCTCGCCCCTCTAAACTATCCACCAGCCAAGCCTCTGCGTACCGCCTAACAACAAGGGTCGTACACAAAAATGCTGTGTGGACCGAATACCAAGACAGGGGCAGTAAGCCGGCCGATCACACACGCCGGCCAGACTATGTTGCAACTGCCGAGTTACATATAGGATATGAATATAGGGCACCAACACACACACACACATATACAATTGTAAACCTTTGCTAAGAAACATATATAGTCCGCTGCGACGGAGAATAAAATGCTCAGTCTAATTCTGAAATTCATATAAAGAACAACAAGCTTATTTTATTTAAAAAACCTCGGAAGAAAACAATTTGAGAAGCCGCGTTGGATCGTAACTGGCGCAGCCGCAACGGAACCTACAGGATCAGGATGAAGATCATAACACTAATTTTAATCTAGTAAGCATTTAATAATCATAAGCAATATATGTACATATATTCATTAGTGAAAGATGAAACAGGATAGAATAATTAAAGTGATATCGATAAACGCAAGAGCTTCTCTGCCTTCTCCTCCAAATAAAGGACAGTTACAATTCTAAAAAAAACAAGTAGAAACGTTGCAGTCGGACGCAACCGACTGCGGCATACTCGATACCAGTATTAAAACCGGTAAAAAGAAGCCTGATTGCAAAGGGGTACGGATGCGGCAGGGGTGTACGCTGCCTTAAAGATTCTCCGATGCAGATGGGGATGCCACCAGCTATAATCCTTCCAAATTTGGTGACTCTAGCTCAAAGTTTGTAAAATGTAGGGACAGGGGGGGGGGCTGGGGGCAGTATGGGTAGTTGAGGCATCAAAATTTTTGTTGCAGATCTTTGTGAAATGTCAATTGCTATCTTCATACCAAATTTGGTGACTCTAGCTCGAAATTTGTAATAAGTGTGGAGAGGGGGGCTGGGGGCGGTATGGGTGGGCGAGGCATCCAAATTTTTGATGCAGATCTATGTGGAATGTCAATTGCTATCTACATACCAAATTTGGTGACTCTAGCTCGAAGTTTGTAAAAAGTGGGGACAGGGGGGCTGGGGGCGGTATGGGTGGGCGTGGCATCCAAATTTTTGAGTCAGATCTTTGTGAAATATCAACTGCTATATTCATACCAAATTTGGTGACTCTAGCTCGAAATTTGTAAAAAGTGGGGAAAGGGTGGCTGGGGGCGGTATGGGTGGCAGTGGAATCCAAATTTTTGATGTAGATCTTTATGAAATGTTAATTGCTATCTTCATACCAAATTTGGTGACTGTAGCTCGAAAATTGTAAAAAGTGTGGAAAGGGGGGCGAAATGGAGGGCGTGGCTCCAGAACTTTGATGCAGATTTTTGGGGGTCGTTGCCAGCTATCTTCCCACCAAATTGGGAGGCTCCACAACTCTGGAAGATACACGCATTCCCGTTTTTGACGAAGCGTTGGGGCACATGGGGGTGGCTAGGGCAGTATTGGTGGGCGTGGCATCCAATCTTTTTATGCAGTTTTTGAGGGGTCATTATCACCTATCTTGGCACCAAATTTGGTGGCTATAGCTCAAAAACTGTGGGAGTTATAGGCTTTTTTGACTTTAAATTCGGTGGCTGGGAGCGGAATGGGGGGCGTGGCTCCAAAATTTTTGATTCCGTTTTTTGGGGGTTGCTAGTAGCTATCTTCTTACCAAATTTGGAACTTCTAGCTGTAAGGATGTGCGAAATATGTGGGTTTATCGGTTTTGAGTTATCGAATTTATCGATTTGCCAGCCCCCCAGTTATCGTAGAACCCCCATCTTGACACTTTAATTTGCTATCCCATAGATAAAGAGATTTGGAAAGTTTCAAGTCTCTAGCTTGAAGGGTGTGGAAAAAAATTGGACACATACAGACGGACAGACGGACGGACACCATGACGGAAATTGCACAAACTCAATATACTCTTTACCTTCGGTATCGAGTATAAAAAGAGACAAAAACAAGTGGAAACGTTGCAGTTGGACGCAACCGACTGCGGCATACTCGATACCAGAATTAAAACCGGTAAAAAGATGCCTGAATGCAAAGGGGTACGGATGCGGCAGGGGTTTAAGCTGCCTTAAAGATTCTCCGATGCAGATGGGGATGCCACCGGCTATCTTCATACCAAATTTGGTGACTCTAGCTAAAAATTTGTAAAAGGTGTGGAAAGGGGGGCTGGGGGCAGTTTGGGCGGGCGTGGCATCCAAATTTTTGATGCAGATCTTTGTGGAATGTCAATTGTTATCTTCATACCAAATTTGGTGACTCTAGCTCGAAAATTGTATTTAGTGGGGAAAGGGGGGCTGGGGCCGGTCAGGGTGGGCGTGACTTCCAAATTTGTGATGCAGATCTTTGTGGAATGTCAATTGCTATCTTCATACCAAATTTGGTGACTCTAGCTCGAAATTTGTAATAAGTGGGAAGAGAGGGCTGGGGGCGGTATGGGTGGGCGTGACATCCAAGTTTTTTTATGCAGATCTTTGTGGAATGTCAATTGCTATCTATATACCATATTTGGTGACTCTAGCTCGAAGTTTAAAAAAGATGGGGAAAGGGGGGCTGAGGGCGGTAAGGGTGGGCGTGGCATCAAAAATTTTGATGCATATCTTTGTAAAATGTCAATTGCTATCTTCATACCAAATTTGGTGACTCTTGCTCGAAATTTGTAATAAGTGGGGAAAGGGGGGCTGGGGGCGGTATGGGTGGGCGTGGAATCCAAATTTTTGATGCAGATCTTTCTGAAATGTCAAATGCTATCTTCATACCAAATTTGGTGACTCTACTTCGAAAATTGTAAAAAGTGTAGAAAGGGGGGCGAAATGGAGGGCGTGGCTCCAAAACTTTGATGCAGATTTTTGGGGGTCGTTGCCAATTATCTTCCTACCAAATTTGGTGGCTCTAGCTCCACAACTCTGGAAGATACACGCATTCCCGTTTTTGACGAAGCGTTGGGGCACATGGGGGTGGCTGGGGCGGTATTGGTGGGCGTGGCATCCAATCTTTTGATGCAGTTTTTGAGGGGTCATCATCACCTATCTTGGCACCAAATTTGGTGACTATAGCTCAAAAACTGTGGGAGATATAGGCTTTTTTAACTTTAAAATTCGGGGTGGCTGGGGCGGAATGGGGGGCGTGGCTCCAAAAATTTTGATGCAGTTTTTTGGGGGTTGCTAGTAGCTATCTTCTTACCAAATTTGGTACTTCTAGCTGTAAGGATGTGCGAAATATGTGGATTTATCGGTTTTGAGTTATCGAATTTATCGATTTGCCAGCCCCCCAGTTATCGTAGAACCCCCATCTTGACACTTTAATTTACTATCCCATAGATAAAGAGAATTGGAAAGTTTCAAGTCTCTAGCTTGAAGGGTGTGGAAAAAAGTTGCGAACATACGGACGGACAGACGGACAGACGGACGGACACCATGACGGACATTGCACAAAGTCAATATACTCTTTACCTTCGGTATCGAGTATAAATACATAAGTCCAAAATAAAGAAACGAATTAAAAGAAGAGTAAAAACATAAATAAAAACAATCTTCTTTAAATTACAACACCAAACAAGCGCAAGTAATAATTGCCAGAATTCCCCCAAATTTTACAGCTTGGGCTACTCATCCGCCCAGAAAATAGGCGTACATTATCCGGCAAAGAACCTCCCATTCGCTAAAATCGACCTAGGGGAAGCAAAAATTATTCAGTCTTTCAAAACTCTAGCACACATAATCGATCTTAACAATTATGTTGAAAACCTACAAAAAATCGAAGAGAATATACATATGATAAAAGATATAAATTTTTCAAAAGAAACCATTAACGTAATAAAAGTAAAAATACAACAAGTATATGAACGTATACACGCACTTACACCAAAAAACAGACAAAGACGTGGAATAGTGAACGGACTAGGAAGTTTAATTAAATCCATTACAGGCAATATGGATGCAGTAGATGAACAAAAAATTAAAGATAAATTCAACAACATTAGAAAAAACCAAGAAAGTCTTACAGATAATGTTAACAGACAAACAATTATAAATATCGACATTCTAAACAACTATGTAAACAATATCGCAGAAAGCCTATTACTGGCCAAATTAAAAATAATTCCGAAATTTATATTAAATCATGAAGAAATAGAGATCATCAAAAAAATATTAAATGCATAAAAACTTATAATCGAATCCGAAGAGCATGTTTATAGACTTATAAATTTAGAAGCTAACAGCCACGATAACTTCATTATACTCAACATTCAAATCTCTATATTCAATCAATACAAATATAAACTAGCTCATGTTATCCCTCTCCCAATAAATAAAACACAATTCGTTGAATTACCAAATTATATATTGTATAATCAAAAATTAGAAGTAAGATACATTAAAGAAAAATGACCGAAAATTCATAACACTTACATACATTAAACAAAATGAAAATGAAAACAAACACGAAATAAATATCAAATGCATTAAAGACATACTTAATGGACAAAAAACCAAATGCATAACACAAGAACTTACCGGTGAGGAAAATATATTCGAAACTGAAAAAGATATTTTTAATCAATGTTAAAAACACTATAATACAGCCGTCATGTGACCTACCTTTCACCATTGACGAAACAGCAATAATTGTAATTAAAAATTGTACCGTAATTATAAATAATATATATAAATATATATAATACGACGAGTCTACCATAGAAATCACCGAAAATATAGAACTGTCACTACCTAAAACACAAAATGTTGCCATAGAAACGGTAACAAAACTTAATCTACAACACCTAAAATTACAAAACATTCAAAGCTTCAAAGAAATAGTTGCAGTAAAGAATGAAACAACTACGCACTTCATCTCCACTTACGTGTGGTTAAGTATCATCACCATAATTGCCGTTATAACAATCACCATCAGGAAGAAAACCATCATACTCACACCACCCGATCCGGTACCACAACAGTTCATTCCGGCCATTCCTTCATTCTGGCCGTCACTTCACACCAAGGGGGGAGGAGTTACCGCCATTAACCTCGCCCCTCTAAACTTTCCACCAGCCAGGCCTCTGCGTACCGCCTAACAACAAGGGTCGTACACAGAAATGCTGAGTGGACAGAATAGCAAGACCCAAACAAAATGCTGAATGGGCAGTAAGCCGGCCGATCACCCACGCCGGCCAGACTATGTTGCAACTGCCGAGTTACATATAGGATATGAATATAGGGCACCAACACACACACACACATATACAATTGTAAACCTTTGCTAAGAAACATATATAGTCCGCTGCGACGGAGAATAAACAGCTCAGTCTAATTCTGAAATTCATATAAAGAACAACAAGCTTATTTTATTTAAAAATCCTCGGAAGAAAACAATTTGAGAAGCCGCGTTGGATCGTAACTCCCGCGAACTCTCAAACGGCGCATGCCTGTCTCCGAACTTGGTGCAGCCTAGGTAATACCAGGGGCATTCGAGCCGGAGCAGACAGGGGTTGTTACACTGCCAGAAGGCTTTGTCACTCACCACCGAACACCCAGAAATTTATGAATTGCTTTTTGTATGCCCTCAAACAGCAACACAAGAAAATGCTATTTCGAAAAAGCCTATTTGCTACGTTACCAAGTTTGCCGCTCGAAGATTTAATAACATTGAAATATGTTATTTTATTAGACTATTTTTGGCAATTTCTCAATTGTTAGCTTAGTGCCAACTTACTATAATCAAAATATACAACTATAACAAATATATTATTAAATTACATATCAACAATAGCACTTATATTATATTAGGGTATCCAACACTCAACATTCGTCTGTTCATATTCTTATTCAACATGTTCGCTATTTAAGTCTATTAGTGTGCGTGTGTGTGTGTGTATTCACAAAAGAAGCAAAACAGAACTGCCGCACAAAATATAAAATCGACAATTTCAGACTTCTGCTTGAATCTGCTTAATGCAGTCCAACTTGGGAGGGTAGTATAAACTTAATATGAACTTTGTCAAACTTAATAGCAAAACGTGAGATACTTTAATATTATTTATGTTCATATTTTTATTTATATATCGAAAATAAACTATATACATATTTATATATATATATAAAGTAAATATTTGAATTTTAATCGGCTTTTATTCAATATTGATACAAAGGGTATTTTTACTTCGTGCATTTTGTGTTGAAGCACTGGTTTTGTTATTTTGGAGGGGTGTGCCAGCCATCAAAACCAACCGAATTCCAACCTAAAACCAACCTCGAGCTGGTTTTAGGTGTGCCAGAGCAGAGTTCGAGATGGTTTTGAAATCTCCACAAATTAGGTCAGAGATATGGTTAGTTTAAGCAATATTAAATGTCTAATGCATAACAAGTGTTACTTTTTCGAAAGGTAATTTTAAGCTTAATTGCATATTGCAAATACATTTGAATTTTATTAATATTTTAACTCATGATTTTAGATATTAATAAATCTCTAACAAATCTTTAAGACTATCAGGGGTGTGCCAGCCATCAAAACCAACCGAATTCCAACCTAAAACCAACCTCGAGCTGGTTTTAGGTGTGCCAGAGCAGAGTTCGAGATGGTTTTGAAATCTCAACAAATTTGGTCAGAGATTTGGTTAGTTTAAGCAATATTAAATGTCTAATGCATAACAAGTGTTACTTTTTCGAAAGGTAATTTTAAGCTTAATTGCATATTGCATATACATTCGAATTTTATTAATATTTTAATTCATGATTTTCGATATTAATAAATCTCTAACAAATCTCTAAGCCTATTTGCCGTTCCATGTAAGCGTGCAAAACCGTCCCTAACAAGAGAGGTGCCACCTTGTTCGTTTAACAAAAACTATTATTCGGAGTCTTTAATAGGTCAATTTAAAAGACACTTATTTGTGGCAAATAAACATAAAAAAATCTTACTTTTAGGTAACAAAATTGCATGGTTGAGCAGTGGAAAGTTTGTTGTAAATTTTTTTAAATCTTTTTTTATAAGGTGGCAGCTTTTGCGGTGTTTGTTAGGTGTGTGAATGTCTACAGTAAGAAGAAGAATTTAATTTATGGCAAGTCATTGTTCCGCCAAAATGTAAGTTGAATTAAAATTGCATTTAATTCTTTGCATTGCATTTATTTTATTTTTTTAGTTTTGAATGAATCTGTAACAAATCTCTAAGACTATTTTCACGAAATACGTAGAACAGCTGTTCAAGCAAGCTATCACGGCAGGGCTGTCAAGCAACATTAGTTACTTGGCGGGCAAAATATTAAATATGTATTTATATAAGAATTACAAGAGATAAGACCTAACATATTTTTATTTTACTATTTATTAAATTTAACACTAATGCCCTGTGGCCAACCTTGAAAACAATGACTAAAATAGCAAATACATTTTAGGCAATTTTTCTTTTCAAAGGTAGCAACTCTTTTTGGCCATTTTCGTTTTACGTATTTGCTCCGAAAAATTTTACCGAAAATTGAAATCTCCCTAACTTCTGGCACGCCTACGGTTTTGTTTTAGAGATTTGAAAACCTGCTCGAGCCAAAATCTCTAGAGATTTCTGGCACACCCCTTGCCGTTCCATCAGGGGTGTGCCAGCCATCAAAACCAACCGAATTCCAACCTAAAACCAACCTCGAGCTGGTTTTAGGTGTGCCAGAGCAGAGTTCGAGATGGTTTTGAAATCTCCACAAATTTGGTCAGAGATTTGGTTAGTTTAAGCAATATTAAATGTCTAACGCATAACAAGTGTTACTTTTTCGAAAGGTAATTTTAAGCTTAATTGCATATTGCAAATACATTTGAATTTTATTAATATTTTAATTCATGATTTTCTATATTAATAAATCTCTAACAAATCTCTAAGCCTATTTGCCGTTCCATGTAAGCGTGCAAAACCGTCCCTAACAAGAGAGGTGCCACCTTGTTCGTTTAACAAAAACTATTATTCGGAGTCTTTAATAGGTCAATTTAAAAGACACTTATTTGTGGCAAATAAACATAAAAAAATCGTACTTTTAGGTAACAAAATTGCATGGTTGAGCAGTGGACAGTTTGTTGTAAATTTAACAAAGTTATTGCAGCAAACCTTTTTTATAAGGTGGCAACTTTTGCGGTGTTTGTTAGGTGTGTGAATGTCTAAGAAGAAGAATTTAATTTATGGAAAGTCATTGTGCCGCCAAAATGTAAGTTGAATAAAAATTGCATTTAATTTTTTTGTATTGCATTTATTTTATTTTTGGCCTTAGGGGAAAACACCGTTCACCACAACAGGACGAAATACGTAGAACAGCTATTCAAGCAAGCTATCACGGCAGGGCTGTCAAGCAACATAAGTTACTTGGCGGGAAAAATATTAAAAATTTATTTTGTATAAGAATTACAAGAGATAAACCTAACATATTTTTATTTTACCATTTATTAAATATAACACTAATGCCCTGTGGCCAACCTTGAAAACAATGACAACAAGTAAGAAGGCTCTAGTCGGGAGAGCCCGACTAGAAGATACCCTGAACCCAGTTGCAATAAATAAATTAAATGTATATAAGACTTTGGTATACTGACTTAACTTCAATCGATTAAATTCGATATCTCCGGTGTTTCTTAACCGATTTGGACGAAAATTGCAGAAAAGATCTATCGTTACCCATTCTTTCAACCCTCATTTTTACATTTTCCAAATTCGATATTTTTTGTTATCGATCACATGTGTATATCGGAAACCAGAAGAGTTATCGATAATTTGAAGCAAACTTGTTCTGCTCATGGTATAGGAAAACTTATATACAAAATCTGAAGTCTCTAGCTCTTGTAGTCTCTGAGATCCGCGCGTTCATACAGACAGACAGACAGACAGACAGACGGACAGACGGACATGGCTATATCGTCTCGGCTGTTGATGCTGATCAAGAATATATATACTTTATGGGGTCGGAGATGCTTCCTTCTGCCTGTTACATACTTTTGCACAAAACCATTATACCCTTATTTACCCATCTTATGGGTTAAGGGTATAAAAATAGCAAATACATTTTAGGCAATTTTTATTTTAAAAGGTAGAAACTCTTTTTGGCCATTTTCGTTTTACGTATTTTCTCCGAAAAATTTTACTGAAAATTGAAATCTCCCTTACTTCTGGCACACCTACGGTTTTGTTTTAGAGATTTGAAAACCTGCTCGAGCCAAAATCTCTAGAGATTTCTGGCACACCCCTGATATATTTTATGCGCTTTGTTGATCTGCTGGTGGCCGTCAATAGCAAAACCTGACTTTTCTCAACATCTACAATATGATTTTTTACATGTACAATGTACATTGTACATACATTTGCATGCTGGTGCAGAGCTTTTGGGTGGGAAACTATATTTATAATTAACTAGTAAGTGGCCCGCTTACTTCGCTGCGCGGATAGTTTATATAAATTTTAGCAATAGAAGATAGATACAAAATAAATAAATTAGAAAATATTTCACAAAATATTTAAGCGAAGTATTTAATATTCTCTTTTCCACGCCATCATTGAGGTAGAGAATATTGTGGTTTCCCCAGTAGGCCTTATCCACGTATTGAATTTAATTTGCAATTATTAACAACTTTAAGAGCTTCTATATAAACGACATTGGTTGTTTTTCCGTCAGGTGCTAATACAAATAAACTTTTTGTCGAACTGACTCTTGAGCAGGCTACATAAAATTTGCCATGAGAAAAACAATCGTGTCTTAAGTCTAGTCCGGCTAATTTAAGAGTTTGTCCCTGTGATTTATTAATTATTAAGGCAAAGCAAACTTTTAAGGGAAATTGCAATCTTTTAAATTGAATTGGCAATTCAGAATCAGAAGGTATTAATGGAATTCTCGGTATAAAAACCGTTTCCCCTATACCATTGCCAGTAAAGATAATTACTTCGACAACATTCTTATGAAGGACTTTAACTTGCAATCTTGTACCATTGCACAGTTTTGGCGGTTTCAAGTTGCGAATCAACATTACAGGTGAACCAATCTTTAAAGTTAATTTATGTTGAGGCAGACCAGTCGGATTTAATGAATTAAGAAACTCGACGGGGTAATGAACTGCATCTTCGATTTCAGTCACAGAATCAATAGAGTTATATGTCATTTCTTCACTTTGAAATGATTTTAATAAAAACTGGTTTATTTCATTGCATTGTCATTTCTCGCAGTCAAAATAGCACGTTCTGAAAACCATTCGAGTGGTTTGTGAGAGATATTTGTAATATCCGGAAATATTTTTAGAGTTAGCTCTTCAATACTTTTAACAACATGACACAAAGTTGATGGTAAAGTTATTTTGCCATCATGGGTTGGAAATAATTCATTTCCTATTTGAAGAAGCATTTCTGCAAATTCACCAGCTATGCTATCACCTTTTAAGTGCACTCGCATATTCTTCGTTAATGCCATTTTCTGTATTTTGGGCCACAAAATTGAAGACTTTACGCACGCATTTATTTCATCTGCTCTTGTTCCTCTGGGGATCACTGGGAGAGTTTGTCGAAAATCACCAGCTAAGAGAACAGTTATGCCACCCATCAAGTATTCACTATCTCGAATGTCTTTCAAAGATCGATCTACAGCTTCAAAAGCACCTTTATGGCCCATAGTACACTCATCCCAAACAATGAGCTTGCAATCTTTGAGCACAGCAGCAATATTAGATTGCTTTGGAATTGAGCAATGTGGTGTTTCTAAATGAATCAAATTAAATGGAATCTTAAGTGTAGAATGCGCTGTGCGACCACCATTAAGTAAAGTGGCTGCGATACCGGAAGAACAACGGCTAATGCAATTTTTTTTGCTTTGCCGTACCTTTGCCAATAATAAATTTAAAAGAAACGTTTTACCTGTTCCACCAGGTGCATCTAAAAAATAGATTTCTCCCTTTTCTGCTTCAACGCTATGTAGTATCTTTTCATATACTTGTTTTTGCTCAGCAGTAAGGAGTAGCTCATTATTAACAACAAAATTATCGCAATTTTCATAATTTGTTTCTCTATGATATTCAATACTTGGAACAATTTCCTCGGATCTAATTGGTAGTGGAAGTCCATAGTAAGTCAAGTTTTGACCACCAATAGACAGTACAATATCTTCAATGTAAATAAGACATTTATTTAATACATTATTCACAATACTTTCATCAATATTTCTGTCTTGTGAAAAATGAAAGGCTCTTAAAATATCTTCTGAGAAACTCTCTTTATAAGTATTCCAAAGTTTAAGAGCATCTAAAATTTGACAAAATACTAACATTATTGCATGGCCAAGCTAGCGAGCTTCAGTGAAGAGTCCTTTGACTTGGATGACACGGACGAGGAAGCGAACAGGACAGTGGTGGAGCGTCGGTCTGAAGATGTCACTAAGATTTCTTCAGATTAACCTCCACCACTGCAAAGCGGCGGCGGCCGCTCTGCTGCTCCGCATAAGCCAATGTGGAGCAGACGTTGTCCTCATCCAGGAACCTTGGGTCTGTGGTGGCAAGGTGACTGGACTGGGGACCAAAGACTATAAGCTAATAGTAGCTCAAAATAAAGGTAAAATTCGTACCTGCATTCTAGCAAAAGAACACCTAAATATATTTTTGCTCCCTAACTACAGCGATGGTGACAACACAGCTGTCTGCCTGGAGTTGAAGGCTGGGAATGTGAGAGTTTGCTCAACATACTTGGCCCATGACCACCAAGGGCCATTCCCACATCCACTCCTGCAAGGGTTGGTGACCGACAGCGAAACCACGCACACCGACCTCATAATTGGGTGTGACGCCAACGCCCATCATCATCAGTGGGGAAGCACTGACACAAATGAACGGGGTGAGTTGCTTTTTAACTACATTCTGTCCACTAACCTCATGATTTGTAATACGGGCAACGACCCTACCTTCATTACAAAGAACAGGGAAGAAGTACTAGATATTACGCTAGTCTCAACCTCCCTCTGTAGCAAACTAACAAGATGGAGAGTACTAGACGAGCACTCCTTCTCAGACCATAGATACATCGAAATAGTCTTTTCGTTCGACGTACCCAAGCCCAAATGGCACCAGAATGTTAGACGTACAAACTGGTCCACTTTCAAAAATCACTTAAACACTCTCGTCCCTGAGTCCCCCCCCACTGGGAAACCCCACTACTGAAACCACAGACCTACTTATAAAAAGCTTACGGAGGCATGCGAGTCCGCCCTAAACGAGTCGTGCCCCCGTAGCAAACCCAGAGGTAAGACTAAGCCACCATGGTGGTCTCCCCAACTGGGTGAGCTGCGTAAGACATTGCGCAAGCTTTTTAATAAAGCTAGGTCTCTCGGAGATGACCAGTCATGGAGTCTCTACAAAACCAGCCTCGCCTCCTATAAGAAGGCACTCAGACAAGCTAAACGCTCCTCATGGCAGACATTCTGCTCTAATATTGAAAGTACCACAGAGGCCGCAAGGCTCAGAAAAGTTCTTTCTCAAACCACCCCATCGGTAGGTTTTCTCAAAAAACCAGATGGCTCATGGACTTCGTCCAGCTCTGAGTCCTTAGAACTCTTGATGGAAACTCATTTTCCGGGCTGCTCAGCAGTAGCAATCCCACAGACAATCACAGGGGTTCATATGGATAGACCTTCCACAAACTTCCTGACTAAAGAATTAATCTCATGGGCTATCAACAGCTTCATGCCCATCAAATCCCCAGGGCCAGACGGCATCTTTCCAGCCCAACTGCAGCATGCAGGTGAGACTGCCTTAAACTGGCTCCTACAAATTTTCACTGGAGTCTGGACGACGGGACTCATCCCAAAGCCCTGGCTTGAATCCAAAGTCGTCTTCATTCCAAAGGCGGGCAAAGCCTCCCACACAACTCCCAAGGACTTTCGTCCAATAAGCCTAACATCCTTTCTACTCAAGACCTTTGAAAGGGTGCTGGGCCTTCACTTAAGGAATTCGATACCGACACATCAATTCTCCCGTGCGCAACATGCGTATCAAAAAGGCAAATCCACGGAAACAGCACTTCATGCGGTAATCTCCACAGTGGAAAAATCGCTTCACCAAAAGGATTATTCTCTAGTCGCCTTCCTTGACATAGAGGGTGCTTTCAACAACGTCAACCCAGAGGCAATCACAGAGGCGCTAACGGATTTGGGTGTCGGGCACCGTGCTGTGCATCTGATCGATCAACTGCTAAGACGCAGGATCGTCAGGTCAACTCTCGGTTCCACGACAATCTCCAGGTCCGTCTGCAGAGGCACCCCTCAAGGTGGAGTTCTCTCTCCTCTCCTTTGGAACGTGGCAGTAAATTCTCTGCTGCGCTCCATTGAGGGAGGTGGCTGCAGGGTGATTGCCTATGCGGATGACGTTGCGATTGTTTTCTCGGGAAAATTCCCCAAAACCCTGTGCGAACGCATGACCGTAGTGCTTCGCACTCTGTCCACTTGGGCAAAGAAAAACGGACTTGGACTGAACCCAGCGAAGACTGATCTTGTCCTCTTTACTAGGAAATATAAAATCCCGAATCTTAGGCCGCCCACCCTTGACGGGGTGGAACTAACCTTCAGCAAATCAGCCAAATACTTAGGGCTCACTTTAGACAGCAAAATGGACTGGAATCTTAACACCGAAGAGCGTGTTAGGAAAGCCCTAGTTGCTCTTTACACGTGCAGAAAGTCGATCGGACTGAAATGGGGCATGGCCCCCACATAACTCTGTGGCTGTACACGGCCATCATTCGGCCAATCCTACTGTACGGAGTATCAGTATGGTGGCCAACACTTTCAAAGAAAAGTCAGTTCGCTTGCTAGGCAAGGTGCAGCGCGCTGCAGGACTGACCGCCACTGGAGCCCTCAGAACAACCCCTAACGAGGCTCTCGATAATATACTCAATCTTTTGCCTATCGACCAGATGGGCAAACTAGTAGCAACCCTCTCAGCACTTCGCATGAGGGAAACAAACCAGTGGACCGCACAGACACACGGTCACTCAAGTATTCTAAATGGAAACTCGCTTCTTCCCCCAGCAACTGACTACTGCTGCCCTCAGGAGTTTCTTAATACTTCTTTCCACTCAATTATCCCATCGAGGGAAGAGTGGAGAGAAGGGATACCAGGGCCGACAGACTCAATTAGAATTTTTACGGACGGTTCAAAGCTAGACAACCGGGTAGGGGGAGGTGTCTTCTGCGAAGAACTGTCCATAAATAATTCCTTTAATATACCTGACCATTGCAGTGTTTTCCAGGCAGAAATCACCGCTATACAAGAAGCGCTCAAATCCTTACAAGGAATTGAACGCTCTGCAGCCAAAATCTGCATCTTTTCTGATAGCCAAGCAGCTATCAAATCGCTCTACGCGATATCGTCGAACTCGATATCCGTCACAAACTGCCGCAAATCTCTGCAAGAGATGGCAGAGCAGTTCGATCTCTACCTCATATGGGTGCCCGGTCACAAAGGCATCGAGGGCAATTGTAGGGCGGATGAGCTGGCAAGACATGGTACTACCATGCCTCTCCTCTCGGATAAGGAGGGTTTGGGCATGCCCATGGCCAGCTGTAAACTTAAGATTCGCGAGCATTTTGAACGCGAAGCAAATAAAAGGTGGCAGCACACCACCGGTAGATGCAATATAGCCAGACAGACATGGCCAACGCGCTGTAAAAAGCGCTCCTCAAGCCTAATCCACCTAAATAGATCAGGTTGCGCCTCCGTAGTGAGGGCTGTTACGGGGCACTGGCTAGTGGGATCTCATGCAGCGAGACTACTAGCCCCTTCTAACGATTTCTGCAGAAGTTGTCGGGACGAGGAAGAGGAGGAAACTGTTTCCCATCTTTTCTGCGACTGTCCTGCACTCTGCAAAAATAGAAATCGCTTTCTCGGTTCCTATTTCCTAACAGACCTCTCAGAGATAGCGAACACCACCCCCAAGAGTATTCTCTCCTTTATTCATGCTTCGGGCTGGAACCACGCCCTCTCAAATAGTATCACACACCCTGTTCTCGGGTAGACGGAGTTGTGGACGCAGTCCATCGCGGCATCACAATGGGCCAACAATTGGCCTAAGTGAGTGGAAGGGTCTCTCACCTGCCCACTACCGCTCTAACCTAACCTAACCTAACCTAACATTATTGCAAAAAGTTCTCTCAGTTTTGTAGGATTTTGACATTTGACAGCGAAGACATTGTAAACAAACAGCGGTTGATAGAGAAATGACGAAATAGCGGACTCGCGATTTTTTTTTCGCAAAGTGAGCGAAGTGCGAGACAAAGATTAGTTGTACCGCACATTGCATTGCATTCGCTTGCTGCCGTTTATGATGCTTTTGCTCCTGCTGTTGCTGCGGCTGCTTAGTAAAAAGGGTGGTATATACTTAATTGACTTATTAATTAATAAATGCAATATATAAAAATGTATTATTCATAATACATATTACCTTTCTTATTGGCATTAAATAATTGATAAAAACAATCTGTATAAAAATAAAATTATTTTGTTAATTAAATACCGAAAACAAATTGTTAGCAATGGCTATTTATGAAATTTTAAAACATAGGGTATTAAAATTTTGTGCTTTGTATTTCGAAGCAACTTGCAAGTGTTTAGCTTGTATTTTCTTTGCATTTGCCTATTCTCGATGTGTACACAGAACGCTATTGCTTGGCGAATGACCATTTGATCTACAGACCAGAGGGTATATTGCTTTTGTGCAAATGCATGTAACAGGTAGATGGAAGTATTTCTGACCCAATTATATGTATGTATATATTATATGTATATGCGGGAAGTTCAGTCAATCAATTTTGTAAGATTTTATTTGCAATGCATGCTACTGCTGCTGATGTAGATTACATTTTCTTAAGTTTCTATTTGTTAGTGTGTTTGTTTTTGCACGGTATATATTTGGTGAACATTTTTTTGCTTTCTTTTAGCTTGCTTCAGAAGTCAACAATGTATGCATGCATTTACAATGTATGCGCGCTCTGCAAGTCTAACAAAGAGCGTAGTAACGCTACCTTCTTCGCACGCACTGAATTAACGCAAAACATATCTAAGAGGCTGCAAATAAGTGAATTGCATATTGCCTTTAGCTTTAATTTAGTGTGTGCGGAGGAGTTAGGGTTATTAAACTTTATGATTGACATGCAAAGCGCGCACATAAAATAGAGAGTGAACGTAAATGAGCAACATCAAAGGAATATGATCGGAGCGAGATTTGTAATTACCTGATTATCTTAAGAGCAACACGCGCACTTATGTCAACGCCCTATGCTTGTTCGCAATTGCATATCAATAACATATTAATAATGTTAGTTAGTTTTGTCTAAGTTATATAAGCAGCAAGTAGGCAAATCCACCCCCATAAAATATTCTGGTGTGGGTAATTTTTTAGACGCACCAAGTTTTGTTTTGTTGTTTGTTGTTTTTTAAATCAATCACACCAACAAAAAGTAGCAGTGCGGGCCCAACAACAACAACAACAACAAACGCTTCTTGAAAGTGTACGAACCTTTTTTTTATGACACTTTGCTTGCGGGACTCAACGGCGTCATTGCCCATTGTTTTGTTTTTGTATTCTCGATCGAGCTCTCAGCTTGTCCGACAATCTGGCGACAGTAGCGGAATGGGTAATTGTTGTAATTGTAATTTGATTTTTAAAATGGGTAAAAATAAAAATTCCTTTCTTAGTGCTCACTTTCAACCTGCATAAAATATTGTGTGAAAATTTCAGTCTTGTAGCTCTTTTCGTTTAGGCTGTGGCAATGTCAACAATCACTTAGAACAAACTCTTTTATATATATAGATTATGTTAAATAGTATTAATATATGTATGTAAATACCTACGATCGCCGCTCATATTGGCTCCCGAATATAAGTGCTGTTGTTGATATGTAATCTAATAATATATTTGTTATTTTGATTATAATAAGTTAACACTAAGCTAACAATTGAAAAATTGCTAAAAATAGTCTAATAAAATTACATATATCAATGTTATTTTCGCTTCGAGCGGCAAACTTGATAGTGAGGCAAGTAAGCTTCGTCGAAATAGCATTTTCTTGTGTTGCTGTTTGTGGGCATACAAAAGCAATTCATAGATTTCTGGGTGTTTACACATTTTTATTGCTGCTTGTAAAAAATGCTTTATCTTACATAGATTGTTTTGATATGACTTAATTAAATGTTATTATAAATGAGATTTGTTATGTAATCATCAATCATAGATATAATTAAATACATATATAAATAATATGGCAAAATTTTAAAATTATTTCATAAGTGCTTTTGAATAAATAAAGTAACAAAGTCTAAAATATATACACCTGTAAAAAAATAAATATTGCATAACAAACTGGGACAGGTTCTTGTATACTTGACTAGCATACAAATAAACATTAATGCATGCATGCAGTCAAGGCTGTTAAATTTTCAGAGACCCACCCTAAAAATAAACAAACCCTACACGCAAATCAAATACGTAAATCAAATACGCATATAAACATCAGAGCTGCGTGGATCGACGGTCTCAGTCGACTGCCTCTCTGCAATTAATCGCAAACTAAAATAATGCTAGAGCGCGCAGTCGGCTCAACAGCCGAACTGCTCTGTGGGTTCCGCCGTGCAAATGTACAGCGAAACCCGACCGCGTGCACGAAAAACGAAGTGATTGAACACTAGAACACTTTATACTTGGTGCTTCAAGCTAGCGACTTGAAACTTTCGAATTCTCTTTATCTGTGGGATAGTAAATTAAAGTGTCAAAATGGGGGTTCTACGATAACTGGGGGGCTGGCAAATCGATAAATTCGATAACTCAAAACCAATAAATTCACATATTTCGCGCATTCTTACAGCTAGAACTACCAAGTTTGGTGGGCAGATAGCAACATAATTATGGAGCCACGCCCACCTATTCCGACCCCAGCCACCCGCCCCCCTCCAGTATTTACAGTCAAAATAGCCTATATCTCCCCAGTTTTTGAGCTAGTGACAAGATGCCAAAATTGGTGATGATGACTTCCCAAAAACTGCGACAAAAGTTGGGATGCCACGCCCACCACTACTGCCCTAGCCACCCCCATCCACCCCAACGCTTCGTCAAAAACGGGAATGCGTGTATCTTCCAGAGTTGTGGAGCTAAGGCCAACCAATTTGAAAGCAAAATAGCTACCAACGATCCCCAACAATCTGAATTAAAGTTTTGGAGTTTTTGTTGATGCCACGCCCACCCATACCGCCCCCAGCCGGCCTTTCCCCACCATTTACATTGCTGCCGCATCCGTACCCCTAAGCAATCAGGCCTCTTTTTACCGGTTTTAATACTGGTAACGAGTATACCGCAGTGGGTTGCTTCCGACTGCAACGTTAACAATGGATTTTACTTTATGTTGCGTAATTAAGACCTGTATGCAGTAGTCCTTTACAGCTCCCGTACCGTTATACATGAGTTTTACGACCGTAACAACAAGTGTTGATAAAAGCACATATTTTGGCAGTAGGCTAATAATTTTCTCTAAATAAATCGGAAATGCAGCTGTGTTTTGTACACTTAAATTCAAAATAATGATCCACGACCAACGCGCGCTACTTTTGTGTTTGCGTACAGCCAACGCCCTGCTGCTGGCGGTTGTTAAAAAAAATGACAGGCTGCAAAACCAAAAAGGGCAGAGCTGCGATTACCAAAGATTATGCTAAACATAGCTGAAACCACTCAAAAGACTCAAAAAAAATTCTCCTTACAGATATATACCCTGTATAAGATCAGTGGCCGTACAATCCAGCTTATATTTTATTTAAATTGTATCTTATTAATTAACTAATATATTTATACTCGATACCGAAGGTAAAGAGCATAATGGTTTTGTCATGGTGTCCGTCCGTCTGTCCGTCCGTCTGTATGTTCGCAATTTTTTTCCACACCCTTCAAGCTAGAGACTTGAAATTTTCCAATTCTCTTAATCTATGGGATAGTAAATTATAGTGTCAAGATGGAGGTTCTACGATAACTGGGGGTCTGTCAAATCGATAAATTCGATAACTCAAAACCGATAAATCCACATATTTCGCACATCCTTACAGCTAGAACTACTAAATTTGGTAAGAATATAGCTACTAGCAACTCCCAAAAAACGGCATCAAAAATTTTGGAGCCATGAGTAGTAGGGAACTGGTGGTTCTAGCTCAAAGGGATGCCAACAATTTATGACCCCATTAATTTTTATGACCCTTTTTTCGACCCCTTGATTTTTGACCCTTACAATATTATAATTTATGACCTCATTTAATTTTATTACCCTTTTTTCGATCCTTTGTTTTTTGACTCCTACAATATTTTAATTTATGCCCATTTTTCCCATGATCGTGTCCCTCCTTTGATAAGACTAGGGGGGAGAACAAAGGATTTACATTCCTAGGCCACCACATTATCAGCAGCATCTGTGAGAAGCAGTGATCACAGGATTTGGAGTCAAGTGCGCACCTGTTCAACCTGCGTCACATTGTACGCCTGCAAGCTAGCCACAATCATAGATGGCATTCTTAAGGACAACAACAACAAGATTCTTGAGAAGCAGTGATCAGCGGAACAGATTTGGCTATTTACCTAACTAGTGTTAGAGTCAATTGTGCGCCTCTTTGACGTGCGTAGCATTGTAAACCTGCAACACACGTCAAAAAATTAATGTTTATGGTCATGAGAAGCAGTGTGCAAAGGAAGAAAGGAGAGAGATTAGAGACAAGCGAACGCTTGTTCGATGTACTGGAGTTCTGTGAACAAGGCATGGGAATTTTCCTACGCAGCAGCAGCACCAGCAGCAGCAGCAGCAGCAGCAGCAGCAGCGGCAGGATCAATACATTGCTTCTAAGCAAGAGTATTGATACTTGTTGATTAAGATTAAAATGTGTTAGAGGGGGAAAAAGTTAGGGAGAGAAAGTGTTAGAAGGAGAATGTATGTTAGAGGGGGAAAGAGTTATAGGGGGAAAGTGTTAGGAGGAGAATGTGTGTTAGAGGGGGAAAGTGATCCTGCTTGTATTAATTTAATGAGCCACGCTCCCTTATACGATTTTGATTGGTCCCCACCATCCTTAATATGAAAACTATTTTCCAATCCTTTGGGCTTGATATTTAAATATTTAGCACCATCCCTTTCTAACCTTTGGTATTATATATATATATATATTATATATACCTGTTTTTATTTTGGTCAAGTGCTAGGAAAATCTTATATCCTGCATTGACCTCAAAACGAATAAAAGAGGTACTTTTGACTGAAAAACCATCAGTAGCTCTGAAAATTTACAAGTGTAATTTTGAAAATTTTTCTTCCGTGTTTTTAAACGTTTGTGTTTTTAAATTTTTGAAAAATAAAAAATAAATTAAAAAAAAAAAAATAAAATGGCTGCAAACGGGAACTACAACGTTGTCTACACCACCGCCACAGCGAACGACTTAGCTGAGATTTTCGGCACCGAAACGAGACCCCACACTCCAGGATCTCAAACATCTACAGCCACCTCTAGCATCACTAACAAAGCCACCAGCCTCATGAAGATGTTTAATGCCACCTTCCCCAACACACCCTTCAACACCACATACAGCAACACAGCATACACCACCTACAACAACACAGCCTACACCACCACCTCCACCATCACACACTCCGCCGCCACATACAACAACTCAACCTGCACCACCACCTACAACAATACACCCTACGCCGCTACCAACATCTTCGCCGACACCCCCAAACCGACGACAAAGTGGTGTAACATTTGTAAGGTTTATGTACTTTTTCAAAGTGGAATGGACATTTACGGTCCAGTATCCACAAAATGCGTGTTTTTATACCTCTGAATAGTGCTGTGAAGCAGATTTCAGGTGGGTTTAAAAATCGCATCCTCACGTTGTCGTTTGAGAATAGGCGTGAGGAAATTCTTGATCCTCAGGAATTCCTCACTGATGCCTCATCGGAGCTCATTCCAATAATAGCCAATGTTTTGTCTTTACACACATCGTGTAAGATAAACTTTGAGCTATTTGCGGAATACATAAAATTCCAGCAAGACGAGATGGTGATGCAAGTCAAGTCGCATCAAACGCCTATGTGCGTTCTAACTGCTGGAAGAAATATAGAAGAAGTCTATAATCAGCATGCAGAAATCATCCTACAAAAAATGGATGAGTTCCAGGAAAGGGACAGCGGATGGACAATGTCCCAAATAATAAGATTGGAGTGCAATATAAATAAATACACTCCTTTAAAAGTTTCAAATTATATTGAAACTCCAAAGGTGCTGAGAGATAAAAAGGCGATTGTGAATGTGCAAAACCAAGACGAATATTGTTTTAAATGGGCTTTAATATCGGCCCTTAAAGCATAAGACAAAAATAGTGAGAGGTGTTCGAGCTACAATGTGAATATTGACAACTCAAAAATCTATGTAAGTGATACACTTACATTAGATTTTGAGGAGTTGGAGTTTCCGCTTCCGCTCACACAAATTAAAGTGTTCGAAAGACGGAACTCCACTATCAGTATCAACGTTTTTGGATAGTAAAAATTTCAATTTTCTTAATACTTAGTACTTACTAATACATTTTCTTTTGTTTTGAAATTGACAGACTGGTTCGCTCAGAGGTAACCGGACATGTTAATAAGCTATTCTTTTGCAACACCTGCCTCAACTTTTCACATAGCGAGAAGTTATCTTTGGAGCACCGGATGAATTGTGGCAAAATGGTTTCAACGTTACCCTCATCAGAAAAAGCAAGTCTTAAATTTAAGAATTTTAATCGTAGTTTAGATGTTCCGTTTGTAGTGTATGCAGACTTCGAATGCATACTAACCCCCCTCAATACGAAAGTGAGCGAAAATGTTACAGCTACATCATTGCATGTACCTATAGCATTCTCGTACTACATTAAGTGCTCCTTTGACCCATCCTTAGACAAGTTTGTTTTAGAGACTGGTAAAGATGCAGGTGTCAAATTTGTCACATCTCTCATTAGAGATGTAAGTGAAATTTACACGACTTACCTCTCTAACATTAAACCAATGACAATGAGTGCTGAGGAGGAAAATAGTTTTCGATATGCAGTTAATTGCCATATCTGCAGGAAAATTCTGGGAACCGACCGAGTGCGTGACCATTGTCATTTAACGGGCCAGTACATGGGTCCAGCCCATAATGTTTGCAATATTAATTTTCAAATTGCACCTTTTGTTCCCGTTTTCTTTCACAATTTTTCGCGGTATGACTCCCATCTTTTCGTTAGGGAACTTAACAAAGTGGAGGGTGATATAAAAGTACTCCCACTGAATAAGGAGCTGTACATATCACTCTCCAAATTTACATACATAGCGTCCCATGAAAAAAACTTAGAAATTAGATTTTTAGACACGTTTCGCTTTATGGCAACCAGCTTAGATGCTTTAAGTAGTAATCTAAGTACTGAATGTTTCGAGAGCGTTAAGCGTTTTTATCCCTCTGAGGAAGAGTTTAATTTATTACGTAGAAAGGGTGTCTTTCCATATGAGTTTTTGGACTCAGAAAACCGACTAGCTGAAACCTCTCTCCCTCCAAGGGAGAAGTTCTTTAATAGTTTAACCAATAAAGAATGTTCGCTTGAGGACTACTTACATGCACAACATGTATGGAAAGTTTTCAATTGTCAATCATTAAAAGAATATATGGAGCTTTATCTCAAAACAGATGTTCTTTTATTGACTGACGTTTTTCAAAATTTTCGCGCAATATGCAAGAAAATATATTCTCTAGATCCTGCACACTATTACACCACACCCGGTTTGTCATGGGATGCTATGCTTAAAACGACCGAAATAGAATTAGATCTGCTAACTGATATTGATATGTATAGATTTATTCAGAATGGTATTAGGGGTGGTTTGGTTCAGTGCTGTAAACGGTACTCTAAAGCCAACCATATGTATATGGATGCGTATGACGCAAGCAAACCATCTGAATACTTAATGTATCTAGATGCAAATAATTTGTATGGCTGGGCAATGTCTCAGAGCCTTCCATACACTGGTTTTCAGTGGATGAATGATGATGAGATCGCGTCACTAGATGTTGCTCAAATAGACGCAAATTCTGAGTATGGCTACATTTTAGAAGTAGACCTTATATATCCTGATACCTTACATGATTATCACAATGATCTACCCTTTTGTCCGCTCAACCAAAAACCTACACCAGAAGCAAAAGTGTGTAAACTTGTTGCTGACCTTAGGTCAAAAAATAAATACCCAATTCATTACAAAAACCTTCAGCAATGTTTACGTAATGGTTTAATATTGTCGAAAATACATCGAGTTTTAAAATTTAAACAGGCACCTTGGCTTAAAAAGTATATTGATCTAAACACTTCCCATAGAACTTTAGCGAAAAATAATTTTGAAAAAGACTTTTTTAAACTGTTGAATAACGCAGTCTATGGGAAGACAATGGAGAACGTTGAAAAACGTAAAGATGTTAAGATTGTCACTTCGTGGGAAACCACATCATGCAATCGATTAGGTGCACGTTCGCTTATTGCAAAGGCTAGTTTTCACAGCTCTGCGCAATTTGCTGAAGACATGTATGCTATTCAGATGCAGCGGCTCCATAATGTTTATGACAAGCCAATGTACTTAGGGTTTACAGTTTTAGAACTGTCCAAATGGCAGATGTATGATTTCCATTACGATTATACTAAACCAAAATTTCAAGAAAAAGTCACATTGAATTATATGGATACAGACTCGTTCATACATTCAATACAGACTAATGACTTTTACGCAGATATTGCTGAAGATGTAGAAATGAAGTTTGATACGTCCGAGTACCCTGAGGAGTTAGCTAAGTTATACGGGATTAAGAGGTGCAATAAAAAAGTCTTGGGTATGATGAAGGATGAGAACTGTGGCAAACGAATGCTGGAGTTTGTTGGTCTCAGAGCGAAAATGTATTCATTGTCTCTTGAGGGGGGTGGCTGTGTTAAAAAATCAAAGGGTGTAAAGAAGTCTGCATTAGATAAGCTTACTATAAATAGTTATAAAGAATGCCTTTTTAATAATAAAATATTTAATGATGAAATGATGTTGTTTAGATCTAAGATCCACAACTTGTATACACATAAGATAAAAAAAACTACTTTAAGCTCTAATGATGACAAAAGAAAAATAAGGTCTGACGGTATAAATACCTATGCCTGGGGTCATTATAAAATTGAATCCTACATATATTTATAGCTTTATATTGTTAAATGAAAATAAATAAAAATAAAAATAAGAATAAGAATAACAGAAAAAAAAAGCACATATACCTTAATTATGTATAAAAAAAAAATACATTAGTAAAAATAATCTGTTAGTTATAATAATATGAAAAACCTATAAAAAAAGCCTGTAAAAACTTGTACAAAACCTGTAAAAAAAAAAAAAAAGCCTGTAAAAAACCTGTAAACAATAAAAAAAAAAAAAAAAAATATAAAAAACATATTGGTGTTATAGTTTAAAAACTTTCTTCTTTATTTAAAAATAACGAAATAAATAATTATCTTTAAGTAATAATAATAATATCAAAACCTGTAAAAAAAAGCCTGTAAATAATAATAATTTTTTGAAACAAAAAATAAATAAAAAAAACATTTAAAATTCAATTTAAAAAAGTATATTTTATATTTTATTTTATATTTGTGTATGTTTATGTATATGTATATTATGTATATATATATATGTATATTTATATATAAAAAAAAAAAAAAAATCTAGTTCAGTTTAAAAATCCTCTGGAAAATCCATCCCGTTGAGGATGATATCCAGCGAGCTCCTAAATGTGGAGCCCAGCTCCGGGAACAGGGGTTCCGGTTCGCCTACACTCGACTCCTAATAGGGCGATGGGGTTGACTCTCGTGGAGCCCAGATCCTCTGCTCGGGTGTTGGCGTCCTTCGTGGTCTCCTCCAGGGTGCGTCAAACGGGGCAGGGGATTTGAGTCTAATGACCCAGCGGGCCATTCCGGGAAACGGGCGGCGGCATCTCCGGTTTCTTCCCTGATTGATGGGATCGTACACCTCCATTGGTGCCGGCATCCTCTCCGGCACACCAACGAGCTCTACCGCCGGCTTCAGCCAGCTGAGCAAGGTGTTCTTCTGGTGCTGCTTCTTAATTTTTGGCATGATGCTTGGCTTGTTGTCTTTCTTGACGTTGTATGATTGAGCTATGCTCTGCACTGCCTTTTTATACCCATCAGCAGCACACACAAACACACACACACACACACACACACACACACATACATGCGCAATACAGGTAACAATTATCCTGCCCACATTTAAAATAGGAAAGTGTCACAAAAAGAGTGACGCGCCCAATAACTGTAGCAACCAATAGAGTGACGAGGCGCCCAATACCTGTTGCTTGCAATGGAGTGATGCGACCAATACCTGCTGCTTCAAAGAACGTCATTTTTATTTATCCAAGAGTTGTGCGCATTCGAGAACCCTAACCATTTAACAAGTACCTGCCCTTTTCGTTTTTCTATTATTTTCTCAACTAGGTAAGTGTGCGGAAACTTTGTTTTTGATAGTTCCTCTTTATAAAAACCGCCTTTCACTTCGATACCCTCATAGTCTTTCAATATGTATGTAGTAGGGTATGTATTTTGTATTTTTTTAACTTGGAAAATTTCACTTGTCCAGTTTGGGGTATACCCTTTCTCAAATAAATGTTTATGTTTACTTATACGCACATAGTCATTTACTTTGAATTTGCTACCACCAAATATTTTTAAGTGACTGTAAACAGTATTTAATAACATCTGTTCATTTGAGGAATTCACTTTTATAGGTGGCATTTTAATTGTTCTATGATATTGATTATTGTACTCTTTAATCAACCGCTTATACATTTCGATCCAATTGTATGTTCCATTGAAGCTAAACTCTCTCCACATCATTTCCTTTAAAGTTCTATTAAAACGCTCAACAATCGATGCCTTAAGTACACTATAGCTTGAGTAATGATTAATGTCATGTTTTTTACACAAGTTTTTAAAATCAGTATTAAAAAATTCTTTTCCATCATCCGTTTGTAAATTCTTAGGAATTCTATTCCCTTTAAAAATGTCCGCGAACGCTTGTGTAACTTCTTTTCCAGATTTTGACTTCAATGCTACTCCCCACGCATATTTGGAAAACGTATCAATGATTGTCAATAGAAATCGATATCCCTTATTAGATGAGGAGTACTTTCCCATTTCTACTAAGTCTGCCTGCCAATGATCATCGATTCCCTTCATTACAACTCTTCTTCGCTTAAAATTTTTACGTGCAGGAGCATGTAATTCTTTCACTAATTCCCGTTTGCTCATATTGGAATGTAGCACGTCTTGTTGGTTTTTTTTTTTATTTTTTTATTTATTTATTTCCTTTATAACGTAGTACAATGTTGTTGCTGACGACGTCTTTTTTTATTGTGTCGAGAGAAAAATTTTGAGAAACACATCTTTTTCACCATAGGTGCCTTCTCCATCAGTATCGTAATCCATTTTATCCATATACACTTCCACGATTTAAGTCCCATGTTTCTTGATATAGTAATAATTACATGAGATATAACCAACAGTGGTGGGGTCAATCAGCATTTAACGGGTTTTGATAAATTGCATTACTTATATATCATTTTTATTTATTTATTAAAATTTTTCTTTCGTTTTTGTTACGTAGGGGTACAGGCACCTCATCCGCTCTTAGTATTTATTTTTAAAATGGTAGGATTCTCAAAACAGCCAATTACAAATGTAAAATATTTTTAAGTATTTCTTTTAAATTTTCGATACTCTTTATAATATTGTTTAAGTTCTCTTGAAACAAATCAATTTTTTGGTTTCTCTGCCTTATTAATAATAATGATATGGTGTGACTTATATCATTTTTCACTAGAATTAATACTCGATCAACGTATTCTTTTATTACCAAGTCATTCGCCTCCTGCGGTTGTATACAACATCTGATTCGTTTTTTCTGTATATTTAAATTTCCATCCTCATCAACGATAAAACCCACCAATCTTTTTCCATTTCTGTGCAAATACTCAAAATGCTTCCTATCGCTCGAGTAGTGTCCAAACTTATCTAGACTCATATTGACTTAACAGCGATCTGATTTCACATTTGGTTTTTTTTCTTGATGTAACTGCTTGCTCACAAACTCATTATTACTGTTTATTCTTGAAATGATTTCATTGCTAACTTTGTTAACATCATCTAATAACTTAGTTACTTCGTTAGTTATTTCATTCATTTTGCTTTCCATATCCTTTAACTTATTATTTCTTTGTTCGACTAACTGAGTAATATAAGTCGTTTGACTTTTTTTTAATTCAAATACTTCAACATCAACGTATTCTTTGATTACCAAATCATCGTTATTAATTGGACTGATTGAATTTTTTATGCGTTTGTTTTGGGCATTTAGGTTACCATCCTCATCAATATGAATCCCACTCACAGCTTCAATCCCCCTTTTCAACTTCTCCGAGCGTTCTTTATCGTTCGAGAAATGACCAAACTTGTCAAGAGACATATTAATAATAAGAATATTTAATGAGTGTATATCATATTTATTAAAAAATTATGTTTGCCTCTCGCAACTCTTCAATTATCGATACAATTTCATTATTATGACTACTGTTACCAGCTGCCTGTGAAGCGATCAAAAGCTTAAGTCTATTAACAATTTCATTAGGATTATCCCAGTATACATAATTTGGTTTATGCTTGTTGAGCATCATAAGAGTTCCGCCTTTATGTGTAGATTTTTTATTATTCAAAGGTGTAGACACTGCACTTGGCTCAACAACTTTCGGGAAAAGTTTTTTTATTATATCAGTATACTTTTTGGAGCGATTACCCTTTAGTGCTTCATTTGGCTGATGATTTCTTCTGTGAGCATTTGTTTTTGACAAGATTTCCTTATATGCATCCAGATCCAATTGGTTATAAGCATGTGGATTTTTTAAAAAGATTAAAGAATACAATCCAGGAGTAAGATTCCACTTTTCACCCATTTCCAGTTCAAGTCTTTTGTTGTTTACGTTTATTTTAGAGCTGCCTAATTTAGTTTCTCCTTTATTTTTACTTGGTCCAAACGCTTTATCTAACTGTCCCTCACGCTTTAACTCATTTAGACTGAGATTAAAACTATCATCATGTACTACATTTGACTGATTATAATCTTTTTGGCTTGCTGTAGCGAGGTTAGTATAGCTTTGATCACTCGATATAAGCGAATCATGGATTGACTGTTTTTCATCAATTTCCCCATCTATTGCGTCATAAAATTCACTAGTATTATTTCCATTCTCTGCCACCTCATTTAAACTTTTATCTTTCTCTATTTTTTTGATTCGGGGGTATGGCTTAATTTCCCTATTTCCTTTAATAATCTTTTTGAGTGGTTCTGTTATAGGCTTAAATGTTTACTCCAACTGGTATTGATTTGCGGCTTTACCTAATTTGATGCTTCGAAATTTTCTTTTTAACGCGTTTCTTGTTTTTGTTAGCTCCTTTAGTATATGTTCATTCATTTTAGTATATTTATGATAGTAAGCCAATAAACAGTGTTTTTTTTTCTGTTATTTTTATGTTTTTCAGAAATAGTGTTATTTTTTTTGCTGTTATTTTTATGTTTTTCAGAAACAGTGTTTTTTCTGTTATTTGTTGTTATTTTTCATAAACAGCTTGTTGTTTTCCTGTTATTTTTGTTGTTTTTCAGATACAGCTTTTTGTTTTGTTGTTATTTTTTTTTTAGAAACAGTGTTTTTTTTTTGCTGTTATTTTTGATTTTTTCCGAAACATGGTGTTGTTTGATGTTTTTGGTTTTCAAGAAACAGGGGGCCTGCTATATGTGAACTAATCAGATACTCCAAACAAACTGAGATAGTTTACATACAATATTTATATATATATACTCATAAATGATAAATCTTTTTTTTCCTTCTTTATTAAACTATTTAAATGTAAAGTATTTATTTTGATATAAAAATTATTTTAAAAAAGATTTTGAGGTGAGCATTAAAATTTTAAGACATAAGTGACCGCAGTTAAAAGTACCAAATTGTTGTACTTGATTATAATTGTATTGAATGTTCTCGCCCAAATATCTTATAAGTTCTATAGGGGGTGGCAAATTTCCAAAACTATCAAAATATCTGCATTCCTCATCTGCCTTATAGTAAGCTACCCAATGAGTTCCAGCTCCAGTTGACGAGTCCAAATTAACGATGCCGCATTCTCTTTTTCTTACATTTTTCGGTAAGGAGTTTCTCATGTAAACCCCTCTAAAATGTGGGATATGTTTGCGTGCGAAGTTTATAATATCAATGTTCGAAAGCGGTTTATTGGGCAGCTCATTTATAAAAAATTAATTTTTTTATTTGTGGTTATACCAAAACCTTTTTGATACGGTTTTAAATAGAGTCCACTACCTAAAGCAATGGCCTCCATTTTTCTATTATGACGTTTATTCTCTTCTAGCTCTTATTTTGCATTCTTAGCACTATTAATGCTTCTAGCAATAGCTGCTCCACCAGATGCCATTCCTCCTAATGCACTGAGCGCTGTCAAGTGGTAAAAAACCTCCAATTTTAGGAACGTTGATTACTCTAGGAATAACAACAGTATTTTTCTTATTTCCAATGGTCTTAGACATAGCTTTTCGGGCTACTTTAATCGCAGCTTGAATGTCAAGTGGTTTTTCTTTCTTTAACACTCGTGTTGCGTCTCGAACAAGAGTCATAAATTGCTTTTTATTTTTACATGGTTTTCGTTTCTTTTGCTTTTGTGGAAGTCCCATACCAAATTTTTTCTTTGCTTTCATTGCGTTTGTTACGAAATATGCAGAGGATTTTTCACCGAGAGTACTATCAGATGCTTTTACACGCTCCCACGCTCTTTCAGCTAGTATTGTGTCAGCTTTATGACGACTTTCCAGATCTTTATATTTAGAATAGGCTATATCGTGCTCTCTACAAGCGGCATCCAAGGGATTTATTCCTTTGTCACCACGTGCTAAACGAGCTTTAAGCTTTGTTCCTGGACCACAAAACTGATATTCCGGTATGTGCAGCTCAACTGGTAGGGAGTTTATTATTTTATTGACAATACCTCTTCCTAGGTAGAGTGGTGGTTTGTTACTACTAGTTTTATAAAAGCGCAGCACCATTTTATTTGTTGTTTATTCTTCAATGAGATTTTAGCAAGTAACGATCTACTCAAAAGAGTTACATTAATATGCGTTTGATCAAACAAAAAAATGACATAGAAGTAAAAAATATCGATTGTAAAAATGGTGATGTCAAACAACTTAGACATAGTAGCTTGTTACCCAATTCAATACGAGCTCTAATTGTCGGACCTTCAAATTGTGGGAAAACCAATGTTATGATTAGTTTAATTGAAAGCCCTAACGGATTAAAGTTTGAGAATATTTACTTATATTCAAAGTCATTATATCAGCCTAAATATGAATACTTAAAAACACTTATAGAACCAATAAAAGGAATGGGTTACTTTACATTTTCTGAAAATGAAAATGTTGTTGCACCCAGCGATGCCAAAAAGAACTCTATAATGATTTTTGATGACGTAGCATGTGAAAAACAGGATAATATTCGAGCATACTTCTGCATGGGCAGACATAAAAGTATAGATGCGTTCTATTTGTGTCAAACGTATACACGCATCCCAAAGCATCTTGTGCGTGACAATGCAAACCTAATTATTATGTTTAGGCAGGATGAAGTCAATATGAAACATGTGTATGAGGATCATGTAGGCGTAGACATGTCGTTTGATGCATTTAAGAATATTTGTCAATTTTGTTGGAGAGAAAAATATGGATTTTTATTAATAAGTAAAGATGACCCGCTAGAAAATGGACGTTATAGAAGGGGGTTTGCTGATTTTATTCAAATTTAAAATAAAATAAAATGCAAGAAACTAGTACTATTAATTCACTTATCAATAATCTTTCGAAATGGCAACAACACTAACGTTGACGGGTAACAACTCCATTTTAATAGCTAATTATCATCCTCCCATAGAATTAAGTGGGAGCTATGAATGTGCACTAATTGATTTTCATATGTACAACTCGGTCCCAAATGTGGACTACGATAATAATTTATTCCATATTGGGAGCATATTTTCGAGATACCTGTGGGATCATATGAGCTTAGTGATATAAGTGAATTTATTAAAGAGAAAATGAAGAAAATAGAGCCCAATGAATTAAAGCACCTGTTAAAATATGTTATGTACACACCGCTTATGTCTATTCTCTCTCTTGTTATGCGTGCGTCCGTTCACTGAAAGATAACGGACATTCTTCTGTTCTTCTTTGCGTTTAAGTTTGGCTGCCTTCGATGCAGCTCATATTCTTTTAGTCTCTAATAAACCATGAACCCAATAGGTTATGGGCCCAGGCAGCAAATAAAACTGCTCGAGTAAGTCGAAAAGACACCAGTTAAATTTAATTCTTTAAAAAAGAGAGAGACTCAGTAAGTTGTGCAAAATGAGTTCCCAATTTGCTATAGAGAAACTGGATAGTGAAAACTACAATGTTTGGTCAGTGCAGATGAAAAGTCTGCTCATACATTCTGATTTGTGGTCAGTGGCATGCGGCCGATTGACAAAGAACGAAAATGATACAGTGGAACAAAAGACAATTTTTGACAACAAAGACGAAAAAGCACTTGCGAGTTTCTTTTTGTGCGTGAAACCATCACAAATAAACTATATAAAACACTGCAAAACAGCAAGTGAAGCCTGGAAAAGGTTGGCCGAGATTCATACTCCGTCTGGTCCGGCGCGTAAAATTCAGTTGTTTAAACAGTTATTGTACATTAAAATGCTAAATACGGAAAGTGTTCGGGAGCATTTAAATCGTTTTTCTGATCTGGTTGAAAAACTTAGTGAAATCCAACAAGTTGTGCCTAATGAAATGCTTGCCATAATTTTGCTAGCAAGTTTAAGTGACGAGTTCGAGAATTTTGTAGTCGCCATAGAGACGCGGGACACATTGCCGTCGTTGAACGCTCTTAAAATAAAATTACTCGAAGAAGGCGAAAGACGCAAAACAAACGAAATACCTACCGACAAATCGGAGCAAAAAATGTATTCGTCGCGTCAAGAAAGCGGTAAAAAGGACAGATCGAAAAGAGACATGAAAAATGTAGAATGCTGGTCGTGCGGCCGTCGCGGGCACGTCGCAGCACAATGTCGATCGAAAGAAAAGAAAGATAATACAAGTGAAAAGGCACGAGAGGGCAACAAAAACCCATCGTCGCTTTCGGTGTTTAGTGCAACGGTAAATAAAGACAATTTAGCACAAAATTCCTGGTGCGTGGACAGTGGAGCAACAGCTCATTTGTGTGCAGACAAATCGTTATTTACTTATATTCGAGAGCACAAAGAAAAAATAAAACTGGCGGGTGACAATTACATTGAAGCAGAGGGTTGCGGTACTGTTATGTTGTACTGGCAAAACCAAACGATCAAATTAAATGATGTATTATTCGTAAAAAATCTGCAGTGTAATTTTATTTCTGTGCCTAAAGCAACCGAAAATGGATGCAAAGTACAATTTGAAAAGAACAAAGCGTATGTTAAAAACTGTAACGGTGACACTATAATGATTGCAAAGAAAAATAATGACTTGTTCATGTTTCAAAGCAAAGTGAAAAAGTTGTTTGCAGCAAATTCAAATTTAAGTCAGCCTGTAAAATGGCATGAAAGGTTCGGACATTTAAACTTCAACAGTTTAAGGAAAATGATTAAACAAGACATGGTTTACGGCTTGCGAGCCAACGCGGGTGATTTAAATGACTTTGTATGTGAAATTTGCGCTAAAAGTAAAATATGCGAAAATAAATTTCCAAAAACTTCTGGTAATCGTGCTAAAGATGTTCTTGGTCTAGTACATTCTGACATTTGTGGTCCAATGCCAACGTTATCACAAGGTGGTGCGCGTTATTTTGCAACTTTTATAGACGACAACTCGCGGTATGTGTCGGTATACACGTTGAAAAGCAAAGATGAAATTTTCGAGAAATTTAAAGACTTTAAAGTGATGGCCGAAAATCAGACTGGCAAAAAGATCAAGGCAATTAGAAGCGATAATGGTCGGGAATATCTGAGTAATGCATTTGAAGTTTTTTTATCAAGCCACGGGATAAGAAGACAGCTTACGGTTCCCCACACCCCACAGCAAAACGGTGTGGCTGAACGGGCGAACAGGACCTTGGTTGAAATGGCACGTAGTATGATGGTGCATGCTGGAGTCAGCGAGTCATTTTGGGGTGAGGCGATCACCACAGCAGCGTACTTACGCAATAGGTCTGAGACTGCTTCTCTATGCGACAAGACTCCATATGAAGCATGGTATGGGAAAAAGCCGAGTGTGTCCCATTTAAAAGTATTCGGTACTAAAGCCATAGTGTTAGACAAGACACATAAAAGAAAGTTTGCACCTAAAGGAGTTGAACATGTTTTGGTAGGTTATTCTGAGACTTCCAAAGCTTATCGTTTGTATAATCCTGGCAAACGCAGCGTGACGATTGCCAGAGATGTTATTTTCATAGAGAACCAATTTACGTCAGATTCAGAGCCAAATCAAGGCTTATCTGATATTTTGGTTTTGGAGTCTGCCCCTGAAAATGTTAGTAAACAGCGTGGATCTAATCAGCAGGATTCAGATCAAGAGCAACAGGTGGCAGCAGTTGAGGAACTTGGGCAAACTGATGATGAATCTGATTTAGAAATAAGCCAAGCAAGGCCAAAAAGAGGGACCAGGGAGGCCAAAGATTGTTCGCACTGGATGTGTTGGTCGTCCTCGTAAGGAATACAACACGGTCAATTTAGCCGCAAAAGACATTGTTGTGCCAACAAGTGTAAAAGAGGCACTTGACTCACAGTATGCAGATAACTGGAAATCTGCGATGCAGAAGGAGTATGACCATCTGCAAGGCATTAAAACATGGCGTTTGGTTAACCTTCCTGCTGGTGAAAAGGTAATCGGATGCAAATGGGTTTTCACCACCAAGAGTGATCAATACGGAAACGTGGAGCGTTTCAAGGCACGACTAGTCGCTAAGGGCTGTGGACAACAATACGGGATCAACTACAAGGAGACTTTTTCTCCTGTTGCGCGGTATTCATCGATCAGACTGGTAATTGCGTTAGCCGTCGAGCATGAGATGCACCTACACCAACTGGATGTATCAGCGGCGTATCTCAATAGTGAGCTACATGACGTAGTTTACATGCGGCAACCTGAAGGATTCGTGGATGCAGATCAGCCTAAGGGCGTGCTGAAACTGCAACGATCATTATACGGCCTGAAGCAGAGTGGCCGTGAGTGGAATCAAAAACTAGAAAACACTCTTCTAGAAATCGGATTCGAACCTTGTCCAAGCGAACCGTGCATTTACACAGCCAAAATTAATGGGTATTTAAATATTATTGTTGTTTACGTTGATGATTTTATACTTGCATGTACTCGAGAAGAAGACGTAAATCACATAAAGCAGCTCATATCAAATAAATTTGATGTAGTTGATGGCGGAAAACTGCAACATTTCCTGGGCATGGAAATCGAGAGAGTTGGCAAGACTGGCAGCGTTGCCATCGGCCATAAACAATACATCAATAATCTGCTGAGCGAGTATGGTATGCAGGACTGCAAAGCTAACGAGACACCGTTAGAAGTTGGTTACCAGACCAAGTGTGACGACAGCGAGTGTCCACAGGTGGACAAAACGCGCTACCAATCGCTAATTGGCTCTTTATTGTATTTGGCGTTAACTACACGGCCAGATATAATACATTCTGTTGCAAAGCTAGCACAGAGAAATGCAGATCCTCACAAGGAGCATGAGGTGGCTGCTAAGCGTGTATTGAGATATTTGAAGGGTACCTCAAATATTCAACTGCACTATGTAAAGACTGGTAAACCTGCTCATTGCTTTGTGGATGCCGACTGGGCTGGCGATAGTATGGATCGCAAATCCTTTAGTGGCTGGGCAGTCTTCATGGCTGGAGCAGCTGTATCTTGGGGAGTCGAGGAAGCAAAACCTGGTTGCCCTTAGTAGCACGGAAGCGGAGTATGTAGCACTTTCTACAGCAACCAAGGAAGCGGTTTACATGAGAAAGCTAATGAACGAGATAGGCTTCGGACCCATGGATGCACTGATGATCTACAGCGACAATCAGAGTGCACAATACCTTGCCAAAGACTCCAGATATCATTCACGTAGCAAGCATATAGAAATCAAGTATCACTTTGTAAGGGAAATGTATAAAAATAATATAATAGATATAAAATACATTCCCACAAATGATATGATATCAGATGTATTAACGAAGAATTTGAGTAAGGTCAAACATGAAAAATTTACTTATTTGTTAGGATTGAAATAATGTTTAGACTAAGCTGTACTTTTGAATTTGAATTCTTTGGAGATAGACATCGCGTTGAGAAGGAGTGTTAAAATATGTTATGTACACACCGCTTATGTCTATTCTCTCTCTTGTTACGCGTGCGTCCGTTCACTGAAAGATAACGGACATTCTTCTGTTCTTCTTTGCGTTTAAGTTTGGCTGCCTTCGATGCAGCTCATATTCTTTTTAGTCTCTAATAAACCATGAACCCAATAGCACCCGCTAATCGAGAGCAATAATAATACCCTTCAAGTAGTGATTTCATCTAAAAAAGATTCAATATATTTTAACAAAGAGCGTTCTATCGGTCAATTATTTGGATTTAATAAAAGAGAACTAAAACCAAATGCAACGCATATATCAGATCAACCTGTTGACATTTTAAAAGTAAATACGATTCGTCTAGAATGTAACATTGTAAGCGGTTCATATGTAAATGAGGTATCAAGTCATGCTCTGCATGAGTTTGCACTCAACGTTCCGCCAGGCTATAAATTGAGTGAGAAACCAAATAATCTTATTTATTTGCCAGTTAATACGAGCGAGATACAGTCATTAATAATACGGATCGTTGATCAGAACGGAAACTTGGTTAATTTAAGAAAAGAGGTTGTGACACTTCGCTTACACTTGAGGCGCCGATAATGATTATTTATAATAATAAAAACGTGCGCTATCCACCCCCAGCGAGCACTTTGAGTTCTACTACAGAAGGATACAGGTCGACGAAAAAAGTACTAACACCTGAGAACAAATTATTTTTAAAATCTCTGGGTCTAAAAATCAAAAAATAATGAGTAGTGTAGTGAAATGATAGAGAGTTGGCGAACGGATACTTTAATTTTTCTATACCTCTTAAATATTTACTTGGATTTGCTGAAGATTATAACAAGGTCTTACTAAATTGTAAACATGAATTGATATTACTCATGACTAAAAATATGGAAGATGTATACTACACTAAAATTGGAACTAAGGAGTATAAGCTAAATATTTCTAACATTGTATGGAAAATACCACATGTAACTCTGAGTGATGAAAAGAAGTTACAAATGTTTAGTCTGACTAAGAGTGGAGGCTCACTTCCACTTGCATTCCGCAGCTGGGATTGTTACCTGAATCCAACATTACCCGAAGGCACACAACATGTTTGGAATGTTAAGCTAGCAGCTAATAGAGAACGCCCTCGATTTGCGATAATAGCTTTTGTAGTGGACGATAAACTAACACATAATCATTTGAGGAATTTAAAAGTGTATCTTAACTCGGAGAACTTTCCGTACGATGACATGAACATTAATTTTAAGCATGAACGATACGCAAGTTTGTATGATATGTATACAGGATTTCAAGCAAGCTACTATATGAAGGAGTCTGAGCCATTACTAACACCTATAGAGTTTAAAGAGAAAGCACCAATGGTTGTTGTAGACTTGTCACATCAGAATGAAACAGTTAAAACAGGGCCAATCGATTTAAGAGTTTCAATTGATCTCGATAGTGTTAGTGTGAGGAATACTAAGGTATATTGCCTGCTTATGCATGATCGATTAGCAGAGTATTCGCCTTTGACTGGAATAGTTCAACGCATCGTTTAAAACCAATTTAGTATAGAATCAAGTTGTAGTTGATAATCATTGAAATTAATTATACTAAATATTATGTACCCTCTCTTAATTAAATAATAAATAGAAACATGATGAAATTAATAAGAAAATAATTTTTTATTTTATTCAAGTATACTAGCATAAACATTTACATTTTCAGATATCTCAAATTGAGAGTTTTCTAAGATGAGAAATAATTTAAATAAATTATTTAGTGCACATTGATTTACTATTTCTTTGTGTATTCTACAATTTGTAAAGAAGTTTGGATATTGCGCTAAGCTCTGTTCAAGATTTACATCTATTATTTTTGTGTGTAAAAATTTATTTAAGAACTCTTTTTAGCTCTTCCTCTTACTACTACAGTTGCGTAACTATTCAATGGCTTTAGTATTTCACCAAGACTTAGATAAGAGATGTCACCTTCAGACCAATCTAAGCCGTCCACATACTGTTTGGTTATCTTTATGGTTTTCCTAGTCACTTCATCCAGCTCCCTCATGTGGTAGGGTGGTTTAAAGTGAAAAAATTGGGTGTGACGGACGCATAAATGCCAACTCTTTGACAAACATCTGTCTTTCGTTTCCGAATACATATTGAAAGTCAACTAAAATACATGAGTTTCTATCTAGAATAACCATTTTTCCTCTAGCGTTAATGATGTACTGAGAAATTATTCACAAATCAAAACCTTAAATATTATGGTTTATCTTATTTTGCGTTTAGTTTGAAAAAGCAGATAAGAGAGGATGGATACGCTTCACTTGAAAAAACTAAAAATTCAAGGAAAATTCAAGATCATAAAATAATTTTTGGATTTGAGTACTTTGTTAGTCTAGAGCTTAAACTAAAGTGTGGGTTTTCTATGACTAGAGATTTCACACCTATGGTTTGGCTGCAGCAACATAAACGTAACTTTATTGGATTGCAAAAAGAGGAGTGGATTCAATTATTAACTTTTAAGGAGTACATCCAAATGAAACTGGAGCACTTTGACTTATTAATGCCAGATACAATAATTGAACATCCAATGCTTGAGACCGTTAAGTGTCATTTTAAAATTCGAAAATCAGATAGGCAACGAATATTAATACTCAATCAGTATGGTAATAGAGTTGAATTTGATAGCGACTCATGGAGGACGCTTATAAGATTAGGAATTTTTTTACCAACATTTTTGTGTTGGAACACATTATTGAAAAATCAAATAAAGAATATATATTATAACTATATTATTCCAAAGTGTATAGAGATGCGTAAATATAGTATACAACTTTCAGATTTAGAAGCAACTTATGATTATGAGTCAGAAATTGATCTTACTCGGTTACTGTTTGAAATTTCAAAAAAGATGGGTAAAGAAATAAAAAGGGATGTTAATATTTTTAGGACACAATTTCATCATAATATGAAACTAAATAAAAAATGAAATGCTTTGAGGAAAGTTAAAATAATCATTTAAGTCAGTCTTAAATAAACGTTTGCCGAGTATACTACAATATGGAGCTGAATTCTAACTTTGGATTTAAAACAATTGTCAAGAAAATCGATGATTTTTTAAAAGAGTTTGAGGAAATGATTTTTCCTGAACATCATGAATTGCTTGAAGAATATCGAGAATTTTTCTTGGCGTACGAAAACTGCCATCTAGTTACATCCAAATTTGGCGAGCATCTTTCAGCGTGCAGCTGGTCATCCGATTTAACTACAGAGGGAGTCGACACATGTGGATGCTTTTACTACAGCATGCGTCTGACAAGGCTAGAACGCCTAATGGCAAAATATAAAAATTTAAACAAAAGAATTAACAAACAACGTTTAAGCCAATAAGGCAAAACAATTTTATTAGTACTAGATTTAAGAATAAAGAATAAAATAAATAATAAATAAATAAAAAGTATACATAGAAAGAATAATAAATAAACTATACAACTTAAACCAAACTACCTCTTTTATTCGTTTTGAGGTCAATGCAGGATATAAGATTTTCCTAGCACTTGACCAAAATAAAACAAGTGGAAACGTTGCAGTCGGACGCAACCGACTGCGGCATACTCGATACCAGTATTTTAACCGGTAAAAAGAGGCCGATTGCAAAGGGGTACGGATGCGGCAGGGGTGTACGCTGCCTTAAAGATTCTCCGATGCAGATGGGGATGCCACCAGCTATATTCCTTCCGAATTTTGTGACTCTAGCTCAAAGTTTGTAAAATGTAGAGAAAGGGGGGCTGGGGGCGGTATGGGTGGGCGAGGCATCCAAATTTTTGATGCAGATCTATGTGGAATGTCAATTGCTATCTACATACCAAATTTGGTGAATCTAGCTCAAAGTTTGTAAAAATTGGGGAAAGGGGGGCTGGGGGCGGTATGGGTGGGCGTGGCATCCAAATTTGTGATGCAGATCTTTGTGGAATGTCAATTGCTATCTACATACCAAATTTGGTGAATCTAGCTCGAAGTTTGTAAAAAAGGGGGGAAGGGGGGCTGTGGGTGGTATGGGTGGGCGTGGCATCCAAATTTGTGATGCAGATCTTTGTGGAATGTCAATTGCTTCTTCCCACCAAATTTGGAGTCTCTAGCTCCACAACTCTGGAAGATACACGCAATCCCGTTTTTGACGAAGCGTTGGGGCGGATGGGGGCGGCTAGGGCCGTATTGGTGGGCGTGGCATCCAAACTTTTGGTGCAGTTTTTAGAGGGTCATCATCACCTATCTTGGCACCAAATTTGGTGGCTATAGCTCAAAAACTGTGGGAGATATAGCAATTTCTGATTTCAAAATGCGGGGGGCTGGGGGCGTAATGGGTGGGCGTGGCTCCAAAACTTAGATGCAGTTTTTTGGGGGTCGTTAGCAGCTATCTTCCCTCCAAATTTGGAGGCTCTAGCTCCACATTTCTGGAAGATACACGCATTCCCGTTTTTGACGAAGCGTTGGGGTGGATGGGGGCGGCTAGGGCAGTATCGGTGGGCGTGGCATCCAAACTTTTGGTTCAGTTTTTAGGAGGTCATCATCACCTATCTTGGCACCAAATTTGGTGGCTATAGCTCAAAAACTGTGGGAGATATAGTCTTTTTTGACTTTAAAATGCGGGGGGCTGGGGGCGGAATGGGGGGGCGTGGCTCCAAAATTATTGATGCAGTTTTTTGGGGGTTGCTAGTAGCTATCTTCTTACCAAATTTGGTACTTCTAGCTGTAAGGATGTGCGAAATATGTGGATTTATCGGTTTTGGGTTATCGAATTTATCGATTTGCCAGCCCCCCAGTTATCGTAGAACCCCCATCTTGACACTTTAATTTACTATCCCATAGATAAATAGAATTGAAAAGTTTCAAGTCTCTAGCTTGAAGGGTGTGGAAAAAACTTGCAACCATACGGACGGACAGACGGACAGACGGACAGACACCATGACGGACATTGCACAAAACCAATATACTCTTTACCTTCGGTATCGAGTATAAACAGGTATAGATAATATATATATATATATATACCAAAGGTTAGAAAGGGATGGTGCTAAATATTTAAATTGTGGAATTATGGATTTTAAATGATATGACCATAGACCGTTTTCGTTTTATTTGGAACGTCTGTTCCGTTTCTTTGCTTTTTTTCGAATGTTGTTAAGTTCTTCTCTTATAGAGTAGCTTAGCTAAGAAGGCTGCACGCTGCTTCGGCAGAGAAGCCAGCGTCGGAGCCGTACATAATGTATAAAGTATATAAGTTGGAGAGTGAGAGTAATGTACATATATATTGCTAGTGGTCAATGCATGAGAATGCTGTCGCGGCTTTAATTGTGCCCGCCACATTCTCATGCGATCATGTTACTATGCACTTGAAATGTGCTGGGTGTTTACATAACAACAAAGTGTTGTTGTTTTGGTTTATGTTTATGCAGCAACAAAGTGTTGCTGTTCAATATTATGGAAATGTACTGAGTACAGTGTACTCTCAATATATGTGCATACTACATCTCCCTCCTTTTGAAAAATAACGTAATATATGTAGTTATTTTATAATTAATCAATATTATTATTATTATTTTATTATTATTTTTTTTTTGAATTGTTGTTATATAATAATAAAAATGTTTGTAAAAATGTAAAGATGGAAAAAAATATTTTTTTTTTTTTTTGATAAGAAAAAGTAAAATACTTATGTATGACCATACTAGAAATATTTATGAAGTAAAAATTTTTATTTATCCTTATGAACTTTTTTTTTTTTTTTTTTTATGTTTATACTAAATGTTATGCTCGAGCTAATTTTTTTCCTAAATAATTTTAATCTGTTTTTATTAACTATTAGTGGTTTTTTCTTATTTACTTCTATCTTTATGTTGTTTCTATCTTCTATGTTTATTACTTTATAAGGGCCTAAGTATTTATTTTCCAGCTTATGAGCTGTGTCATTCTTTAGTAATACTAAAGTTCCTATCTCTAGTTCTATGTCATTTACTTTTTTATCATATTCTATCTTACGTTTTTGTTTTTCTAATTCTAGCATGGTTTTTGCTCGTTTGTGAGCAACTTCTAATCTAAACTTAAATTCTTTTGCATAATCGTCTATGTTATATACTGGGTCTATTCTAGCTAATCTATTAAATTCTGCCAATTGTCTTGGAAGTCTTCCAAAGACAAGCTCGTATGGACAGTATTCGTGTACTTTCGACGGTGTTGTATTGAAACAATAGGTGAAATAATTCAACCATATGTCCCAATCATCTTTGTCAATCGAAATGTACGAACGAATGTATTCGTTGAATGTTCGATGACTCCTTTCTACTGTTCCTAAAGTCTGGTGATGGTGGGCTGTTGATGGTATATTACTTATCTTCATATATTTACACAAGTCATTTATAAGTGAATTTTTGTATTCAGTACCCATGTCCGTAATGAACGTCTTCATAGGACCGTACTTTAATACAAAAGATTCAAATATAGCTCTGGCTACTGTTTTTGCACTTTTATCTGTTACTGGTATTGTAACTAGATATTTCGTGAGATCACATATAATTGTGATTGCATACTCATTGCCATTCTCTGTACGAGGTAATGGACCAATGGTATCTATTAAAACAGTGTCAAAAGCTGTACTTGGTGTGCCTGTTATAATCATGGGTGCTTTTGTATGTGTTGTCGTTTTTGCTTGTTGGCATTTTAGACAAGTTTTCACATACTTTGTTATAGTCTTTGTCATTTGGGGCCAAAAATAGTATTTTCTTATTTTTAACAGGGTTCGCGTAATCCCTGTATGGCCTCCTTCTATAGGATCGTCATGATATTTCGACAGTATTGCTTTAATTTGACTTTCGTCATTTTTGTCTATTTGTGTCACTTTTGTTAGTAGCGCTACTTTTATTTTATTTAAGTATTTATTGCCCATATTTTTAAATTCGTTTAGTGATACAAACTCGAAAATTTGTTCACTTGGTGACAACTGTAAATTAATAATTTTATATATTCCGGCTTCTGAATTAAGCCTTTGAAAGAATTGACCTAGATCGAACTTTTCATTAGAATACAAATCATTAATTGAAAATTGTGAAATAATTCTTTTTCCCTTTTTTAACAAACATTTTGATTTACCGAATTTTATCTTCACAAATTTCTTTACGTCATTATTGCTAATGACTTCATAGACATTGGGCTCTTTTTCTTTCTTTTGCAATTTTATTTTTTTATCTGCGCAGATGTTTTGCTGTCGATTTGATGATCTCGTTTGGACCATCATTATATTCCTATTTATTTGAGTTAATTGGTCAATGTTTATTCTGGATAGAGCGTCTGCTACGTGGTTATCCTTCCCCTTGAGGTATTCTACCGTAAATTGATATTCTTCTAAATCTAGTCTCATTCTTGTTAATTTTGATGTTGGATTTTTCATTGAAAATAGGTAAGTTAATGGTCTATGGTCTGTTTTAACTAGAAAATGCCTGCCATAAACATATGGTCTAAAATGGTTTATTGCCCAATGGATTGCAGCTAATTCCTGCTCTGTAGTTGATTTATTGCTTTCTCCTTGCGTGAAAGCTCGAGAAGCGTATGCGATTGGTAAATGTACCCCGCTATACTCTTGGGTTAGTACAGCGCCACATGCATGTTTACTTGCATCTGTGGTTATGCAGAATTCTTTATTGAAATCAGGGTATTGCAGTAATGTGGGTTTCATTAATGCCTTTTTTAAGTATTTAAATGCTTCTTCGCATTCTTTTGTCCATTCGAATTGGACATTTTTTCGACACAATCTAGTCAAATGACGTGAGTGTTGTGCGAAGTTGTGTATGAATTTTCTGTAATAATTACAGAATGCGACGAAACGTCGTGCACTATCCGCATCAGTAGGGGTTGGATAGTTTTTAATAACATCATACTTTTTATCATCTGGAAGGATGCCATGGTCTGTGCATTTATGCCCAAGGAACGTTACCTCGTGCATGAAAAACGAACATTTCTCTGGGTTTAGTTTTAAATTGTGTTTTCTGCACAAGTCAAAGATATTTGACAAATTTTTAAACATGTGTTGTTCTGAACAGCCAATGACTACTAAGTCATCCATGTAGAGAAATGCTTGGGATGGCTCAAGGCCAGAAAATGCGAGTGTCATCATCCGCATAAATGAGTTTGGTGCTACTTTAAGACCATATGGTAATCGCGTGAAGCGATAAGAACCGGAGTTCGTGGAAAATGATGTTATATTTCTAGATTTTTCTTCTAGTTCTATTTGATGAAATCCTGACATAAGATCGAGACATGAAAAATATTTTGCTCGTCCTAATTGGTCTAGTATTTCTTCTATTCTTGGCAGTGGGTATTTGTCCGCTAAGAGTTTTTTATTTATTTGGCGGTAATCAACTACTAAACGCCATTTTTTCTCCTTGGAATTAGGAAGAGATTTCTTGGGAACCAAGAGAAGTGGGCTATTATATTCTGAAATTGATGGTTCAACTATACCATCTCTTATTAGTTTTTCGACCTGTTTGTTTATTTCTGGTTTTTCTGTTTCGGCATTTCTATAATTTTTGATGTATACTGGAGTTTTGTCTGCTTATCTTAGTTTTTGTTTATAGAAATTATTCTGGGTAATAGGTTCTGATTCTAGACCAAATATATCACTATATTTGGTACACAAATCAGTTAATTTTTCTTTGAATTGGTCAGGGAATGATAATTTATTTATGACTTCTATTGTTCTATTGCTTGTATTGACAGTTTTTGATTCAATTTCATATTGTTCTAGTGATTTGAAAGTAATTTTTGGTTCTTGGATTTTCAAGTGTTTATTGGTTGTATTAAGAATACGAATTATTGCGTTATTACCTGCTACTATGCTGTTAGCTATTAATACCCCAGGGTAAATTTCCTGGTTTGTTATTAATACAGTTTTTTCTTTTGTTGGAATCGTTATTTTTCTCATTACTTCTGATCTAGCTGGTAATAGTAGCGAATTGTCCATGTCATTGTGTAGCAATGGGACATGTATTTGATAGTTAAGTGACTGTGGTTTCATGATGAATTCATCATGTTGATAATCTATTAGGCAATTAAATTTTCTAATGAAATCTAGTCCAAGGATTCCATCGCATGGTATAGGAAATTCATTATGAACTATTTGGAAGTTGTGATTGATTACGAAGTAATCGAAAAGTAGGTCGATTGGTGCTTGTCCAATTGATTGTATTGTTCCCTGTCCAATTCCTGTTATATTGGTTTTATAATTTTGGTTAATGTGTGAATTTAAATTGTTGTTCTTTAATATTGAGACATTTGCTCCAGTATCTATCAATAGAGTTAGTGGGATATTATTTTTTTGGTTATGAATTTTAATAATGCTGCTGAGACTTAGGTTTATATTCAGTATTTTTACTGTTGGTTGCTCAAGGGGGCTTGCTGGTTTTCCGAGTTACTTTGTGTAACTCGGACCAGGTTTTGTTGTTCAGGGCCTCTATTTTGGTTGCCTCTGTACGAGCCGCCTCTGTACGAGCCGCCTCGAGAGTTACCTCTGCTATTGTTGTATTGGTTGCCATTATTGTTGTTATACCTGAAGCTGCCTCTGTTGTAAGGTCGGCCTCTGAAATTACCTCTACCGCGGTTTCCGCCACGTTGAGAGTAGTTTTGGTAAAATAGAACAGTGTTGGTGTTCCCAGTTGCTTCAGTGCAACTGTCGACAAATTTTGAGATTGCATCGTTCATGTTGTTAAATGTGCCTGCCTGCATGATGAGTTTTACTCTATCAATAGCACAATTTTTTTGTCATTGCTTTTACAGCTTGGTTTGTGCTGTATTTGGTGGCTAACTCAGAACTTAGGCCATCGTTGATGTACGCGCCAGCTAAAGCTTTTTTCGGACTTCGAATCCGAAGATTGCAGGTTCGTGTCCTGTCACGGTCGCCATGTGGAATTATGGATTTTAAATGATATGACCATAGACCGTTTTCGTTTTATTTGGAACGTCTGTTCCGTTTCTTTGCTTTTTTTCGAATGTTGTTAAGTTCTTCTCTTATAGAGTATCTTAGCTAAGAAGGCTGCACGCTGCTTCGGCAGAGAAGCCAGCGTCGGAGCCGTACATAATGTATAAAGTATATAAGTTGGAGAGTGAGAGTAATGTACATATATATTGCTAGTGGTCAATGCATGAGAATGCTGTCGCGGCTTTAATTGTGCCCGCCACATTCTCATGCGATCATGTTACTATGCACTTGAAATGTGCTGGGTGTTTATATAACAACAAAGTGTTGTTGTTTTGGTTTATGTTTATGCAGCAACAAAGTGTTGCTGATCAATATTATGGAAATGTACTGAGTACAGTGTACTCTCAATATATGTGCATACTACAAAATATCAAGCCCAAAGGATTGGAAAATAGTTTTCATATTAAGGATGGTGGGGACCAATCAAAATCGTATAAGGGGGCGTGGCTCATTAAATTAATACAAGCAGGATCACTTTCCCCCTCTAACACACATTCTCCTCCTAACACTTTCCCCCTATAACTCTTTCCCCCTCTAACATACATTCTCCTTCTAACACTTTCTCTCCCTAACTTTTTCCCCCTCTAACACATTTTAATCTTAATCAACAAGTATCAATACTCTTGCTTAGAAGCAATGTATTGATCCTGCCGCTGCTGCTGGTGCTGCTGCTGCGTAGGAAAATTCCCATGCCTTGTTCACAGAACTCCAGTACATCGAACAAGCGTTCGCTTGTCTCTAATCTCTCTCCTTTCTTCCTTTGCACACTGCTCTCATGACCATAAACATTAATTTTTTGACGTGTGTTGCAGGTTTACAATGCTACGCACGTCAAAGAGGCGCACAATTGACTCTAACACTAGTTAGGTAAATAGCCAAATCTGTTCCGCTGATCACTGCTTCTCAAGAATCTTGTTGTTGTTGTCCTTAAGAATGCCATCTATGATTGTGGCTAGCTTGCAGGCGTACAATGTGACGCAGGTTGAACAGGTGCGCACTTGACTCCAAATCCTATGATCACTGCTTCTCACAGATGCTGCTGATAATGTGGTGGCCTAGGAATGTAAATCCTTTGTTCTCCCCCCTAGTCTTATCAAAGGAGGGACACGATCATGGGAAAAATGGGCATAAATTAAAATATTGTAGGAGTCAAAAAACAAAGGATCGAAAAAGGGTAATAAAATTTAATGAGGTCATAAATTATAATATTGTAAGGGTCAAAAATCAAGGGGGTCGAAAAAGGGTCATAAAAATTAATGGGGTCATAAATTTTCGGCATCCCTTTGAGTTAGAACCACCAGTTCCCTACTACTGCCATGCCCACCCATTTCGCCCCCAGACCCCCGCATTTTAAAGTCAAAAAATCATATATCTCCCACAGTTTTTGAGCTATAGCCACAAAGTTTGGTGCCAAGATAGGTGATGATGACCCCACAAAAACTGCATCAAAATTTTGGATGCCACGCCCACGGATACTGCCAAGCCGCCCCCATTAACCACAACGCTTCGTCAAAAACGGTAATGCGTGTGTATTCCGGAGTTGTGGAGCTATAGCCTCCAAATTTGGTAGGAAGCTAGCTGGTAACAACCCCCAAAAAACTACAACAAAGTTTTGGAGCCACACCCGCCCATTACGCCCCCAGCCCCCTGCATTTTAAATCAGAAATGCCTATATCTCCCACAGTTTTTGAGCTATAGCCACCAAATTTGGTGCGAAGATAGGTGATGATGACCCCCCAAAAACTGCATCAAAAGTTTGGATGCCACGCCCACCGATACGGCCCTAGCCGCCCCCATCCACCCCAACGCTTCGTCAAAAACGGGAATGCGTGTATCTTCCAGAGTTGTGGAGCTAGAGCCTCCAAATTTGGTAGAAAGATAGCTGACAACGACCCCCAAAAATCTGCATCAAAGTTTCGCCCCCCTTTCCAGACCTTTTACAAATTTTTAGCTAGAGTCACCAAATTTGGTATGAAGATAGCAATTTACATTCCACAAAGATCTGCATCAAAAATTTGGATGCCACGCCCACACATAACGCCCCCAGCCCCTCTTTCCCCACTTTTTTCAAATTTCGAGCTTGAGTCACCAAATTTGGTATGAAGATAGCAATTGACATTCCATAAAGATCTGCATATAAAATTTGGATGACACGCCCACCCATACCGCCCCAGCTTCGCTTTCCCCATTTGTTACAAATTTCGAGCTAGAGTCAGCAAATTTGGTATGAATATAGCAATTGACATTCCACATAGATCTGCATCAAAAATTTGGATGCCACGCCCTTCCATAAGGCCCCAGCCCTTTTTTTTACAAACTTCGAGCTAGATACACCAAATTTGGTATGAAGATAGCAATTGACATTTCACATAGATCTGCATCAAAAATTTGGATGCCACGCCCACCCATTCCGCCCCCAGCCCCCCCCCTTTCACCAACTTTAACAAACTTTGCGCTAGAATCACCAAATTTGTAAGGAAGATAGCTTGTGGCATCCACATTTGCATCGGAAAATCTTTAAGGCAGCGTACACCCCTGCCGCATCCGTACCCCTCTGCAAACAGCCTCTTTTTACCGGTTTTAATACTGGTATCGAGTATGCCGCAGTCGGTTGCGTCCTTTTGTTTTATTCAATAATTCTTGCGCAGCATTTACTGCCAAAACAATAAGTATGGCTCTATTGGATCCTAAATTAGGTCAACTTTGTTAATATTTGTATATGCTGGCTCTTGCCCGACATGTTGTTGCTTTTTTCGACCGTAAATAGCTGCTGAAAGCTATTTACTGCCGTAATATTTTAACTTAATATTTTAACATATTCATTGTTCAGCACTTCCGTACGGCCAGTAGCGAACAGAACTGTATACCGAAAATTTAAGTAAGGTACTGACGCTGTACAAGACCATTTATATACTCGTTACCGAAGGTAAAGAGTATATTGGTTTTGTGCAATGTCCGTCATGGTGTCTGTCCGTCTGTCCGTCCGTATGTGTGCAGTTTTTTCCACACCCTTCAAGCTAGGGACTTGAAACTATCCAATTCTCTTTATCTATGGGATAGTAAATAAAAGTGTCAAGATGGGGGTTCTACGATAACTGGGGGGCTGGCAAATCGATAAACTCGATAACTCAAAAACGATAAATCCGCATATTTCACACATCCTTACATCTATAACTACCAAATTTGGTAAGTAGATAGCAACTAGCAACCCCCAAAAAACTGCATCAAAAAATTTGGAAACCTTTATCTCTGTATCTGTATATATATATGTATATATATATTTGGTCCCAAGATAGGAGATGATGACCCCCCAAAAGCTGCATCAAAAGTTTGGATACCACGCCCACCAATACTGCCCCCAGCCCCCTTTCCCCACTTTTACAAACTTTGAGCTAGAGTCACCAAATTTGGACGGAAGATAGCTGGTGGCATCCCTATCTGCATCGGAGAACCTTTAAGGCAGCGTACACCCCTGCCGCATCCGTACCCCTTAGCAATCAGGCTTCTTTTTACCGGTTTTAATACTGGTAACCAGTAGAGGTGGAGAACTTTCGATGGCACTATCGGCACTATCGGCACTATCGATGGTCAGGCGCTATCGAGCTACCATCGATAGCAGCCTGACACCATCGATAGTGACTGACAGTGCCATCGATTGTTTGGTTTTTGACATCTCCAAGAAATAAATTTTGCGCTTTATTGTGTGGCGTCTGTACAAACAATATTTGTGGGAAAATTTTTAATAAGAGAATAACAAGTGTACACATCCAAATCAGAACCAAATCAGAGAAATGGATCGCTTTCTTCAAAGAGGTAGTAGTAGTAGGAAGTAATTAATAATTATTTTGACTGACTATGTGTCGAATTTAAGGTTAACGTCGGAGAAAGATTTGCTTGACGAGATTCAAACAAATAAAAAACACGGTAAAATTTCCCAAGTCTGGAAGTATTTTAAAAGGTCTGAGGACAAAAAACTTGCAAAGTGCCTTAACTGCGGAAAGGAGTATAAAACCAGCGGAAACACATCCAATTTACGCGATCATTTACAAAGATTCCATCTCGGTTTGAAAGTTCATGTCCCAGATTCCAGCACTCCAGCTGCAGATACTTTGTCGCCTACCGACAACATCGCATCTTCAAGCAGCAGCTGTAGGTCGAGTGTACGTTCAGTAGCTTCTTACTATATATATATATTCTTTACCTTCGGTATCGAGTATAAAAACTTAAAATAATATAAAAAATCCAAGACTATTCATATTGTTTTGTCAAGTAAATTAATCGTTGACTCTAGTAGCTTTGAATTATGCTTATAGGTTAGTGTCCTTTGTCCACTAACAAAGGGATCAGAGCTTAAAAGCAATCTGTTCATCAAATCTGTGTTTGAGGCGACGCGTGAAATTTTGCGTGTATGTTGCATGCGGAACTTTTTACACTAGATACCGAAGGTAAAGAGTATATTGGGTTTTTGCAATGTTCGTCATGGTGTCCGTCCGTCCATCCGTCTGTCCGCCTGTATGTTCGCAACTTTTTTCCACACCCTTCAAGCTAGAGACTTGAAACTTTCCAATTCTCTTTATCTATGGGATAGTAAATTAAAGTGTCAAGATGGGGGTTCTACGATAACTGGGGGGCTGGCAAATCGATAAATTCGATAACTCAAAGCCAATAAATCCACATATTTCGCACATCCTTACAGCTAGAACTACCAAATTTGGTGGGCAGATAACTACTAGCAACGCCCAAAAAAACTGCATCAAAAATTTTGGTTCCACGCCCACCCATTCCGCCCCCAGCCTTCCGCAATTTACAGTCAAAAAAGCTTATATCTCCCACAGTCTTTGAGCTAGAGCCACCAAATTTAGTGCCAAGAAAGGCGATGATGACCCCCCAAAAACTGCATCAAAAGTTTGGATGCCACGCCCACAAATACCACCCTAGCCGCCCCAGCTGCCCCAACGCTCCGTCAAAAACGGGAATGCGTGTATCTTCCAGAGTTTTGGAGCCACGCATAACCATTCCGCCCCCAGCCCCCCCGCATTTTGAAATCAGAAAAGCCTATATCTCCCACAGTTATTGAACTAGATCCACCAAATTTGGTGCCAAGATAGGTGATGATGACCCCCCCAAAAACTGCACCAAAAAATTGGATGCCACGCCCACCAATACCGCCCCCAGCCCCCTTTCCCCACCTTTTACAAACTTTGAGCTAGAAATATAAAATTTGGTATGAAGATAGCAATTGACATTTCACAAAGATCTGCATCAAAAATTTGGATGCCACGCCCACATATAACGCCCCCAGCCCCTCTTTCCCCACTTTTTTCAAATTTCGAGCTTGAGTCACCAAATTTGGTATGAAGATAGCAATTGACATTCCACAAAGATCTGCATCAAAAATTTGGATGACACGCCCACCCATACCGCCCCAGCTTCGCTTTCCCCACCTTTTACAAACTTTGAGCTAGAGTTATAAAATTTGGTATGAAGATAGCAATTGACATTTCACAAAGATCTGCATCAAAAATTTGGATGCCACGCCCTTCCATAAGGCCCCAGCCCCCTTTCCCAACATTTTAAAAATTTCGAGCTAGAGTCACCAAATTTGGTATGAAGATAGCAATTGACATTCCACAAAAATATGCATCACAAATCTGGATGCCACGCCCACCCATACCGCCCCCAGCCCCCCTTTCTCAACAAACTTACAAACTTTGAGCTAGAGTCACCAAATTTGTAAGGAAGATAGCTTGTGGCATCCCCATCTGCATCGGAAAATCTTTTAGTGTCGGTTGCGTCCGACTGCATCGTTTCCACTTGTTAATATCTTTAATTCTGGCCTCTGCGGCTTCTTCAGAAAGCTCGCCAATTGAAACTAAGGAGTATTTTATAATATCAGGAGCGTGGAGTAAAACTTTATGGACAGTTGGAGGGAGATAAAACCAGGCATACTTGTCAATCAAATGACCTCTTCTGTGCACCAAAGCTCAAAGATGTGCATGCGTGAAAAAACACATTCATACGATGCGCCTATTAAAACAAAACAATATAGAAATTATAAAAATTGAAATGCAAAATTGTAAACAAACATAAATGACGAAAACAAAAGTAACATCACAAAAACAAGGGAAGAGTAGCTGATAGTGTTGCAAACTTGAACTTGAAAATTAGTTAGACGGCTTTAGTTTTTTAATGTTTACAAGCAAATCTGCAACTATCTGCAGCTAAACTTTACGTTTTTATTACATTCAAACATTGACAAAAACAATGATAACACAAACAATGGGGGCATCGGGGGGTAACACAACTAAAACTTCAACTAAACATAAAAAAGACGTCCACAAAATACACAAAAAATACAAATAGAAACGTTGCAGTCGGACGCAACCGATTGCGGCATACTCGATACCAGTATTAAAACCGGTAAAAAGAGACCTGATTGCAAAGGGGTACGGATGCGGCAGGGGTGTACGCTACCTTAAAGATTATCCGATGCAGATGGGGATGCCACCAGCTGTATTCGATCCAAATTTGGTGACTCTAGCATAAAGTTTGTAAAATGTAGGGACAGGGGGGGGCTGGGGGCAGTATGGGTAGTTGAGGCATCAAAATTTTTATTGCAGATCTTTGTGAAATGTCAATTGCTATCTTCATACCAAATTTGGTGAATCTAGCTCGAAATATGTAAAAATTGGTGAAAGGGTGGCGAAATGGAGGGCGTGGCTCCAAAACTTTGATGCAGATTCTTGGGGGTCGTTGCCAGCTATCTTCCCACCAAATTTGGAGGCTCTAGCTCCACAACTCTGGAATATACACGCATTCCCGTTTTTGACGAAGCGTTGGAGTGGATGGGGGAGGCTAGGGCAGTATCGGTGGGCGTGGTATCCAAACTTTTGGTGCAGTTTTTAGGGGGTCATCATCACCTATCTTGGCACCAAATTTGGTGGCTATAGCTCAAAAACTGTGGGAGATATAGCCATTTCTGATTTCAAAATGCGGGGGGGCTGGGGGCGTAATGTGTGGGCGTGGCTCCAAAACTTTCATGCAGTTTTTTGATGGTCGTTAACAGCTATCTTCCCACCAAATTTGGAGGCTCTAGCTCCACAACTCTGGAAGATACACCCATTCCCGTTTTTGACGAAGCGTTGGGGTGGATGGGGGCGGCTAGGGCAGTATCGGTGGGCGTGGGATCCAAACTTTTGGTGCGGTTTTTAGGGGATCATCATCACCTATCTTGGCACCAAATTTGGTGGCTATAGCTCAAAATCTGTGGGAGATATGGGCTAGTTTGACTTTAAAATGCGGGAGGTCTGGAGGCGGAATGGGGGGGGCGTGGCTCCAAAATTTTTGATGCAGTTTTTTGGGGTTGCTAATAGCTATCTTCTTACCAAATTTGGTACTTATAGCTGTAAGGATGTGCGAAATATGTGGATTTATCGGTTTTGAGTTATCGAATTTATCGATTTGCCAGCCCCCCAGTTATCGTAGAACCCCCATCTTGACACTTTAATTTACTATCCCATAGATAAAGAGAATTGGAAAGTTTCAAGTCTCTAGCTTGAAGGGTGTGGAAAAAACTTGCAACCATACCAGTATTAAAACCGGTAAACAGAGGTCTTACTGCAGCGGGGTACGGATGCGGCAGGGGTGTACGCTACCTTAAAGATTATCCGATGCAGATGGGGATGCCACCAGCTATATTCGATCCAAATTTGGTGACTCTAGCATAAAGTTTGTAAAATGTAGGGTAGTTGAGGCATCAAAATTTTTATTGCAGATCTTTGTGAAATGTCAATTGCTATCTTCATACCAAATTTGGTGAATCTAGCTCGAAATATGTAAAAATTGGGGAAAGGGAGTTGGGGGTGGTATGGGTGGGCGTGGCATCCAAATTTTTGATGCAGATCTTTGTGGAATGTCAATTGCTATCTTCATACCAAATATGGTGACTCTAGCTCGAAAATTGTAAAAAGTGGTGAAAGGGTGGCGAAATGGAGGGCGTGGCTCCAAAACTTTGATGCAGATTCTTGGGGGTCGTTGCCAGCTATCTTCCCACCAAATTTGGAGGCTCAAGCTCCACAACTCTGGAATATACACGCAATTGCTGGTTGACCACGGATTTGGGGTACAAAATCATTTAAACAATATTAACTTACAATAGTATAGGCGATTCTCCCTTATGGTTTAATTTAAAATTCACTGTACTGCAAGAAATCACGCTATGCACATAGGCATATATATATGTATATTTAATTCTGTTTGCCGAAAATTCGCTAGGCGCAAAACGCAACAACATATGGCCCATTTTTAGATGAAAAATAAATTCTATTAGAATCTCGACAAGCGAAACACTACACACCCTCCTGCCAAGATCACACTTTGGTGTTGCAAACATCAAAGGGTGATAAACGCTTGGAGAGCAATTGAAAAAAAAAAACAAATAAGGCGATCATTGCTTAATATCCTTTGCGTGATATTTACCAATAGAGTGCCCTTGTAAATCTTCCAACTCGTAGTAGCTCTGACCGACTTTGGTTTTAATTCTAGATTTAACAAAAGCTGGTGCTAATTTTGCACTAAACCTTTAGCAAAGTTACTCAATTGGAAGTTTCTTCGATATACTTCTTGTCCCACATTATAAGAAACCTCACGACTACGCAGATCATAAAGTTTTTTATTTCTACCATGCTGCTGTTGTATACCTTTTATAGCAGCTTCTCGTATAAAGTCAAATGAGTCTTCTCGATTAAAAGTGACGGACTTATCTTCTAACATTTGCAAGTTTCGCAAGTGTTGATAAGTGGATCCGTTAGTAATCATTTGTTGACCGAACGCAACGCGGTATGGACTGCTACATATAGCTGTATGAACACTAGATCGTAAAGCACAACAGATTCGACTAAGATTCTCATCCCAGTTAGTTTGACTTGGGTTTTATATATGCTTTAATGCCTGCAATAACTGAACGGTTAACGCGCTATGCTTGCGGTGCATATACCGGGGTGTAGCAGTGTTGCACGTCATATTTCTGCAAAAGTGCATTGAACTTATGACATTTAAATTGGGCACCATTGTCCAACACGACTAATTCCTGAACTCCGAAGGTAAGAAATATATCATCCTCTATAAAACGAATTATGGCTTCAGCCGTAAATTTCTTTACTGTTTTTATAGATGGGTATTTTGACAAATGATCTACCGCCACAAAAATGCCTATATTACCTGATCGGCTGCGAGGATAAGGACCGAGGAAATCCACAAATATCTTTTGAAAGCATCTTTGAGTATTATTGGACGGCCGTAATGGTGGACGTAACGAACGATTTGGGTACTTCGTGCACTTACAAATATCGCAGCTGGTAATATACGATTTAACATCGTTTACTAGATTTGGCCAAAAGTAATGACGCCGAATTCTTCCAAGAGTCTTCGTGATACCACTATGAGCAGCCACTGGACTATCATGATTTTCCTTCAAAACTTCTGGAACAAGTTCTTTGGGAATCCAAAGCTTCCAACACATACCATCGGCGACTTGTTCGCCAGGGGCATGCTCGGCACGGCGATAAATAATATTATCCACAATTTTAATGTCCGGCATAAGGGTCTGTTGGCTTTCAATCTTTCTCCTTAGCTCTTGGTATTCCTCAGAATAAAAATGTTTATCCTTAAGGTCGATAATGCTATCAATTCCGATCGACGATAGGTCTTCACCATGAATTCGAGACAGCGCATCAGGAACCACATTTTGGCTTCCCTTGCGGTGATAAATTTTAAATTCAAACCCTTGCAACTTAAGAGCCCATCTGGCCAAGCGAGAGCTTAGATCCGACTGTGACATGAGCCACTTCAAGGAAGCATGGTCCGTGTGTATAGAGAACTCTTGTCCCTCAATGTATGCTCTAAATTTCTTAACACACACTATGGCGGCTAAGCATTCTTTCTCCGTGACAGAATAATTTCTCTGAGCCTGGTTTAACTTACGTGACATGAAAGCAAGGGGAACATCATTTCCATCGCAATCATGCTGCATCAATACGCCACCCACGCCAGTATGACTTGCATCACAATGAATAGCGAAAGGCAATGCAAAATCGGGGCTGTGTAATACAGGCGCAGTACACATTTTATGTTTAAGATCTACAAACGCATTCTGCGCTTCGTCTGTCCAAACAAACTTGCGATGCTGCTTTAACGTGTCAGTAATTGGAGAGGCAACTGAGGCATAGTTTTGAATAAATTTGTGGTACCACTCTCTAGTACTTAAAAACCTTCGTACTTGCTTTACTGACTTTGGGACTGGAAAATCTCGTATTGCTGCTACCTTTTCGGGGTCAGTCTTGATAATTCCATTTCCAATAATATGCCCGAGATACTTTACTTCTTTAAGGCAAAACTTAGATTTTTCTGCTAACACCTTAAGGACGGCCATGTGCCTTTCAAAAGTGTCGGATACCACGAGTAGATCGTCCAGATAAATAAAGATTTCGGTACGTAAATCTGCCGGTATAACTTTGACCATCAGTTTGGACATAGTTTGTGGGGCGTTCGATAATCCGAACGGCATCACAGTAAACTGATACAACGGCCTTCCCGGGACTGTAAAAGCTGTTTTTTCTCTAGCCCTGGTAGTGAGCGGAATTTGCCAATATGCGTCTTTTAAATCAATGCTTGTTATGTATTCAGCCTTTGGAAGTCTACTTAAAATACCATCAATTAACGGCATTGGATAGAAGCTTTTTTTGGTAACTGTATTAACCTTGCGGCTATCTAAACACAATCGAACTTTGCCTGGCTTCTGTACTAACACGACCGGTGATGACCAAGGACTATTAGACTCTTCAATAACGCCAAGAGCAAGCATTCTATCTAGCTCTTCGTACATCAGTTTTTCAATAGCGGGGGAAACCGCATAATGACTCTGTTTAATTGGCTATGTCTCACTAACTTCAATATCATGCATTAACCAGCTAGTCTTTCCCAATCCTTTTTTCGCAAATGATGGAAACAACAACACCTTTTCTATTAAATCCTTTTTCTGTAAGTCCGAAAGGGGTATCTGCGTGGATTCATCATATTTAAAGCTCATGACAGACTGAGATTGCTCTTTATTTATCAAATACAACGGCAATAATTCAAAACTACGCCAAAAATATATTCCGAGAAATAAATCTTGTGACAAAGACGGTACTAGATAAAAGCACAATGGCTTAGTTTTTTCACGAAAAGTAATGAGGGTCGAAATTCTACCAATAATCCGTTGTTTCTGACCGTCTGCCGTACAAACATTGGAATTCATTTCCTTGAATTTGGTACCACTGTTCACTATTTCTTGTGCAAAGCTACCTCCTATACAGCTAATGGAAGCGCCAGTGTCCATTAGTCCGCTAACGGTTTTGCGAAACATTGACACTGAAGCATAAGGTCGGAGATCGCTGACATCATTTACAACTGAGGTCAATATTGAATTAAGGGTAACTTTGCATAATTTCCGATATGAAATTCTTCGTTTCTTATTATGAGTTTTCCTTTCTTTAATATCTGGTAGCTCACTAGGCAAGTTTTTAGAATTATTATCTAAAGGACTACTAGCGACTAAAGTCAAATCCGGTAAGTGTATGAGTGAACTGAATATTTCTTCAGTTACTCGGTGTTCGTCGCCTTCGAAACTAGTTTGCGTGCTCTGGTCCACGGTGCACGCGACACTTCGTTTTTTGCAACATTGCAATTGGCACAGGACGGCTTGTAGGTGTCCCGTTTTCCACATCCGTAACAGAAAACTTTACGATCTGCCACACATTCTTGGTAACGATGGCCCTGTCTTCCACAATTCCAACTAGAAAGACTTATTGCATCGATATCTGGATTATCTAACTCATTAACTTCCAATTTTTGCACGCAATCTGCTTGTATTGCAATTTCATGCACCTGTCGTCCTGCAACTTGGCGCTGCGAAGGTATGACCGATTTGGTAACAGTTTTTATGAATTGTTCTCGCCTGTGGACGACATGTCGTAACTGCTCGAGATTACAAATGGGAATATACAATATCTCACGCTGTACTTCCGGTAATAAATTAGCTTGCAGCACCTCAAGTAGTGACTGCTCAGACATCGGCTGTGTAAGTCTATCAGCTAAAATCATAATACCTTCATGAAAAGTATCGAAAGGTTCATTAAATTTCTGTTTTCTCAACGAAATGGCTGTGCGAATATCCAAATCTGTTCGACCATCCTTAAAATAAGCCGTCAACGCTCGACATAAATCAGGCCAACTAACCGACGAAACACTTTTATGGTACCTCCAATACCATTCGCATCCGCGGCTTTCGAACAAGTTACTAGCATAGCGGGATAGCAGTTCAAAGTTGCTATCTAACGTCTGGACGGTAAGCGCTTCTACTCGATATATAAAATCGTCTACTGATAACGAGGAATGTCCAGAAAATCTCAACTTCCAATTCGAAATAATCTTGCTTATTCAATCAGAACGAACACTTCCGCACTGCTGCGAACCTATTGGCGAGGAACTAACGGGTTGTTGGTCACCATTCCTGTGACAATTTTCAGTACCTACTAGGCCTAGTAGTCGAAAAAGTTGCTCAAAAGTTTGTCGTTCTCTACCATGAGCAGATGGTCTGGCAGGGGGTTGAACAACAGCACGGTTCACCACAGGATTCTGCACTGAAAGTCTTTGAAAACCTACTTCAATTGCTTGGGACAAATGTTGCGCGTGTTGAGCCATTGCTGCAGCCATTGCGCTAACTATAGTTTGTTGCAAGTTGTTAGCAATCAGACACGGATCGTTATTTGTCTCTACCACTAGTTGGGGGTGCTGAGACGCTTCCGATCCCTGGTTAGCACTTAGTCCTGTGCTATTGCTAGCTAAGCCATCGACAGGGTTGTTCTGAGGTACTAATGACGACTCGTTTCCCTGCCTCACTCCTAATTGAGAGCTTGCTCCCGCATTCGTGCTCTGCATTTCTCTAATTGTAGCGACTTCAGTCGTAGCTTGATTTGAAAACTTAGCGGCTCTAGACTTAGATCGCGTTATAATTTCACTAGGCTTTAATGGAAGCTTAGCAGGCTGGCATGCGGCTAATTCAACTGCTAAATTCTGACTTGATACGCTAAGTGAAGTTCTACTAATAGGACAGATTAGTTTGTTACCTGTTCTATTGTTAAAACAAGTGTGGTGAAAATAATGGTTACAAATTGTCGCAAAAAGCTGTGCCGGATGTTCCACTTCTAATGTACAAACGCAGCAGCTCACAATTTCAAAACTAGTCTGAGAATTACCATTGTCACTTGCTGACATTAATTTTGTAACATAGCCGACTGTTAGCTACTTACAAAAAAAAATTTTACTAACAGAATATCTTATGATTATTTTAAACAAAGTTCTATTTAACAAGTAGAAACGTAGCAGTCGGACGCAACCGACTGCGGCACACTCGATGCCAGTATTAAAACCGGTAAAAAGAGGCCTCATTGCAAAGGGGTACGGATGCGGCAGGGGTGTACGCTGCCTTAAAGATTCTCCGATGCAGATGGGGATGCCACCGGCTATCTTCATACCAAATTTGGTGACTCTAGCTCAAAGTTTGTAAAATGTGGGGAAGGGGGGGGGGGCCTGGGGCGGTATGGGTAGTTGTGGCATCAAAATTTTTGTTGCAGATCTTTCTGAAATGTCAATTGCTATCTTCATACCAAATTTGGTGACTCTAGCTCGAAATTTGTAAAAGATGGGGAAAGCGAAGCTGGGGCGGTATGGGTGGGCGTGTCATCCAAATTTTATATGCAGATCTATGTGGAATGTCAATTGCTATCTACATACCAAATTTGGTGACTCTAGCTAGAAATTTGTAATAAGTAGGGAAAAGGGGGGCTGGGGGCGGTATGGGTGGCAGTGGAATCCAAATTTTTGATGTAGATCTTTCTGAAATGTCAATTGCTATCTTCATACCAAATTTGGTGACTCTAGCTCAAAAATTGTAAAAAGTGGGGAAAGGGGGGCGAAATGGAGGGCGTGGCTCCAAAACTTTGATGCAGATTTTTGGGGGTCGTTGCCAGCTATCTTCCCACCGAATTGGGTGGATCTAGCTCCACAACTCTGGAAGATACACGCATTCCCGTTTTTGACGAAGCGTTGGGGTGGATGGGGTCGGCTAGGGCGGTATTGGTGGGCGTGGCATCCAATCTTTTGATGCAGTTTTTGAGGGGTCATCATCACCTATCTTGGCACCAAATTTGGTGGCTATAGCTCAAAAACTGTGGGAGATATAGGCTTATTTGACTTTACAATTCGGGGGGCTGGTGGCGAAATGGGGGGGCGTGGCTCCAAAATTTTTGATGCAGTTTTTTGGAGGTTGCTAGTAGCTATCTTTTTACCAAATTTGGTACTTCTAGCTGTAAGGATGTGCTAAATATGTGGGTTTATCGGTTTTGAGTTATCGAATTTATCGATTTGCCAGCCCCCCAGTTATCGTAGAAACCCCATCTTGACACTTTAATTTGCTATCCCAAAGATAAAGAGATTTGGAAAGTTTCAAGTCTCTAGCTTGAAGGGTGTGGAAAAAATTGGTCACATACAGACGGACAGACGGACAGACGGACGGACACCATGACGGACATTGCACAAACTCAATATACTCTTTACCTTCGGTATCGAGTATAAAAATGATAAACGAGAAATTAACAATTCATTATACATGTGTGTGGATAACAACGCAACATCCTGCCTGAGAATAGGTAAGCAGAGTTGTTTTTTTATCTACTTGATAAAAGAATAATAAAAGGATAGATGAAGTAATTATCTGTAAAGGTTCGGCAAGCTGTAGCTCTAAGCCACTAGCTCTCATCCAATAATCTCCACCAATAATCACTTAGTTTACTAGACTGACATTCATTCAGCGCTAAGATAGAAAGAAACCGAAAGCGTAATTGCCTTAATGATTACATGCTCGTTTGCAAACATGGCAGCTAGTGTTCCCGGCAGGAGTATAATTTAAGAAGAAGAAGCACCAGCCAATAGGAACTATACTCTTCCGCCATAACTGTCGCATCCGAAACAGAATCATACATTCAGGACATTTGAAAAAAAAAAAAAAATAAAGAGATCCACAATATTTATCCCAATTTACGTTACGTGACCAACCACCTGAGTTGTATCCAACGACAACGGAATCCGGCTTAATATTTTGGTTTGTAGGCATGTCCGCAGACACAAATAGGTGTTTCTACTTTTAATGGTTCTACTCAGTGGCGGATCGTAGCTTAATTATCCACAAATCCTCGTCCAGCAAAAGCTTTACCATAATTGTAGAAACACAAGGGGGAATTTACGTTTGTGTATTGCGAGTCTGGCAACACAATTATTCTGAAACTGTTGTTGTTCCTTAAAACTCACACGCGCGTAACATTGTTTGGTTTTCTGAGACGGTCACTATCAATATGTGAATTGCATAATGTTTCTACATCTCACTTATAAGACAAGGACAAAGGTATGAGGATATTAAGTTATTCGCGTTAGCAGATAAGTGCTAAGTCCGATGGTATTTGACTTCGAAATTTGTAAGCCTGTACAGCTGAAAAATACAAGTTGTGTTTCTTTTCCTCTATCAACAATGCTACCATTCGGATGATTAATGAGTAATGGCCATACCATTAACCTTCCTTTAGCTTATTGATAACTAATATCTTTAACTGCAACAGGCCACACGAGTTGGGCGCCAAAAACTAATATATAAATAACTAATTAATAATAACTGTAATGAACAACGTGAAGCAGATGGGCTATTAATGGCAATCGAGGTACGCGCTTGCTTTGGCTGAAGCTCGCCGGCAATTGGGGTGGGTGATTGGTTTTAAATAGACGACGCATTAAAATTGCTTCGTTATTAGTTATAAATTAGTTTTAAAATTCGCGTACTAAATTTCAGACGAACAAACAAAAACGAACGGACGACTACGGGCATTTGCAAGAAGAACAAGCGTAGACGTATTAAGGGGATCAAGTAAATCGGGTATTCGGGACATTCCTTTTCGGTGCTACCGATTGGTGCAGTCGCCCACCCTGCCATGATCCTGCGGGCCAAAAATAAAAGCAGGATCCCTGGGGATACCCTACCGTCGCTATCCTACCTCTATCGGAAGTTGAGTGTTATCCACAAAAAAAGAAAATTAATTCATTATAAAAGTAGCACACGATAGGCTGATATAATTCATATTTGAAATTGGTTATAAATGTAATTAATTAATTAGTTATAATTATGTATAAGCAATAAACGAAATTCTTATAGCTCTTGCGCATGTTTGCCGAAAGAATTTAAAACAAAAACAGATGACTTTATAAAAACAAAATAATGCCGGTTGATCAGCGCGGTTACTATCTGCTAGTTGTTACGCAGTTTGTACATGCATCATCAGTTCAACAGGGCTGATTTGTATTTAATCAATTTTAAGAAGAATCAAATCCGTTTGGCAAACATCCGTACGGCTAGGCTAAGAAAAACAAGTGGAAACGTTGCAGTCGAACGCAACCGACTGCGGCATACTCGATACCAGAATTAAAACCGGTAAAAAGAGGCCTTAATGCCTTAAAGATTCTCCGATGCAGATGGGGATGCCACCGGCTATCTTCATACCAAATTTGGTGACTCTAGCTCAAAGTTTGTAAAAGGTGGGGAAAGGGGGGGGCCTGGGGCGGTATGGGTGGCAGTGGAATCCAAATTTTTGATGCAGATCTTTCTGAAATGTCAATTGCTATCTTCATACCAAATTTGGTGACTCCAGCTCAAAATTCGTAAAAGGTGGGGAAAGGGGGGGCTGGGGGCGGTTTGGGTGGGCGTGGCATCCAAATTTTTGATGCAGATCTTTGTGGAATGTCAATTGTTATGTTCATACCAAATTTGGTGACTCTAGCTCGAAGTTTGTAAAAGATGGGAAAAGGGGGCTGGGGGCGGTATGGGTGGGCGTGGAATCCAAATTTTTGATGTGGATCTATGTAAAATGTCAATTGCTATCTTCATACCAAATTTGGTGACTCTAGCTCGAAATTTGTAAAAGATGGGAAAAGGGGGGCTGGGGGCGGTATGGGTGGCAGTGGAATCCAAATTTTTGATGCAGATCTTTCTGAAATGTCAATTGCTATCTTCATACCAAATTTGGTGACTCTAGCTCAAAAATTGTAAATAGTTGGGAAAGGGGGGCGAAATGGAGGGCGTGGCTCCAAAACTTTGATGCAGATTTTTGGGGGTCGTTGCCAGCTATCTTCCTACCAAATTGGGTGGCTCTAGCTGCACAACTCTGGAAGATACACGCATTCCCGTTTTTGACGAAGCGTTGGGGTGGATGGGGTCGGCTAGGGCAGTATTGGTGGGCGTGGCATCCAAACTTTTAATGCAGTTTTTAGGTGGTCATCATCACCTATCTTGGCACCAAATTTGGTGGCTCTAGCTAAAAAACTGTGGGAGATATAGCTATTTTTGATTTCAAAATGCGGGGCGGCTGGGGGCGGAATGGGTGGGCGTGGCTCCAAAACTTTGATGCAGTTTTTTGGGGGTCGTTACCAGCTATCTTCCCACCAAACTGGGAGGATCTAGCTCCACAACTCTGGAAAATTCACGCATTCCCGTTTTTGACGAAGCGTTGGGGCACATGGGGGTGGCTAGGGCGGTATTGGTGGGCGTGGCATCCAATCTTTTGATGCAGTTTTTGAGGGGTCATCATCACCTATCTTGGCACCAAATTTGGTGGCTATAGCTCAAAAACTGTGGGAGATATAGGCTTTTTTGACTTTAAAATTCGGGGGGCTGGGGGCGGAATGGGGGGCGTGGCTCCAAAATTTTTGATGCAGTTTTTTGGGGGTTGCTAGTAGCTATCTTCTTACCAAGTTTGGTACTTCTAGCTGTAAGGATGTGCGAAATATGTGGATTTATCGGTTTTGAGTTATCGAATTTATCGATTTGCCAGCCCCCCAGTTATCGTAGAACCCCCATCTTGACACTTTAATTTACTATCCCATAGATAAAGAGAATTGGAAAGTTTCAAGTCTCTAGCTTGAAGGGTGTGACGGACACCATGACGGACATTGCACAAACTCAATATACTCTTTACCTTCGGTATCGAGTATAATTAATACGAAACTTTATATTTAAAAGAATATTAATGAACAACTTGAACTATATGATAATTGTTATTAATCCGATTAAATCGCTATATTGGTATTTTCAATAATTCAAGTTCTCCATAAGTAGCCAAACAAAAAAAAATTAATATATTAACTTAAATGTATATAAGTTTCCGATAAGAGTAGAGTTAGGTTATTTTATATATAAGGACGGTTAATCTTGGTTAAATATAGTTAATAATTGATGCATTCGTCGCATTTTTATTTATACTCGACTTGCAAAAAACCAACAAAAATAATCAAGTGTACCTAATTACTTGTCGAGCAGTGTGTCGATTTTTCAAAGAGAAGCATGGCTAGTTGCACCAAATTTAAGGGGAAGCTTTGTTATATTAGGTAGTCACATTATTATTTGCATTTAAGAGCGGCTCATTATAATAGAAAAAGAGCGACTTACATACATCATCCCACGCTGGAAGTACTTCCTGGTGTTGGTGTGTGTGTTGCTGCAATTATTTATAGAGAGTGCAAATATCACAAGCCTCGTGCGAAAGCTCGCTGTAGATGGGGAACATAAGAGAGAGCAACGACCACAAGCCACGTGCAAAAGCTTACTGGGTCTTAAGGCATACACTGCAAAATTTTTGTGTGCTTTTCGTTCGGTACACAATTCTTAACAAAGAAAACTTATTAGCATAATGAATAATTATGTTATTATTGATATTTCACGGAACCGTCACAACCTCCCTTTCAACGAGCATTTTTAACTTATTTAGTTTATGTGTTTTTAGGCACTGTTGATAATTATATAAACGTATTTATGATCGTTATGCAATGCACCGCACATATGTATTTATCCAACAGATTTATTTAGCACTTAAACAAAAGGGAAATTTTTCGGATTCATAACTTGTATATAGGTAATTAGTTATAGTTGATCCTATCGTTGTAGTTGAAGCTGATATTTAATTAAAGTTGATCAAACTGGGTCGAATAGGAAGAAGAAGATCCACGAGCCTGACCATGTTCCTCGAATACTAATGACATGCCTTCGACGCCTCTTTACATAGCCAAGTCAGTCTGACCCACATATGTCGGTATGGGTGAGGTTATGCTGGGACGCGCGCCAAACGGTGGTGGTTTTAAGAGAAGCTCTCTTAAGCAGAACAGCTTGCGCGATTAGCTTAAAACATCTTTGCAATGAACATGGGCGTGGCAAAGGCTGTATAAATATGCAGCTGACAATTTATTGCTCGTTCTAGTTCATACGGGGTATTCATTTTTAAGAAATTAATAATCCAGCAATAATCCGGCTCATGATTATAACGAAAATTTCGCCAATATGCACGGCGAAGAAAAAAAACTGAAATTAATTAATAGCTATTCCAAACTAGCGGCCCATTCTAAAAAAAAACATTTATTTAACTTTTGTTTCCTTTGGAATGGTTTAAATATATTTCTTCATTATTTACCCGAAATTTTTCGAAATAGGCACTGAAGAAAAAAAAACGTGCTGCGCAGTAGCTCGCTGCAGCCTGAACTGTACGCCAAAACTAATAAAAAACAAGTGGAAACGTTGCAGTCGGACGCAACCGACTGCGGCATACTCGATACCAGTATTAAAACCGGTAAAAAGAGGCCTGACTGCTGAGGGGTACGGATGCGGCAGAGGTGTACACTGCCTTAAAGATTTTCCGATGCAGATGGGGATGCCACAAGCTATCTTCCTTACAAATTCGATGACTCTAGCTCAAAGTTTGTAAGTTTGTTTGGAAAGGGTGGGTGGAGGCGGTATAGGTGGGCCTGGCATCCAGATTTGTGATGCACATTTTGTGGAATGTCAATTGCTATCTTCATACCAAATTTGTTGACTCTAGCTCTAAGTTTGTAAAATGTGGGAGAGGGGGGCTGGGGGCGGTATGGGTGGGCGTGGCATCCAAATTTTTGATGCAGATCTTTGTAAAATGTCGATAGCTATCTTCATTATAATGACATTATAAAAAAGTGGGGAAAGGGGGGCTGGATGCGGTGTGGGTGGGTAAATAACTAATTAATAATAACTGTAATGAACAACGTGAAGCAGATGGGCTATTAATGGCAATCGAGGTACGCGCTTGCTTTGGCTGAAGCTCGCCGGCAATTGGGGTGGGTGATTGGTTTTAAATAGACGACGCATTAAAATTGCTTCGTTATTAGTTATAAATTAGTTTTAAAATTCGCGTACTAAATTTCAGACGAACAAACAAAAACGAACGGACGACTACGGGCATTTGCAAGAAGAACAAGCGTAGACGTATTAAGGGGATCAAGTAAATCGGGTATTCGGGACATTCCTTTTCGGTGCTACCGATTGGTGCAGTCGCCCACCCTGCCATGATCCTGCGGGCCAAAAATAAAAGCAGGATCCCTGGGGATACCCTACCGTCGCTATCCTACCTCTATCGGAAGTTGAGTGTTATCCACAAAAAAAAGAAAATTAATTCATTATAAAAGTAGCACACGATAGGCTGATATAATTCATATTTGAAATTGGTTATAAATGTAATTAATTAATTAGTTATAATTATGTATAAGCAATAAACGAAATTCTTATAGCTCTTGCGCATGTTTGCCGAAAGAATTTAAAACAAAAACAGATGACTTTATAAAAACAAAATAATGCCGGTTGATCAGCGCGGTTACTATCTGCTAGTTGTTACGCAGTTTGTACATGCATCATCAGTTCAACAGGGCTGATTTGTATTTAATCAATTTTAAGAAGAATCAAATCCGTTTGGCAAACATAACAAATCCGGCTAGGCTAAGAAAAACAAGTGGAAACGTTGCAGTCGAACGCAACCGACTGCGGCATACTCGATACCAGAATTAAAACCGGTAAAAAGAGGCCTTAATGCCTTAAAGATTCTCCGATGCAGATGGGGATGCCACCGGCTATCTTCATACCAAATTTGGTGACTCTAGCTCAAAGTTTGTAAAAGGTGGGGAAAGGGGGGGGGGCCTGGGGCGGTATGGGTGGCAGTGGAATCCAAATTTTTGATGCAAATCTTTCTGAAATGTCAATTGCTATCTTCATACCAAATTTAGTGACTCCAGCTCAAAATTCGTAATAGGTGGGGAAAGGGGGGCTGGGGGCGGTTTGGGTGGGCGTGGCATCCAAATTTTTGATGCAGATCTTTGTGGAATGTCAATTGTTATCTTCATACCAAATTTGGTGACTCTAGCTCGAAGTTTGTAAAAGATGGGAAAAGGGGGGCTGGGGGCGGTATGGGTGGGCGTGGAATCCAAATTTTTGATGTGGATCTTTGTAAAATGTCAATTGCTATCTTCATACCAAATTTGGTGACTCTAGCTCGAAATTTGTAATAAGTGGGGAAAGGGGGGCTGGGGGCGGTATGGGTGGCAGTGGAATCCAAATTTTTGATGCAGATCTTTCTGAAATGTCAATTGCTATCTTCATACCAAATTTGGTGACTCTAGCTCAAAAATTGTAAATAGTTGGGAAAGGGGGCGAAATGGAGGGCGTGGCTCCAAAACTTTGATGCAGATTTTGGGGGTCGTTGCCAGCTATCTTCCTACCAAATTGGGTGGCTCTAGCTGCACAACTCTGGAAGATACACGCATTCCCGTTTTTGACGAAGCGTTGGGGTGGATGGGGTCGGCTAGGGCAGTATTGGTGGGCGTGGCATCCAAACTTTTGATGCAGTTTTTAGGTGGTCATCATCACCTATCTTGGCACCAAATTTGGTGGCTCTAGCTAAAAAACTGTGGGAGATATAGCTATTTTTGATTTCAAAATGCGGGGCGGCTGGGGGCTATCTTCCCACCAAACTGGGAGGATCTAGCTGCACAACTCTGGAAAATACACGCATTCCCGTTTTTGACGAAGCGTTGGGGCACATGGTGGTGGCTAGGGCGGTATTGGTGGGCGTGGCATCCAATCTTTTGATGCAGTTTTTGAGGGGTCATCATCACCTATCTTGGCACCAAATTTGGTGGCTATAGCTCAAAAACTGTGGGAGATATAGGCTTTTTTGACTTTAAAATTCGGGGGCTGGGGGCGGAATGGGGGGCGTGGCTCCAAAATTTTTGATGCAGTTTTTTGGGGTTGCTAGTAGCTATCTTCTTACCAAGTTTGGTACTTCTAGCTGTAAGGATGTGCGAAATATGTGGATTTATCGGTTTTGAGTTATCGAATTTATCGATTTGCCAGCCCCCCAGTTATCGTAGAACCCCCATCTTGACACTTTAATTTATTATCCCATAGATAAAGAGAATTGGAAAGTTTCAAGTCTCTAGCTTGAAGGGTGTGGAAAAAAATTGGACACATACAGACGGACAGACGGACGGACACCATGACGGACATTGCACAAACTCAATATACTCTTTACCTTCGGTATCGAGTATAATTAATACGAAACTTTATATTTAAAAGAATATTAATGAACAACTTGAACTATATGATAATTGTTATTAATCCGATTAAATCGCTATATTGGTATTTTCAATAATTCAAGTTCTCCATATAGTAGCCAAATAAAAAAAAAATTAATATATTAACTTAAATGTATATAAGTTTCCGATAAGAGTAGAGTTAGGTTATGTTATATATAAGGACGGTTAATCTTGGTTAAATATAGTTAATAATTGATGCATTCGTCGCATTTTTATTATACTCGATACCGAAGGTAAAGAGTATATTGGTTTTGTGCAATGTCCGTCATGGTGTCTGTCCGTCTGTCCGTCTGTCCGTCCGTATGGTTGCAAGTTTTTTCCACACCCTTCAAGCTAGAGACTTGAAACTTTCCAATTCTCTTTATCTATGGGATAGTAAATTAAAGTGTCAAGATGGGGGTTATACGATAACTGGGGGGCTGGCAAATCGATAAATTCGATAACCCAATACCGATAAATCCACATATTTCGCACATCCTTACAGCTAGAAGTACCAAATTTGGTAAGAAGATAGCTATTAGCAACCCCCAAAAAACTGCATCAAAATTTTGGAGCCACACCCCCCATTCCGCCCTCAGCCCCCCGCATTTTAAAGTCAAAAAGACTATATCTCAAACAGTTTTTGAGCTATAGCCACCAAATTTGGTGCCAAGATAGGTGATGATGACCCCCTAAAAACTGCACCAAAAGTTTGGATGCCACGCCCACCGATACTGCCCTAGCCGCCCCCATCCACCCCAACGCTTCGTCAAAAACGGGAATGCGTGTATCTTCCAGAGTTGTGGAGCTAGAGCCACCAAATTTGGTAGGAAGATAGCTGGCAACGACCCCAAAAAACTGCATCAAAGTTTTGGAGCCACGCCCACCCATTACGCCCCCAGCCCCCCCCATTTGAAATCAGAAATGGCTATATCTCCCACAGTTTTTGAGCTATAGCCACCAAATTTTGTGCCAAGATAGGTGATGATGACTCCCTAAAAACTGCACCAAAAGTTTGGATGCCACGCCCACCAATACTGCCCTAGCCGCCCCTATCCACCCCAACGCTTCGTCAAAAACGGGAATGCGTGTATCTTCCAGAGTTGTGGAGCTAGAGCCACCAAATTTGGTAGGAAGATAGCTGGCAACGACCCCCAAAAATCTGCATCAAAGTTTTGGAGCCAGGCCCTCCATTTCGGCCCCCTTTCCCCACTTTTTACAATTTTCGAGCTACAGTCACCAAATTTGGTATGACGATAGCAATTCACATTCCACAAAGATCTGCATCACAAATTTGGATGCCACGCCTACCCATACCGCCCCCAGCCCCCTTTCCCCACTTTTTACAAATTTCGAGCTAGAGTCACCAAATTTGGTATGAAGATAGCAGTTGATATTTCACAAAGATCTGCATCAAAAATTTTGATGCCACGCCCACCCATATCGCCCCCAGCCCCCCTTGCCCCTTTTACAAACTTCAAGCTAGAGTCACCAAATTTGGTATGAAGATAGCAATTGACATTCCACAAAGATCTGCATCAAAATTTGGATGCCTCGCCCACCCATACCGCCCCCAGCCCCCCTTCACCCACTTATTACAAATGTCGAGCTAGAGTCACCAAATTTGGTATGAAGATAGCAATTGACATTCCACATAGATCTGCATCAAAAATTTAGATGCCTCGCCCACCCATACCGCCCCCAGCCCCCCTTTCCCCACTTATTACAAATTTCGAGCTAGAGTCACCAAATTTGGTATGTAGATAGCAATTGACATTTCACAAAGATCTGCAACAAAAATTTTGATGCCACAACTACCCATACCACCCCCAGCCCCCCTCCCCTTTCCCTACATTTTTACAAACTTTGAGCTAGAGTCACCAAATTTGGAAGGAATATAGCTGGTGGCATCCCCATCTGCATCGGAGAATCTTTAAGGCAGCGTACACCCCTGCCGCATCCGTACCCTTTGCAATCAGGCCTCTTTTTACCGGTTTTAATACTGGTATCGAGTATGCCGCAGTCGGTTGCGTCCGACTGCAACGTTTCCACTTGTTTATACTCGACTTGCGAAAAACCAACAAAAATAATCAAGTGTACCTAATTACTTGTCGAGCAGTGTGTCGATTTTTCAAAGAGAAGCATGGCTAGTTGCACCAAATTTAAGGGGAAGCTTTGTTATATTAGGTAGTCACATTATTATTTGCATTTAAGAGCGGCTCATTATAATAGAAAAAGAGCGACTTACATACATCATCCCACGCTGGAAGTACTTCCTGGTGTTGGTGTGTGTGTTGCTGCAATTATTTATAGAGAGTGCAAATATCACAAGCCTCGTGCGAAAGCTCGCTGTAGATGGGGAACATAAGAGAGAGCAACGACCACAAGCCACGTGCAAAAGCTTACTGGGTCTTAAGGCATACACTGCAAAATTTTTGTGTGCTTTTCCTTCGGTACACAATTCTAAACAAAGAAAACTTATTAGCATAATGAATAATTATGTTATTATTGATATTTCACGATGCCTCTTTACATAGCCAAGTCAGTCTGACCCACATATGTCGGTATGGGTGAGGTTATGCTGGGACGCGCGCCAAACGGTGGTGGTTTTAAGAGAAGCTCTCTTAAGCAGAACAGCTTGCGCGATTAGCTTAAAACATCTTTGCAATGAACATGGGCGTGGCAAAGGCTGTATAAATATGCAGCTGACAATTTATTGCTCGTTCTAGTTCATACGGGGTATTCATTTTTAAGAAATTAATAATCCAGCAATAATCCGGCTCATGATTATAACGAAAATTTCGCCAATATGCACGGCGAAGAAAAAAAACTGAAATTAATTAATAGCTATTCCAAACTAGCGGCCCATTCTAAAAAAAAACATTTATTTAACTTTTGTTTCCTTTGGAATGGTTTAAATATATTTCTTCATTATTTACCCGAAATTTTTCGAAATAGGCACTGAAGAAAAAAAAAACGTGCTGCGCAGTAGCTCGCTGCAGCCTGAACTGTACGCCAAAACTAATAAAAAACAAGTGGAAACGTTGCAGTCGGACGCAACCGACTGCGGCATACTCGATACCAGTATTAAAACCGGTAAAAAGAGGCCTGACTGCTGAGGGGTACGGATGCGGCAGAGGTGTACACTGCCTTAAAGATTTTCCGATGCAGATGGGGATGCCACAAGCTATCTTCCTTACAAATTCGATGACTCTAGCTCAAAGTTTGTAAGTTTGTTGGGAAAGGGTGGGTGGAGGCGGTATAGGTGGGCCTGGCATCCAGATTTGTGATGCACATTTTTGTGGAATGTCAATTGCTATCTTCATACCAAATTTGTTGACTCTAGCTCTAAGTTTGTAAAATGTGGGAGAGGGGGGCTGGGGGCGGTATGGGTGGGCGTGGCATCCAAATTTTTGATGCAGATCTTTGTAAAATGTCGATAGCTATCTTCATTATAATGACATTATAAAAAAGTGGGGAAAGGGGGGCTGGATGCGGTGTGGGTGGGCGTGGTATAAAAATATTTGCTGCAGATCTATGGGGGATGTCAATTGCTATCTTCATACCAAATTTGGTGACTCTAGCTAAAAGTTTGTAAAAGGTTGGGAAAGGGGGGTGAAATGGGTGGGCGTGGCTCCAAAATTATGATGCAGTTTTTTGGGGGGTCGCTACCAGCTATCTTCTTACCAAATTTGGAGGCTCTGGCTCCTCACCTCTGGAAGATACACGCATTCCCGTTTTTGACGAAGCGTTGGGGTGGATGGGGGTGGCTTGGGCAGTATTGGTGGGCGTGGCATCCAAACTTTTGATGCAGTTTTTGAGGGTCATCATCACCTATCTTGGCACTAAATTTGGTGGCTTTGGCTCAAAAACTGTGGGAGATATAGCCATTTCTGATTTCAAAATGCGGGGGGGCTGGGGGCGGAATGGGTGGGCGTGGCTCCAAAACTTTGATGTAGTTTTTTGGGGGTCGTTACCAGCTATCTTCTTACCAAATTTGGAGGCTCTAGCTCCTCAACTCTGGAAGATACACGCATTCCCGTTTTTGACGAAGCGTTGGGGTTGATGGGGGTGGCTTGGGCAGTATCGGTGGGCGTGACATCCAATCTTTTGATGCAGTTTTTGGGGGGTCATCATCACCTATCTTGGCACTAAATTTTGTGGCTATAGCTTAACAACTGTGGGAGATATAGCCATTTCTGATTTCAAATTGCGGTGGAGTTGGGGGCGGAATGGGGGGGCGTGGCTCCAAAATTTTTGATGCAGTTTTTTGGGGGTTGCTAGTAGCTATCTTCTTACCGAATTTTGTAGTTTTAGCTGTAAGGATGTGCGAAATATGTGGATTTATCGGTTTTGAGTTATCGAATTTATCGATTTGCCAGCCCCCCAGTTATCGTAGAACCCCCATCTTGACACTTTAATTTACTATCCCATAGATAAAGAGAATTGGAAAGTTTCTAGCTTGAAGAGTGTGGAAAAAAGTTGCGAGCATACGGACGGACAGACGGACGGACACCATGACGGACATTGCACAAACCCAATATACTCTTTACCTTCGGTATCGAGTATAAAAACACAATTGCTGGATGACCACGGATTTGGGGTACAAAATCATTTAAACAATATTAACTAACAATAGTATAGGCGATTCTCCCTTATGGTTTAATTTAAAATTCACAACAACGGATGGCCCATTTTTAGGAGAAAAATAAATTCTATTAGAATCTCGACAAGCAAAACAATACAAAGTCCATCCATTAGATCTACGCCGCCCATATGGGCGTTGTATTCGCGAATAACTTGCGGACAATCAATGTCTAAGTACTGCTTAGATTTTCTTTCGTATCTAGCAATCTTTGATAATCCATCATGCGAACTGTTCGTTATCAATGGCTTGACTCCAACAAGCGGACGACTTTGTTGTCTTTCCACAACACATTGCTTACTTGGACACCATAAGATGTGCCCACATACTCATCCGAAAATCCTCTAGTCTCCTTTTTAATGGAATTATCATTGGGCAGCTTACAATTCGGGATACGATTTTCACGCACAGTGCCAAGGCTATAAATACCTCTGGCACGCAGATAGACCATCAAAGGTAATGACGTGTAAAAATTGTCCAAATAAATTATGTGGTGCTTGAAAGTATTTACCGTGTTTGTTAAACGTACAACAATGTTAGCCGCAGCACCAAGATCTGGGTGATCAGGCAGTAAGCATATCCAAAAGAATCGCACAGTACGAATAACTTTAAACCCCATTTGTGGGGCTTATTAAGCATATATTGCCGCAGGTGGTGCTTCATTTTCGTGCTACACATCTGTTCGTCGACACAAAGACGTGCTTACTTTGGGATGGAGTCAAACCTTTGGTTAAGATAGTCTACAAAGTCACGCATACGGAACAGGGGATCATATCCAGGTTCGGCCTTTTTGATACGTTTGCTATCATCACGCATTGAGAAATATTGTTTAATCAGTTCGAATTTGCTTCGTGTAATGCAGTATCGTATGGGTTCAAACGCATTTCTTCCCCAGTAGCTTTTCAAATTCGGGTAACGATAGATTGACATATATATCAATATCCCAATGTAATTATACATTTCGTCAATGGTCGTTTTGAATTGATTAGCAATGTTAGCTGTGAAAGCTGCGCGAAAAAGTAACAAAAGATCTTTAATGGAGTTTCGAGATCCATTATATAAGCTGGCAGCTTTGAGTCTCCCTGAAAGGCTATGTCATTGATATGCATCTGCATCGATTGCTTTCGCCATATAATTTTGATTCTATCTTTCAAAATTGATTCAATGACTATACAAATAAATAAATAAGTTGAATATAATTTTACGGCTTAGCGCCGCTTACCAAAACCATTGAAGCCACCAGAAGAAGGCAAAGGTATAGGTGCTCCATCTTCAAATGATGGCAAGAACGATCGAGTTCTTTTTAATGTTTTCTGAGTAGGCTCCTCCAGCGTAGTTTCAACATTTTCGACAGTGTCCAAGTTAATGTCAAGGGTCAAGTCCACAGCCGAAGCGTCGTTCAGTGCTGCGTTTAGTGCATTTTCCAAATTTAATAGGGTATTCAGTAGCTATGCTATGTGCGTAAAGTGCTAAAGTGTTATATGAAAGCTTTACAACAAACACACAGAAGCATTTTTAACACAGCAAACATGCCCCTGGGTATGTTGTTGTATACATAGTTGGACAGTATTTTTGCTTTTTGGCACTTCTCCTGTGTAGCAGCTATTCCAAATGAGTTTTAAGCTCATGCCACTGATCTAAAATTCTTGAAACTTCTATTTCAATAAGTAGCCACCTTGTAACACAATTATGTATAAAAATATATTGTTTAATAATTTTATTAGTTTCCAATTTTATTAACAATCACATATATACTTAACCCTCTAGCACTTAAGAGTGCCTCAAGACACTTATCACATTATATTCTTTAAAAAAAAAGTGGTTGGGTTTGATTTAAGCTAAATACTTTTAGTGGGTCCCTAAGATCGTGGCAATCATATGTTTAAAAGCTTTCAGAGCTTTTTGAAGCTTTAACGGTACTTTTACTTTGACTTGCACAGAACATATGTAATTCCGCGCGCAAAATTGTACGTGGAACGTGCCGCAGATTGCTGGTTTTATTAAAGTGTTAAGACTAATATATAAGTAGCCTGTATTTTTTCCGTTAAAGGTATGTTTATTCTTAGTCAAAATCAAGTTTCGTATTTGTGAATCTATAAAAGTTGTGCGTTGGAGCAGTGAAATAGCGATAAGTGCCTTGAGACACTCTTGGGCCGTTGGGCGTACTTTTTTGCCAAAAATATTTCACATCGACAAGGCGTTTTTACATGGCAAGTTTTGTTTAGTGCAAAATTTTTCTTCACAGAAATTGAGTTTGAAAAGAAAAATGTCTCAACCAATGCGAAAACGCTACAAATTGTTGGATTTGACGGATGAACAACTTTTGGACATGTTCGATTCTGTCAGTACCGACGATGAATTGTCAAACGTTTCAAGTGACGAGGATGGTGACAACTTATAGGGTATTCAGTAGGTATGCTATGTGCGTAAAGTGTTATATATAACAGAGTGTAGCTAGTGACTGCACTTTTACGTTTCTTTTGTCGTATTTGTGCTAAGTCAGCTGTTTGCCAGTTCGATGACAATACAATCGAAAGTGAAATTGAATTGAGCAATTGATAAGCTGAAAAAAGTTGTTGTTTTCATAAATAATAATTGAAAAACTTTCTTTATTATTCAGAAAATAAATGTTTTTTATTTATATCAACACTTAAGCATTCTTATATTTTACTTCTAGCACTAATTTTTGCATTCTATCCTCTTTTCCCAGCTGCAAATTTTTGAATTGAAAATCATTTCGTATTTTTTCTTCCTTTCCACTGTTAAAAACATCAGTTTAGTCTTTTAAATTAATATCAAATAAAATTTACTTACTTTTACAACCAAAACTCGCCTAGTGTGACCTAATTTCACTAATTCCATAATCTCGGAACTATGTTTTCTGGAAAGCAAAAACCGTTCCTTTTCTTAAACCTATTATGCATCTTTGTGTTCGCCATAAGATTTTAAAACAAAAAATAATAGCAATGAAATCGACATTGTCAACGATAAGTATACTTATTTCATCATGGTCAACGACAATGATTTTGAAAAAAATAGTGTAAGAGATTGATGTGTTCTCTGTAGAGAATATTTTAAAAATTAAAAAAAACAACAATCAAAGCAATCCTGGAGTATTTTGGCATATTAGACATTGACAAGGTGGAAAGTCAGTATTATGACATTCACCTTGTACAATGGGAAAAAGTTGACGAAACAGTTAATTATACTCGTTACCGAAGGTAAAGAGTATATTGGTTTTGTGCAATGTCCGTCATGCTGTCTGTCCGTCCGTATGGTTGCAAGTTTTTTCCACACCCTTCAAGCTAGAGACTTGAAACTTTGCAATTCACTTTATCTATGGATAAATAAATTAAAGAGTCAAGATGTGGGTTCTACGATAACTGGGGGCTGGAAAATCAATAAATTCGATAACTCAAAACCGATAAATCCTCACATTTCGCACATCCTTTCAGCTAGAACAATTAAATTTGGTGGGCAGATAGACTCCAGCCCCCCGCATTTTTAAGTCAAAAAAGCATATATCTCCCACAGTTTTTGAGCTAGAGCCACCAATTTTAATACCAAGATAGGTGATAATGACCCCCCAAATACTGCATCAAAAGTTTTGATACCACGCCCACCAATACTGCCCTAGCCGCCCCCATCCACCCCAACGCTTCGTCAAAAACGGGAATGCTTGTATTGTTAGGAGCCATATACACGTATAGCGCCTCACAGAAGGCGGTTGCATTTATAGCCGAAGCCGGACCTGAGTTGCGGCGAATTCGCATGCTGTCTCGCTCTGACACAGGATGTCAGCGGTAAGGAACGTGTTTGGCACATGGGAGCCGCAAAACACGTACCGTAAAAGTCGTGGCAAAGTGCCGTTGGTGTGTGAGCGGTGCATCCACGAGATGTAGTGATCACCGTCACACCAACGACAGGCGTGATCAGCAACGAGGAACCGTTGTTGCTAGGCAAAACTCACTGGAACGATCACGCCACCTTTGCCCTTGGTGTGACATTGGCAGCGCTGACAGGCCCCGGTCCAGCGAGACAACAGAAGGGTATAAAAGGAGCCGCCTTTGACAGAGCGGCAAGTTAGTACGAAGTTAGTAAAAACTTAGTACAAAGTTAGTACGGAGTACGAAGGCAGTACGAAGTGAGTGCGAAGTGAAAAGTCAGTGCGAAACATAAAAGTGAACAAAGGATTCAGAGTGCAAGGAATCCCACAAGAAAGGGTAATATAAAAGGATAATTAAAAGGACTCATATCGCAATAAGGACAAAGTAGATCGTGTCCTAAGCGATTAACAAACCTTTTACTAAGAAATCGATACGCGGAATTTATCAAGCCTTGTGGTGTGTTGCATTTGCGAAGCAACCTCAAGTTAAAAACAAGTGGAAACGTTGCAGTCGAACGCAGCCGACTGCGGCATCCTCGATACCAGAATTAAAACCGGTAAACAGAGGCCTTAATGCAAAGGGGTACGGATGCGGCAGGGGTTTACGCTGCCTTAAAGATTCTCCGATGCAGATGGGGATGCCACCGGCTATCTTCATACCAAATTTGGTGACTCTAGCTCAAAGTTTGTAAAAGGTGGGGAAAGCGGGGGGGGGGGGGCCTGGGGCGGTATGGGTAGTTGTGGCATCAAAATTTTTGTTGCAGATCTTTCTGAAATGTCAATTGCTATCTTCATACCAAATTTGGTGACTCTAGCTCAAAATTTGTAAGAGGTGCGGAAAGGGGGGGGGGGGGCTGGGGGCGGTTTGGGTGGGCGTGGCATCCAAATTTTTGATGCAGATCTTTGTGGAATGTCAATTGTTATCTTCATACCAAATTTGGTGACTCTAGCTCGAAGTTTGTAAAAGAGGGGGAAGGGGGGGCGGGGGGCGGTATGGGTGGGCGTGGAATGCAAATTTTTGATGTAGATCTTTGTAAAACGTCAATTGCTATCTTCATACCAAATTTGGTGACTCTAGCTCGAATAAGTAGGGAAAGGGGGGCTGGGGGCGGTATTTATTTTTTATTTATTTGATTAACATCCTAGTGCTACAAGTTCCAAGAAACTTAAATTTAAGGCACTAGTCACTAAAACAAAATTATTAATTGATTAATTAAAAGTAACAAAGCAGAGAAAAGAAAAAGAAGAAAATAGAGAGAAGTAATTTAAATTATTCAGATAATTTAAATAATACAAATAATTTAAATTATACAAAACAAGAAAAGAAGGAAATTGGAAGAACAGTCTTCCCCTTAAGAAGATTAGCATTAGTAAGCTTAGTTTTATTTATATTAGAACTGTTTCAGTTAGATATTATTTTGTAAATGCAGCAGAAGGCTGCTTTTAAATTGTGGTGCGCTTCTAATTATCTTTAGGTCGTGTGGTAGGTTGTTCCACAGGCGAACAGTGTGTATATAGTACTGGTGTTCAGAGACAGATAATCGATGACGTACAGTTGTTAAATTATTTGTCCGACGTGAAGTTAAAAAAATCAATCTATTATAAAGATAACTGGGCTCTTTTGTATTTATAATTTTGTGTAACAATATTAATGCTCTAAGCTGAATCCAGTTTTTCAAGCTAAGGTTATATATTTTGAATGCATATGGTGTAACATGGTCTCTTCTTCCTAAATTAAACACATAACGCGTAATACTATTGAACACAACATTGAGCCTGTGCTTACTAGCAGCGTCAGGGTTTGAAAAAATTTCTACTCCATAAAAGAGAGTTGGTATAAGGTATGTCTATGTTGGTGACTCTAGCTCGAAGTTTGTAAAAGATGGGGAAAGGGGGGCTGGGGGCGGTATGGGTGGCAGTGGAATCCAAATTTTTGATGCAGATTTTGAAATGTCAATTGCTATCTTCATACCAAATTTGGTGACTCTAGCTCAAAAATTGTAAAAAGTGGGGAAAGGGGGGCGAAATGGAGGGCGTAGCTCCAAAACTTTGATGCAGATTTTTGGGGGTCTTTGCCAGCTATCTTCCTACCAATTTTGGTGGCTCTAGCTGCACAACTCTGGAAGATACACGCATTCCCGTTTTTGACGAAGCGTTGGGGTGGATGGGGTCGGCTGGGGCAGTATTGGTGGGCGTGGCATCCAAACTTTTGATGCAATTTTTAGGTGGTCATCATCACCTATCTTGGCACCAAATTTGGTGGCTCTAGCTCAAAAACTGTGGGAGATAGCCATGTTTGATTTCAAAATGCGGGGGCGCTGGGGGCGGAATGGGTGGGCGTGGCTCCAAAACTTTGATGCAGTTTTTGGGGGTCGTTACCAGCTTTCTTCCCACCAAATTGGGAGGCTCTAGCTCCACAACTCTGGAAGATACACGCATTCCCGTTTTTGACGAAGCGTTGGGGCACATGGGGGTGGCTAGGGCGGTATTGGTGGGCGTGGCATCCAATCTTTTGATGCAGTTTTTGAGGGTCATCATCACCTATCTTGGCACTAAATTTGGTGGGTATAGCTCAAAAACTGTGGGAGATATAGGCTTTTTGACTTTAAAATTCGGGGGGCTGGGGGCGGAATGGGGGGCGTGGCTCCCAAATTTTTGATTCAGTTTTTTGGTGGTTGCTAGTAGCTATCTTCTTACCAAGTTTGGTACTTCTAGCTGTAAGGATGTGCGAAATATGTGGATTTATCGGTTTTGAGTTATCGAATTTATCGATTTGCCAGCCCCCCAGTTATCGTAGAACCCCCATCTTAACACTTTAATTAACTATCCCATAGATAAAGAGATTTGGAAAGTTTCAAGTCTCTGGCTTGAAGGGTGTGGAAAAAAATTGCACACATACAGACGGACAGACGGACGGACACCATGACGGACATTGCACAAACTCAATATACTCTTTACCTTCGGTATCGAGTATAATAAAACCAAGTATCAGACTAGTGAGCCTGGCGAAGGACAGGTGAAGCTAAAGCCAGAACCTGAGAGTAGGAGAGACTATTGGCGAAATCCTTGTGGTAACAAGGAGGCCATAGTAGAGCCTGGCGAATTTCAGGCGTTGCTAGCTAAAACCTCGTTTAGTAGGCGTAACTTTGGCTCTGAATATTTGGTTCAACGAGAGCGCCAGCATTGCAAATAAAACCACGACACAAGATCCGTACGATTACACAAACTCTAATAATAAATATCACTTAAGTGTACAGATCAATTGTAAAACCCAAACGTGAAAACTAGCAGAGAGTGAAGTTTTAAAATATATGTATAAAAAGCAAAACCTAATTGTGTTATTATTGCCGTAGCCGCCACAAATATAAATTTGTTGGCACGTACCCTCAGCACCGCGAGAGTTAGCCCAGCTAAGACCGCGTGACAACCGTAGGTTTGTTACAACTGGCGCCCAACTGTGGATCTACGGCTAATATCACATAGTTTTTTTTTAAATACATATAAATAATCGACAATATGGTTCGTTCGTGGGTGTACAATTTAAAAAAGGATGGAGCTGGAAGGCACTGTCGAAAATATGCGAAGACAATTCGGAGACTGGGTAAGTCAAAATGAAAATACTCTTCCTCACAGCGTTTGCATTAGCGAACTGGCGAAAACATACAGCCGACAGTCGCCGAATAAAGGACCCAAATTCATGCGCGAGGAAGGGGAATACGAAGAGGAAAAGGATTTTGCCGGCATAGACGTAGCAAGGCTGAGCGTCCCATGCACCAGCGCGGCGGCTCGGGCGCGAGATTTACAGGAATCTCGCCGATCGCCCTGGAGTACAGCCCAACAGCCAGGAGAACGTAGCCACACCCACACACATGATAAGACCAATGCAAGGGCAAGTGAATACCAAAAAGTAGCCAAACAAGTTCGAGAGTGGAGCTTTCGATTCGACGGACTATCGAAGCCTCTCGAATTCTTGGAGCAAGTGGAATGGTCGGCAGACACATATGGATTAAATTTAAATTTAATTCCTAGAACAATGCTGGAGTTGCTGAAAGGAATGGCACTTAAGTGGTACATAGCTAACAACAGGCATTGGACGACATGGGTGGATTTTGTCGACAGTTTTCAAGAATACTTTTTACCTCGAGATTATTTTGAAAATCTGTACGACGAAGTACGCAGACGGCGGCAAGCTCTGGATGAGCCTTTTAAAGTCTATATGGTGGAGATGCAGACTCTGATGAGACCCCTACGGCTCTCAACGGAGAAGGAAGTGCGCACCATTTACACCAACAGCCTTCCTGACTTGCGCGGATACGCAAGGCCAAACTTGTTCTCGAATTTGACCCAGCTGATGCAACTGGCAGAAGAGTTCGAAGAACTATAAAAGGATAGGTTGAAATTGAGACTACAAAGTGCTACAACACAGAAACAATACAGCCAACACCAACAACAACAGCCTCAACAACACCGAGATACGCAGAAAAATGGACGCGACCACAACCAGAGTCGTGGAAATCGTACACGATTTTTGGCCTTGGAGGAGCAGAACCAGCACACTGGAGGAATGGACGAACGGCCAACCCCAACACCTAGGACCCAGCAAAATCCTGCCAGAACACACATAAACAGCCCAGGAAGGGCATGTCGCGTGTGTGGACAGGAGGGACACTGGGCGATAGAGTGCCGAAACCCAATGCTGGAGTTCTGCTGGGTTTGTGGCAGAATCGGGCAGCGGACAGCACTATGTTGCCAATCGGGAAACGGCCAGCGGCCGCCAAGATTCGCCCCGAGACGCTATTCGGTCACCTGAAGGACGAAGGGACGCTATTGACTGCCACCGTATGGATCGGTGATTGGCAGCATAAGGCTACAGTCGATACAGGGGCTACAAGCAGCTTTGTTAGCGAAGAGCTAGCTTGTAGACTGAACACTGTAGGCCGGAGAAGCGTCGCAAGCAGACAGGTGAAATTAGCAGACGGACATAGCAGCAGGACAACAGAACAAATAACGGTCGAAATAAAACTCGGGCATCGCAGTTTGGAAATAGCGTTGCTAATTATGCCTGGTGTGATAGACGATTTGTTGCTGGGCTGGGATTTTCTGACTGGCTTGGGCACAGTGCTGCAGTGTGCGGGACTGGTGGTCACCATCCCAGCACGAAGGCAAAAATGAAAAATGAAAATGAAAAATGAAAGCAAAAATCTACACGAAGGTCAAGAAATTAACGATTTTCTACTGCGGGAAGTCGCAGCCTTCGAACACCTAAAGGGCACAAATTACAGAACACAAAATTGTGATGAGCGACGGTAGGCCTATAAAGCAGCGTTATTTTCCAAAGAATCCAAAAATGCAAGCAGAAATTAACCAGCAATTAGAGGAACTCCTTGCGAAAGGTTGCATAGAGCCATCCAATAGCCCACACAGCGCACCAATCGTGATGGTGAAAAAGAAGAATGGCAAATGGCGGTTATGTGTGAGTAGTAGGGAATTGGTGGTTGTACCCCAAAGGGATGCCGACAATTTATGACCCCATTAAATTTTATGACCCTTTTAACGCCCCTTTTTTTTTGACCCTTTTATCGCCCCTTCAATATGATAATTTATGACCCTTTTTTTCATGATCGTGCCCGCTTTAATTAGACTAAGGTGGAGAACAAAGGATTAACATTCCTAGACCACCACTTTACCAGCAGCATCTGTGAAAGATTGGTTTATTTACCTAACTAGTGTTAGAGTCAATTGTGCGCCTCTTTGACGTGCGTGGCATTGTAAACCTGTTTATGATCATGAGGTGCAATGTGCACAGGAAGAAAGGATAGATAAGAGAGAGTCGAGAGGGCGCGTATTTGACGTGCGTTGCATTACAAACCTGTTTATGGTCATGAGTATCAGTGTGCAAAGGAAGATAGGATAGAGAATAGAGAAAAGCGGACGCTTCTTCGATGTACGTTGCATTGTTATGGTCAACAGCAACAACAATAACAAAAAGATGTGAACAAGGGATGGGAATTTTCCTACGCAGCAGCAGCACCAGCAGCAACAGCAGCAGCAGCAGCAGCGGCAGGATCAATACATTGATCTTTATGGCTGTGAGAATGACAGGATCAGGTTAAACTATTTAACCAATTATTGTTAGAGTCAAGTGTGCTCCTGTTTTAAATACGTTGCTCTGCACACGTGCATTGTTATTGTCAACAACTATAACCTTCGTGGGGGTTATGTGAACAAGGGATGGGAATTTTCATACGCAGCAGCAGCAGCAAGATCAACACATTGTTTTTAAACAAGAGTATTTATTCTTGTAGATTAAGATTATAAAGAGTTAGCGGGAGAAAGTGATAGAGGGAGAAGGTGTAAGAGGGGGAAAGGATAGAGGGGGAAAGTGTTAGAGGGAGATGGTGTTAGAGGGGGAAAGTGTTAGAGGGAGAAAGAGAGAGTTAGTGCTAGAGGGAGTAAGTGTTAGAGGGTGAAAGTGCTATAGGGGGAAAGCGATCCTGCTTATATTATTATATTAAAACACGCTCCTTTATGCGATTCTATACACGAGCGTCTATGAAATGCAAGTGGTATGTTAATTGAATGTCCCTCTTTCTAACGCACACTCAACTTTTACGCTACTTACGTTTCTAACCTTTATTTGCATACATCTGTTTTGATTATTTCACTGACTTCTGTTACTTGTATAGAGCTAATTAGTATAACTTTTTAATTTTTTTTACTTTGTTAGTAAACTATCAAATTATGGTTTTCTTATAGGTATGTTTTAATTTAATTTATTTAGTTTATTTTTTCATAGATTTTTACAGTATGTTAAATTTGAGAACTATATTAAGTTATAAGTTCTAGTACTCACTATATACATATCTAAGACTGCTTTTATGTATGTCACTATTTTGAAAGCTTAAAGAAGTTCGTGTAGCTGGTATAATAAATCATGTTTTAACAAAATAATTTAGATCTTAATATTTATACTTCATCGTTTATTGAATTTATTATTATTTTATTTTTTTTTTTTTTTTTTAAATACCCATATGTTCGATTCTGTTCTATCTCAGTAATAATTTATTTTGCTTTAACATTCTTTAAATTCTTTAAGGTAATCTTTTAGGCTTAACAAATAATCTTTTCCTTAACTTTCCGTCTGCTCGCTAAAAGATTTTCGTCAAATGGCACTTTTCATATTTAAGATATCCCTCAAACTATTTCTTATACTCGACTAAAAATATTTCATCAAACTCACATATCAAATAAATTTCTAAAATAAAGAAAATGAAAACAGTAAGATGTTCTAAGCAGCTGGATTGTTTTTTTTATACAAACGGTTTTACTGTTCTCTTTCCCAGTATGCTACTTACGATAAAAATGTATAAAGAATGTGTTTTGTGCTCATTTACTGACTTCAAAAATTCTTCTATTGATGTTGTCTGATACCCTATATTAATTTGTGTAATACTTAATCGTTTTCGTTGATTTTTAAAAATTTTATGTTATGTTGTTAGCTATTTTGACTAGACTTTACGCTTAAAACGAGATAGATTGTATTATTGTCCTTAACACGTTAGCTTAATTTTAACAGGGAAATCAATCGGACATTGATTTTTCACTATATAATTGATTGCTTTAATATATTTTAACTGTCAACCTGTATACCTTTCTACTTTCTTAGTGATTATGCTAGATTTTTATATTTCCAAACTCATTGCTTAAACTAAGAAAATTTCGTTATTAATTTCTTTTAATTGATGGATGGTAATATTTTATTTCATTATTCTCCTCATTTTTATTACATTTAATACGGAAGTGCATTAAACTAGCTTAACAGTTCGAGATATGAGTCTTACACTGTTTCGAAAAGTATGACTTCGTTAGCTGTTTTAATTTAAGGGTTAAGTATCTACTACTACTGTTCCTTAACTGTGATAGTTGCAGTTTTGTTACATCTCACTTTCATTTTTTTCTTTGTTTTTATTTTATTTATTTATTTATTTATTTTTTTTTTTGTAGGTTCTTTATTAATTTTAATAAGAACAAAACCTTTTTGTTCTAGATGCCATGTTATTAGGTCCTATTTTTTCATTTAATTATTATAATTATTTCTTAAAGAGATTCATTTTCTTTAGTGCTCAAAACTAATTGTCGCTAAAGGATTTGTTTTTCATTGATCTGATATATTTCGTAAATTCATGAAACCATTGAAATGTGCTCTATTCTTCTTGAACCTTGCATTAATCTTGAATTTGGATGGCAAAATAAGGTTGTGATGTACTAAAGCTCGAAATGACGTAAAAGTCGGTATTTTACATAACGGGCATAAAATAATGTACGTTTACTATCACCGGATTGGTTTATACCCACTAAATATTGGTATTTTCAGTTTTTTTTTTTTTTCTTTCTTTGTTTTAATCGTTTATACACCCTAGCTCTTGATCTTGTGTTTTGATTTTAGATTAGGGTCTGATTTTATTGTATACTGTTTGTGGAGGAGGCTCCAAAGAATAAGATTTGATTTGGTAATTGTATGGTATGATTTGTTCTTCTTTTTTTTTGTGGTTGTATTGTAGAGCACTTCTTGTGTGTATGTTAAACTAATAAAAAGAGCGCAATCAAGTCATTTACAATAATTTTCACTAGCTTAGGATTCATGGTCTTAAGACCGTTTAGACTTCATGGTAAAAAGTTTTTGCTAGGCTATTTTCTATTATGATTCTTGTGGGTTATAATTCGTACATTAAAAGAACGAGATAAAGTTGTTCTTGTTTAGGTCCACAATTTATTTTCTTGGTCCATTTTTCTTGGCATATAATACAGCAGGGAGTAAGATTTAAAAGTAGTATGTCATTCCATTCTGGTAATATTATTATTTTGTTTTTATTATGTTGTTATTTCATTTTTAATTTTATTCTTTTATGTTATTTGACTTTATATATTGCCTTTAAAATTAAGGGTTTTGCCTCTCAATTTTTGAACCGAGACATAGTATTTTTATTTCTGTAATGCATAAACGTAAGCATCCTTGATCCCAGATAGTATGTTTATTCTTGATCAATATTTAGATCAGCACCGTAGGCTTTCTAGATCTGTGTGTCTGTATCTATGCAAACTATTTTATCAGCTTTTAGGTATCGAGATTAAATTTTGCTCAGAATCTAATCGCTGCCTTAAACACATGAGTGTTACAACTTTCACACTTAAGGAGCATTAGACCTTTTCGTTTTAAAGAGTTTACTATTTGACGCTTTTTAGAACAATTTGCTTGCCTGAGCTTGGTAGGTTATACAGTTAAAACAATTAGTGGAAAGATGGAACTGTCTTATAGAATTTCTTATACATTATTAGTTGCTTCTTTCCCTATCGCTTATTCTCACGCACTTTGAGATTATAACATTACTTAATGGAATGTGCTGTATGTTCCTGATTGTTTGCTGATTATTGTTGTCAATTATTATTTTGTTTATTTATTTCTTTTACATCTCATATAGTATTTTTCTCTTATGTTTCTTTTTTCGCTTCACTTCTATACTTACTTTAATAATTTATCATATGTTTCCCCTAATTTATATTCAAAAACTGGGTGGCGGTAAGCTGTTAAAAACGGAAGGCAATTAATCTATAAAACTGATGGAACGGAACAGTTGTGATTATTTTTCATTTAAAAATAAAAGTAGGCTGTTAAAATAAATATTTACTTATATTAAATTTAAATTTGAATTGATTTTTAGTAAACCGGCTTTTTTTTTCGAAAATGTAGCTTTTAAAAGAATATATTAAGCTCATATCATATTTATTTAGATTTTCACATTGAGGTAACATCAGCCCAAGTCCCTCGATAGTGAGCTGCCGTTTACAGACGGTGAAGTAAATGGGATGCCGCTTTTTCGTTTCTCATAATCACAATTAAGCTGCCCGACGATGAAAATGAGTTCCTTTACGATTTACGTACTGTCACTGTTTGCAGCAGCCTGGCGTCCTCCAAAGAGTCAACCACTCATCATCATCATTTGCCCCCTACGGCGAAGCGATCCTCACCTGAACCATCACTCGTACACACATAAGTAACTTTTACCTAGATTAGGTACGGTTTGCGTCTAGCCGTCTTATTTGAATAGTTCTGTTCTACTCTGCACCGATTTTGGATCCCCTGATTTCTATTATTCCCAGCTACTTTCCTAGGCTCACACCTTTAACTTCTAACACACCAGCCCACATAACATATTATTTGGATATAAAAACATTAGACAATGACTATCAAGTACCAAGAGCTATTAAAAAAATTTATAAAGTATTCGGGGAAATTTGATCGAACAATGCAACACCCAAAACTGTTATTATGGCTTACATTAAATCGTGAAGTCATAGTCGAGTCTACTACGTACTACACATTTTTCCATGAGTTGTTCCCATTTAAAGCCCCTATCAATTTATCCGTTTTTTCTTATTATTATTTTTTCAACCAAGTGTGTGCGTACCTGTTTTTTTTTCAATTTTCTCTTTCTAGAAAATGTCTTTAAGTTCGGCACCCTCATCGTCATTCAATATGTATGTTATAGGGTTTTTATTTTGTATTTCTATTATTGAAAAGTTTAAGTTTTCCGGTTTGGTGAGCAGCCCTTCTCATTAAAATATTATGTTTGCTTATACACACATAATCATTTGCAAAGATTTTTATATGACTAAAGACAATGTCTTAAAACATTTTAACAATTATAAGATTTACTTTTATGTATGTAATTTTAGCTGTCCTATTATATTGCTGATTGTTCTAACTAAACAATTGATTGAACATTACCTCCATAATGTCTTTTAAACGTATCTTTGATTGAGTTTTCGATAATCACTACTTATTCAATTTTCTAGATCGTACCCGAGTCACGTTAATATAGCAGGGTACGACAAAATAAGCACGCAAGCAAGGTTGAGGGCAGTGACACTCCTAAAAGGGTTTGAGCCGAAGTGTGACGTAGAAAAAGGCACAATAAGGTAGGAGCTAACGAAAAGCGAGAGTCTTTAGTGGGAAGCGAGCTGAACGAAGACATCTGATCTCAGGCAAGACAAATGTTTATCGGGAGAGAGAATCCTCCTTTCACATTATAGCAGTATGCGTAGCCTTTACAAGGAAACGAAGTTTCTTTTCTTAGAACAACATATCAAACGTATTAAAGGCTAAGAAACCCTCAACTCATCAAAAAATACTTGCTCTCGGACAGTGTCCATGTCCGATGGAAGAGTTATAGAACTAGAAGGGGGCACAACAGACCTCTCAGGTACCAAATCATTCATCGACGATGAAGGTTAATACAGGCAGGAGACATATTATTCTATTATTAATTCCCCTTTATATTTTTTTATTTAAAAAGAACATATCAATAAAGTTGTTACTTTTTTACGGACTTTTACTGATTTTTTATTAAATTTTTTATTATCTTGGCTCAAATTTAATTTCCGTTTTTTTTTCCTTACAAAGTAATTTACATCTGTCAGCAATGTCAATTCGTGATTTTTTTAAAAATGTATGAGAACCAAATCTATTTTTTAAAAAGTGCTATAAATTTTATTTATTTTTTTTTTTTCACCAAAAGCCAACGAATGTACTGACGCAATACTGCTGCGTTTCGTACTATAACTTTAATTTAACATCCAAATGAAAGAACAAGTCCACAGTCGTGTCGATGAAAAACCGGGACTTAAAAGTACGCTATTGAATAGAGTTTAAAGCAGTCAGCAATATCCATTCGTGATTTTTCGGTAGCCAACTGGCGTTACCCAGGCAAATATTTTCTCTTTCAATTCCAATTCTAGAACCCATCCAATAATAATGAAAAGAGGTGTGCCAAGAAAACATAGAACAGGTGGCAGTTTAGCTGTGAAAAACCGGTTTTTCGGTTTAAGGAACAGGTAATTGTTTTGCTGTTTAAAACAGGGATCTGTTATTTTTTTGTGATTGTCAAAAAACAGGTTGCTGTTTAGCTGTTAAAAACAGGTTTTTTCGGTATTCGGAAACCGGTTGTTGTTTAACTGCTTAAAACAGGAAGCTGTTATTTTTTCTGGTTTTAAATACCGGGTCTGTTAAGCTGTTATTATACTCGATACCGAAGGTAAAGAGTATATTGGGTTTGTGCAATGTCCGTCATGGTGTCCGTCCGTCTGTCCGTCCGTATGTTCGCAACTTTTTTCCACACCCTTCAAGCTAGACCCTTGAGACTTTCCAATTCTCTTTATCTATGGGATAGTAAATTAAAGTGTCAAGATGGGGGTTCTACGATAACTGGGGGGCTGGCAAATCGATAAATTCGATAACTCAAAACCGATAAATCCACATATTTAACACATCCTTACAGCTAGAAGTTCCAAATTTGGGTAAGAAGATAGCTACTAGCAACCCCCAAAAAACTGCATCAAAAATTTTGGAGCCACGCCCACCCATTCCGCCCCCAGCCCCACCGCAATTTGAAATCAGAAATGGCTATATCTCCCACAGTTTTTGAGCTAGAGCCACCAAATTTGGTGCCAAGATAGGTGATGATGACCCCCCAAAAACTGCATCAAAAGTTTGGATGCCACGCCCACCAATACTGCCCAAGCCACCCCCATCCACCCCAACGCTTCGTCAAAAACGGGAATGCGTGTATCTTCCAGAGTTGTAGAGCTAGAGCCTCCAAATTTGGTGGGAAGATAGCTGGCAACGACCCCCAAAAATCTGCATCAAAGTTTTGGAGCCACGCCCACCCATTTCGCCCCCTCCCCTTCCCCACCTTTTACAAACTTTTGAGCTAGAGTCACCAAATTTGGTATGAAGATAGCAATTGACATCCCACATAGATCTGCATCAAAAATTTTGATGCCACGCCCACCCATACCGCCCCCAGCCCCCTTTTCCAACTTTCTTACAAATTTTCGAGCTAGAGTCACCAAATTTGGTATGAAGATAGCAATTGACATTCTACAAAGAACTGCATCAAAAATTTGGATGCCACGCCCACCCATACCGCCTCCAGCCCCCCTTTCCCTACAAACTTACAAACTTTGAGCTAGAGTCATCAAATTTGTAAGGAAGATAGCTGGTGGCATCCCCATCTGCATCGGAAAATCTTTTAGGCAGTGTACACCTCTGCCGCATCCGTACCCCTTGCAGTCAGGCCTCTTCTTACCGGTTTTAATACTGGTATCGAGTATGCCGCAGTCGGTTGCGTCCGACTGCAACGTTTCCACTTGTTTTTTTTTTGTGGTTGTCAAAAAACAGGTTGTTGTTTGACAGTTATTTTTTCCTTTTTAAAAACAGTTTGGTGGAAGGGGGTGTCAGTTTTGCTGTTAAAAACAGGGATTTTTCAGGTTTAAAAACAGGTTGTTGATATATGTTTAAACGGAGAGCTGTTATGTGTGCAAAATATGGAGATATAACAGCCCACCAGTTTAACATCTATCAACAACCTGTTTTAAAACCTGAAAAATCCCTGTTTTTAACAGCAAAACTGACACCCCCCCTCCACCAAACTGTTTTTAAACCGGAAAAAATAACAGTCAAACAACAACCTGTTTTTTGACAACCACAAAAATAACAGCTTAACAGACCCGGTATTTAAAACCAGAAAAAATAACAGCTCCCTGTTTTAAACAGTTAAACAACAACCGGTTTCTAATACCGAAAAAACCTGTTTTTAACAGCTAAACAGCAACCTGTTTTTTGACAACCACAAAAAAAATAACAGATCCCTGTTTTAAACAGCAAAACAATTACCTGTTCCTAAAACCGAAAAACCGGTTTTTCACAGCTAAACTGCCACCTGTTCTATGTTTTCTTGGCTTACCTCTTTTCAATATTATTGGATGGGTTCTAGAATTGGAGTTGAAAGAGAAAATATTTGCCTGGGGAACGCCAGTTGGCTACCGAAAAATCACGAATTGATATTGCTGACAGATTTAAACTCTATTCAATAGCGTACTTTTAAGTCCCGGTTTTTTATCGACACGACTGTGGACTTGTTCTTTCATTTGGATGTTAAATTAAAGTTATAGTACGAAACGCAGCAGTATTGCGTCAGTACATTCGTTGGCTTTTGGTGAAAAAAAATATTAATAAAAATTTATAGCACTTTTTAAAAAATAGATTCGGTTCTCATACATGTTTTTTGAAAAAAAACACGAATTGACATTGCTGACAGATGTAAATTACTTTGTAAGCAAAAAAAAAAACGGAAATTAAATTTGAGCCAAGATAATAAAAAATTTAATAAAAAATCAGTAAAAGTCCGTAAAAAAGTAACAACTTTATTGATATGTTCTTTTTAAATAAAAAAATATAAAGGGGAATTAATAATAGAATAATATGTCTCCTGCCTGTATTAACCTTCATCGTCGATGAATGATTTGGTACCTGAGAGGTCTGTTGTGCCCCCCTTCTAGTTCTATAACTCTTCCATCGGACATGGACACTGTCCGAGAGCAAGTATTTTTTGATGAGTTGAGGGTTTCTTAACCTTTAATACGTTTGATATGTTGTTCTAAGAAAAGAAACTTCGTTTCCTTGTAAAGGCTACGCATACTGCTATAATGTGAAAGGAGGATTCTCTCTCCCGATAAACATTTGTCTTGCCTGAGATCAGATATCTTCGTTCAGCTCGCTTCCCACTAAAGACTCTCGCTTTTCGTTAGCTCCTACCTTATTGTGCCTTTTTCTAGGTCACACTTCGGCTCAAACCCTTTTAGGAGTGTCACTGCCCTCAACCTTGCTTGCGTGCTTATTTTGTCGTACCCTGCTATATTAACGTGACTCGGGTACGATCTAGAAAATTGAATAAGTAGTGATTATCGAAAATTCAATCAAAGATACGTTTAAAAGACATTATGGAGGTAAAGTTCAATCAATTGTTTAGTTAGAACAATCAGCAATATAATAGGACAGCTAAAATTACATACATAAAAGTAAATCTTATAATTGTTAAAATGTTTTAAGACATTGTCTTTAGTCATATAAAAATCTTTGCAAATGATTATGTGTGTATAAGCAAATATAATATTTTAATGAGAAGGGCTGCTCACCAAACCGGAAAACTTAAACTTTTCAATAATAGAAATACAAAATAAAAACCCTATAACATACATATTGAATGACGATGAGGGTGCCGAACTTAAAGACATTTTCTAGAAAGAGAAAATTGAAAAAAACAGGTACGCACACACTTGGTTGAAAAATCAATAATAAGAAAAAACGGATAAATTGATAGGGGCTTTAAATGGGAACAACTCATGGAAAAATGTGTAGTACGTAGTAGACTCGACTATGACTTCACGATTTAATGTAAGCCATAATAACAGTTTTGGGTGTTGCATTGTTCGATCAAATTTCCCCCGAATACTTTATAAATTTTTTTAATGGCTCTTGGTACTTGATAGTCATTGTCTAATGTTTTTATATCCAAATAATATGTTATGTGGGTGTGTAGTTAAAGGTGTGAGCCTAGGAAAGTAGCTGGGAATAATAGAAATCAGGGGATCCAAAATCGGTGCAGAGTAGAACAGAACTATTCAAATAAGACGGCTAGACGCAAACCGTACCTAATCTACGTAAAAGTTACTTATGTGTGTACGAGTGATGGTTCAGGTGAGGATCGCTTCGCCGTAGGGGGGCAAATGATGATGATGATGAATGGTTGACTCTTTGGAGGACGCCAGGCTGCTGCAAACAGTGACAGTACGTAAATCGTAAAGGAAACTCATTTTCATCGTCGGGCAGCTTAATGGTGATTATGAGAAACGAAAAAGCGGCATCCCATTTACTTCACCGTCTGTAAACGGCAGCTCACTATCGAGGGAGTTGGGCTGGTGTTACCTCAATGTGAAAATCTAAATAAATATGATATGAGCTTAATATATTCTTTTAAAAGCTACATTTTCGAAAAAAAAAAGCCGGTTTACTAAAAATCAATTCAAATTTTAATTTAACCCTCTAGCACTTAAGAGTGCTATCACATTATATTCTTAAAAAAAAAGCGGTTGGGTTTGATTTAAGCTAAATACTTTTGGCGGGTCCCTAAGATCGTGGCAATCATATGTTTAAAAGCTTTCAGAGCTTTTTGAAGCTTTAACGGTACTTTTACTTTGACTTGCACAGAACATATGTTTTCCGCGCGAAAAATTGTACGTGGAACGTGCCGCAGATTGCTGGTTTTATTAAAGTGTTAGGACTTATATATAAGTAATCTGTATTTTTTCCGTTAAAGGTATGTTTATTCTTAGTCAAAATCAAGTTTCACATTTGTGAATCTATAAAAGTTGTGCGTTGGAGCAGTGAAATAGCGATAAGTGCCTTGAGACACTCTTGGGCCGTTGGGCGTACTTTTTGCCGAAAATATTTCACATCGTCAAGGCGTTTTTACATGGCAAGTTTTGTTTAGTGCATAATTTTTCTTTACAGAAATTGAGTTTGAAAAAAAAAATGTCTCATTCAATGCGAAAACGCTACAAATTGTCGGATTTGACGGATGAACAACTTTTGGACATGTTCGATTCTGTCAATACCGACGATGAATTGTCAAACGTTTCAAGTGACGAGGATGGTGACGACTTAAATTTGGAAAATGCACTAAACGCAGCACTGAACGACGCTTCGGCTGTGGACTTGACCCTTGACATTAACTTGGACACTGTCGAAAATGTTGAAACTACGCTGGAGGAGCCAACTCAGAAAACATTAAAAAGAACTCGATCGTTCTTGCCATCATTTGAAGATGGAGCACCTATACCTTTGCCGTCTTCTGGTGGCTTCAATGGTTTGGGTAAGCGGCGCTAAACCGTAAAATTATATTCAACTTATTTATTTATTTGTATAGGCATTGAATCAATTTTGAAAGATAGAATCAAAATTATATGGCGAAAGCAATCGATGCAGATGCATATCAATGACATAGCCTTTCAGGGAGACTCAAAGCTGCCAGCTTATATAATGGATCTCGAAACTCCATTACAGATCTTTTGTTATTTTTTCGATACAAATATAATGAATATGATTGTGGAGGAGACTATTCGCGCAGCTTTCACAGCTAACATTGCTAATCAATTCAAAACGACCATTGACGAAATGTATAATTACATTGGGATATTGATATATATGTCAATATATCGTTACCCGAATTTGAAAAGCTAGCTGGGGAAGAAATGCGTTTGATCCCATACGATACTGTACATAGACACGAAGCAAATTCGAACTGATTAAACAATATTTCTCAATGCGTGACGAAAGCAAACGTATCAAAAAGGGCGAACCTGGATATGATCCCCTGTTTTCAGCGTGACTTTGTAGACTATCTTAACCAAAGGTTTGACTCCATCCCAAAGCAATCACGTCTTTGTGTCGACGAACAGATGTGTAGCACGAAAATGAAGCACCACCTGCGGCAATATATGCCTAATAAGCCCCACAAATGGGGTATAAAGTTATTCGTACTGTGCGATTCTTTGGATACGCTTACCGCTTTGAGGTCTACACTGGCGCAGGTGATAATGTAATCATGCCTGGTCACCCAGATCTTGGTGCTGCGGCTAACATTGTTGTACGTTTAACAAATACGGATAATACTTTCAAGCACCACATAATTTATTTCGACAATTTTTACACGTCATTACCTTTGATGGTCTATCTGCGTGCCAGAGGTATTTATAGCCTTGGCACTGTGCGTGAAAATCGTATGCCGAATTGTAAGCTGCCCATGATAATTCCATTAAAAAGGAGACTAGAGGATTTTCGGATGAGTATGTGGGCACATCGTATGGTGTCCAAGTAAGCAATGTGTTGTGGAAAGACAACAAAGCCGTCCGCTTGCTGTCCACCTATGTTGGAGTCAAGCCATTTATAACGAACAGTTCGCATGATGGAGTATCAAAGATTGCTAGATACGAAAAAAAATGTAAGCAGTGCTTAGACATTGATTGTCCGCAAGTTATTCGCGAATACAACGCCCATATGGGCGGCGTAGATCTAATGGATGGACTCATGGGCCGTTACCACATTAGAGCCAAAACTCAGGATTGCGCCACTCGAATATTTTATCATTGCATTGATATGGAGCAACAAACGCTTATATTTATATAAGCGTATATTCAAAGAAAATAAGCAAGAAACTGGAAAAGCGAGCAAGCCGCTCGAACCTCCCGAATTTCGGGAAGCGATTGCTAGCTGGATTGCGTAGCACTAAAAACAAGCAAATGCAAGGTCGCCCACGCAGCGCTCAATAGACAACGCGGTCTCCATCCTGTCAGCGACCTTCACCGGGGTCGATCTCCATTATCTCACCAACCCTTCCAACCAGCTTTAAAGCGTGGTGAAAAAATGTAAACATCCCATTTCAGATTTGCGGCATGACCAGCTTAATCATTTTCCTCATTGGTTGGGTCGAGATAGTGGGCGAAAGTGGTGCAAACACTGCAAAACTTCACAAACTCAGTGTATATGCTCAAAATGTAATTTGCACTTATGCTGCACAGCTAACAAAAATTGTTTTTACGAGTATCACAATAAAACATAATTTCTTTCTCAGTTACGCAATAACGAATTTTTTTCGCTTGAAGTCCCAAAAGTGCTTTGAGGCACTTATTCATTCTTTCTCACCTTACAGGTAAACGAAAGCTTCTACACAATTTCTGAAGTCATTTTTGAACTCAGTGACAACAATATTACTTAAAAAAATTATTCGACAACATTTGTTTAAGTATTTTAGAAAGTAGTCTTAGAGGGTTAATATAAGTAAATATTTATTTTAACAGCCTACTTTTATTTTTAAATGAAAAATAATCACAACTGTTCCGTTCCATCAGTTTTATAGATTAAGTGCCTTCCGTTTTTAACAGCTTACCGCCACCCAGTTTTTGAATATAAATTAGGGGAAACATATGATAAATTAGTAAAGTAAGTATAGAAGTGAAGCGAAAAAAGAAACATAAGAGAAAAATACTATATGAGATGTAAAAGAAATAAATAAACAAAATAATAATTGACATTAATAATCAGCAAACAATCAGGAACATACAGCACATTCCATTAAGTAATGTTATAATCTCAAAGTGCGTGAGAATAAGCGATAGGGAAAGAAGCAACTAATAATGTATAAGAAATTCTATAAGACAGTTCCATCTTTCCACTAATTGTTTTAACTGTATAACCTACCAAGCTCAGGCAAGCAAATTGTTCTAAAAAGCGTCAAATAGTAAACTCTTTAAAACGAAAAGATCTAATGCTCCTTAAGTGTGAAAGTTGTAACACTCATGTGTTTAAGGCAGCGATTAGATTTTGAGCAAAATTTAATCTCGTTACCTAAGAGCTGATAAAATAGTTTTGCATAGATACAGACACACAGATCTAGAAAGCCTACGGTGCTGATCTAAATATTGATCAAGAATAAACATACTATCTGGGATCAAGGATGCTTACGTTTATGCATTACAGAAATAAAAGTACTATGTCTCGGTTCAAAAATTGAGAGGCAAAACCCTTAATTTTAAAGGCAATATATAAAGTCAAATAACATAAAAGAATAAAATTAAAAATGAAATAACAACATAATAAAAACAAAATAATAATATTACCAGAATGGAATGACATACTACTTTTAAATCTTACTCCCTGCTGTATTATATGCCAAGAAAAATGGAACAAGAAAATAAATTATGGACCTAAACAAGAACAATTTTATCTCGTTCTTTTAATGTACGAATTATAACCCACAAGAATCATAATAGAAAATAGCCTAGCAAAAATTTTTTACCATGAAGTCTAAACGGTCTTAAGACCATGAATCCTAAGCTAGTGAAAATTATTGTAAATGACTTGATTGCGCTCTTTTTATTAGTTTAACATACACACAAGAAGTGCTCTACAATACAACCACAAAAAAAAAAGAAGAACAAATCATACCATACAATTACCAAATCAAATCTTATTCTTTGGAGCCTCCTCCACAAACAGTATACAATAAAATCAGACCCTAATCTAAAATCAAAACACAAGATCAAGAGCTAGGGTGTATAAACGATTAAAACAAAGAAAGAAAAAAAAAAACTGAAAATACCAATATTTAGTGGGTATAAACCAATCCGGTGTTAGAAAACGTACATTATTTTATACCCGTTATGTAAAATACCGACTTTTACGTCATTTCGAGCTTTAGTACATCACAACCTTATTTTGCCATCCAAATTCAAGATTAATGCAAGGTTCAAGAAGAATAGAGCACATTTCAATGGTTTCATGAATTTACGAAATATATCAGATCAATGAAAAACAAATCCTTTAGCGACAATTAGTTTTGAGCACTAAAGAAAATGAATCTCTTTAAGAAATAATTATAATAATTAAATGAAAAAATAGGACTAATAACATGGCATCTAGAACAAAAAGGTTTTGTTCTTATTAAAAATTAATAAAGAACCTACAAAAAAAAATAAATAAAAAAAAAATAAAAGAAAGAAAAAAATGAAAGTGAGATGTAACAAAACTGCAACTATCACAGTTAAGGAACAGTAGTAGTAGATACTTAACCCTTAAATTAAAACAGCTAACGAAGTCATACTTTTCGAAACAGTGTAAGACTCATATCTCGAACTGTTAAGCTAGTTTAATGCACTTCCTTATTAAATGTAATAAAAATGAGGAGAATAATGAAATAAAATATTACCATCCATCAATTAAAAGAAATTAATAACGAAATTTTCTTAGTTTAAGCAATGAGTTTGGAAATATAAAAATCTAACATAATCACTAAGAAAGTAGAAAGGTATATAGGTTGACAGTTAAAATATATTAAAGCAATCAATTATAAAGTGAAAAATCAATGTCCGATTGATTTCCCTGTTAAAATTAAGCTAACGTGTTAAGGACAATAATACAATCTATCTCGTTTTAAGCGTAAAGTCTAGTCAAAATAGCTAACAACATAACATAAAATTTTAAAAAATCAAAAAGAATACTAAGTTGGTGAAAACGATTAAGTATTACACAAATTAAGATAGGGTATCAGACAACATCAATAGAAGAATTTTTGAAGTCAGTAAATGAGTACAAAACACATTCTTTATACATTTTTATCGTAAGTAGCATACTGGGAAAGAGAACAGTAAAAACAGTTTGTATAAAAAAAAACAATCCAGCTGCTTAGAACATCTTACTGTTTTCATTTTCTTTATTTTAGAAATTTATTTGATATGTGAGTTTGATGAAATAATTTTAGTCGAGTATAAGAAATAGTTTGAGGGATATCTTAAATATGCAAAGTGCCATTTGACGAAAATCTTTTAGCGAGCAGACGGAAAGTTAAGGAAAAGATTATTTGTTAAGCCTAAAAGATTACCTTAAAAACAAAATTAAAATGTTAAGCAAAATAAATTATTACTGAGATAGAACAGAATCGAATATATGGGTATTTAAAAAAAAAAAAATAAATAAAAATAATAATAAATTCAATAACCGATGAAGTATAAATATTAAGATCTAAATTATTTTGTTAAAACATGATTTATTAAACCAGCTATACGAACTTCTTTAAGCTTTCAAAATAGTGACATACATAAAAGCAGTCTTAGATATGTATATAGTGAGTACTAGAACTTATAACTACAACTTATAATATAGACTTAAAAAAGCTTTTTATCAAGCCGAAACAAAATCATGGAGTATGACTTGTGTGTTCTACCGGCTATAACTATATGTCATTAATATAAATGTTCGGTGTTTGTGTTTGCTTAATCCCTCAACGGAACAAGCTTAATATAATTCTCAAATTTAACATACTGTAAAAATCTATGAAAAAACTAAATAAATTAAATTAAAACATACCTATAAGAAAAACATAATTTGATAGTTTACTAACAAAGTAAAAAAAAATTAAAAAGTTATACTAATTAGCTCTATACAAGTAACAGAAGTCAGTGAAATAATCAAAACAGATGTATGCAAATAAAGGTTAGAAACGTAAGTAGCGAAAAAGTTGAGTGTGGTTAGAAAGTGGGACATTCAATTAACATACCACTTGCATTTCATAGACGCTCGTGTATAGAATCGCATAAAGGAGCGTGTTTTAATATAATAATATAAGCAGGATCGCTTTCCCCCTATAGCACTTTCACCCTCAAACACTTACTCCCTCTAGCACTAACTCTCTCTTTCTCCCTCTAACACTTTCCCCCTCTAACACCATCTCCCTCTAACACTTTCCCCCTCTATCCTTTCCCCCTCTTACACCTTCTCCCTCTATCCCTTTTCCCCCTCCTCCTTTTTAAAATAAACAACAAAAAAAAAAATACTCTTGTTTAAAAACAATGTGTTGATCTTGCTGCTGCTGCTGGCTAAAAAAATTTCCCTTCCTTTTTAAAAACCCCCCCCGAAGGTTATAGTTGTTGACAATAACAATGCACGTGTGCAGAGCAACGTATTTAAAACAGGAGCACACTTGACTCTAACAATAATTGGTTAAATAGTTTAACCTGATCCTGTCATTCTCACAGCCATAAAGATCAATGTATTGATCCTGCCGCTGCTGCTGCTGCTGCTGTTGCTGCTGGTGCTGCTGCTGCGTAGGAAAATTCCCATCCCTTGGTCACATCTTTTTTTTATTGTTGTTGCTGTTGACCATAACAATGCAACGTACATCGAAGAAGCGTCCGCTTTTCTCTATTCTCCAGCATTTCTTCCTTTGCACACTGATACTCATGACCATAAACAGGTTTATAATGCAACGCACGTCAAATACGCGCCCTCTCGACTCTCTCTTATCTATCCTTTCTTCCTGTGCACATTGCACCTCATGATCATAAACAGGTTTACAATGCCACGCACGAACAGAACTATTCAAATAAGACGGCTAGACGCAAACCGTACCTAATCTAGGTAAAAGTTACTTATGTGTGTACGAGTGATGGTTCAGGTGAGGATCGCTTCGCCGTAGGGGGGCAAATGATGATGATGATGAATGGTTGACTCTTTGGAGGACGCCAGGCTGCTGCAAACAGTGACAGTACGTAAATCGTAAAGGAACTCATTTTCATCGTCGGGCAGCTTAATTGTGATTATGAGAAACGAAAAAGCGGCATCCCATTTACTTCACCGTCTGTAAACGGCAGCTCACTATCGAGGGAGTTGGGCTGGTGTTACCTCAATGTGAAAATCTAAATAAATATGATATGAGCTTAATATATTCTTTTAAAAGCTACATTTTCGAAAAAAAAAGCCGGTTTACTAAAAATCAATTCAAATTTTAATTTAATATAAGTAAATATTTATTTTAACAGCCTACTTTTATTTTTAAATGAAAAATAATCACAACTGTTCCGTTCCATCAGTTTTATAGATTAAGTGCCTTCCGTTTTTAACAGCTTACCGCCACCCAGTTTTTGAATATAAATTAGGGGAAACATATGATAAATTAGTAAAGTAAGTATAGAAGTGAAGCGAAAAAGAAACATAAGAGAAAAATACTATATGAGATGTAAAAGAAATAAATAAACAAAATAATAATTGACATTAATAATCAGCAAACAATCAGGAACATACAGCACATTCCATTAAGTAATGTTATAATCTCAAAGTGCGTGAGAATAAGCGATAGGGAAAGAAGCAACTAATAATGTATAAGAAATTCTATAAGACAGTTCCATCTTTCCACTAATTGTTTTAACTGTATAACCTACCAAGCTCAGGCAAGCAAATTGTTCTAAAAAAGCGTCAAATAGTAAACTCTTTAAAACGAAAAGATCTAATGCTCCTTAAGTGTGAAAGTTGTAACACTCATGTGTTTAAGGCAGCGATTAGATTCTGAGCAAAATTTAATCTCGTTACCTAAGAGCTGATAAAATAGTTTGCATAGATACAGACACACAGATCTAGAAAGCCTACGGTGCTGATCTAAATATTGATCAAGAATAAACATACTATCTGGGATCAAGGATGCTTACGTTTATGCATTACAGAAATAAAAGTACTATGTCTCGGTTCAAAAATTGAGAGGCAAAACCCTTAATTTTAAAGGCAATATATAAAGTCAAATAACATAAAAGAATAAAATTAAAAATGAAATAACAACATAATAAAAACAAAATAATAATATTACCAGAATGGAATGACATACTACTTTTAAATCTTACTCCCTGCTGTATTATATGCCAAGAAAAATGGACCAAGAAAATAAATTGTGGACCTAAACAAGAACAACTTTATCTCGTTCTTTTAATGTACGAATTATAACCCACAAGAATCATAATAGAAAATAGCCTAGCAAAAATTTTTTAGCATGAAGTCTAAACGGTCTTAAGACCATGAATCCTAAGCTAGTGAAAATTATTGTAAATGACTTGATTGCGCTCTTTTTATTAGTTTAACATACACACAAGAAGTGCTCTACAATACAACCACAAAAAAAAAGAAGAACAAATCATACCATACAATTACCAAATCAAATCTTATTCTTTGGAGCCTCCTCCACAAACAGTATACAATAAAATCAGACCCTAATCTAAAATCAAAACACAAGATCAAGAGCTAGGGTGTATAAACGATTAAAACAAAGAAAGAAAAAAAAAACTGAAAATACCAATATTTAGTGGGTATAAACCAATCCGGTGTTAGAAAACGTACATTATTTTATACCCGTTATGTAAAATACCGACTTTTACGTCATTTCGAGCTTTAGTACAACACAGCCTTATTTTGCCATCCAAATTCAAGATTAATGCAAGGTTCAAGAAGAATAGAGCACATTTCAATGGTTTCATGAATTTACGAAATATATCAGATCAATGAAAAACAAATCCTTTAGCGACAATTAGTTTTGAGCACAAAGAAAATGAATCTCTTTAAGAAATAATTATAATAATTAAATGAAACAAGTAAGAAGGCTCTAGTCAGGAGAGCCCGACTAGAAGATACCCTGAACCCAGTTGCAACAAACAATCGATTAAGCTCGATATCTCCGGTGTTTCTTAACTGATTTGGATGAAATTTTCAGAAAAGATTTATCGTTACCCATTCTTTCAACCCTCATTTTTACATTTTCCAAATTCGATATTTTTTTGTTATCGATATTATGTGTATATCGGAAACCAGAATAGTTATCGATAATTTGAAGCAAACTTGTTCTGCTCATGGTATAGGAGAACTTATATCCAAAATCTGAAGTCTCTAGCTCTTGTAGTCTCTGAGATCCACGCGTTCATACAGACGGACAGACGGACAGACGGACGGACAGACGGACATGGCTAAATCGACTCGGCTATTGATGCTGATCAAGAATATATATACTTTATAGGGTCGGAGAAGCTTCCTTCTGCCTGTTACATACTTTTGCACAAAACCATTATACCCTTATTTACCCATTTTATGGGTTAAGGGTATAAAAATAGGACTAATAACATGGCATCTAGAACAAAAAGGTTTTGTTCTTATTAAAATTAATAAAGAACCTACAAAAAAAATAAATAAAAAATAAAAGAAAGAAAAAAATGAAAGTGAGATGTAACAAAACTGCAACTATCACAGTTAAGGAACAGTAGTAGTAGATACTTAACCCTTAAATTAAAACAGCTAACGAAGTCATACTTTTCGAAACAGTGTAAGACTCATATCTCGAACTGTTAAGCTAGTTTAATGCACTTCCTTATTAAATGTAATAAAAATGAGGAGAATAATGAAATAAAATATTACCATCCATCAATTAAAAGAAATTAATAACGAAATTTTCTTAGTTTAAGCAATGAGTTTGGAAATATAAAAATCTAACATAATCACTAAGAAAGTAGAAAGGTATATAGGTTGACAGTTAAAATATATTAAAGCAATCAATTATAAAGTGAAAAATCAATGTCCGATTGATTTCCCTGTTAAAAATTAAGCTAACGTGTTAAGGACAATAATACAATCTATCTCGTTTTAAGCGTAAAGTCTAGTCAAAATAGCTAACAACATAACATAAAATTTTTAAAAATCAAAAGAATACTAAGTTGGTGAAAACGATTAAGTATTACACAAATTAAGATAGGGTATCAGACAACATCAATAGAAGAATTTTTGAAGTCAGTAAATGAGTACAAAACACATTCTTTATACATTTTTATCGTAAGTAGCATACTGGGAAAGAGAACAGTAAAAACAGTTTGTATAAAAAAAAAACAATCCAGCTGCTTAGAACATCTTACTGTTTTCATTTTCTTTATTTTAGAAATTTATTTGATATGTGAGTTTGATGAAATAATTTTAGTCGAGTATAAGAAATAGTTTGAGGGATATCTTAAATATGCAAAGTGCCATTTGACGAAAATCTTTTAGCGAGCAGACGGAAAGTTAAGGAAAAGATTATTTGTTAAGCCTAAAAGATTACCTTAAAGAATTTAAAAAATGTTAAGCAAAATAAATTATTACTGAGATAGAACAGAATCGAATATATGGGTATTTAAAAAAAAAAAAATAAATAAAATAATAATAAATTCAATAACCGATGAAGTATAAATATTAAGATCTAAATTATTTTGTTAAAACATGATTTATTATACCAGCTACACGAACTTCTTTAAGCTTTCAAAATAGTGACATACATAAAAGCAGTCTTAGATATGTATATAGTGAGTACTAGAACTTATAACTACAACTTATAATATAGACTTAAAAAAGCTTTTTATCAAGCCGAAACAAAATCATGGAGTATGACTTGTGTGTTCTACCGGCTATAACTCTATGTCATTAATATAAATGTTCGGTGTTTGTGTTTGCTTAATCCCTCAACGGAACAAGCTTAATATAATTCTCAAATTTAACATACTGTAAAAATCTATGAAAAAACTAAATAAATTAAATTAAAACATACCTATAAGAAAAACATAATTTGATAGTTTACTAACAAAGTAAAAAAAATTAAAAAGTTATACTAATTAGCTCTATACAAGTAACAGAAGTCAGTGAAATAATCAAAACAGATGTATGCAAATAAAGGTTAGAAACGTAAGTAGCGAAAAAGTTGAGTGTGCGTTAGAAAGTGGGACATTCAATTAACATACCACTTGCATTTCATAGACGCTCGTGTATAGAATCGCATAAAGGAGCGTGTTTTAATATAATAATATAAGCAGGATCGCTTTCCCCCTATAGCACTTTCACCCTCTAACACTTACTCCCTCTAGCACTAACTCTCTCTTTCTCCCTCTAACACTTTCCCCCTCTAACACCATCTCCCTCTAACACTTTCCCCCTCTATCCTTTCCCCCCTCTTACACCTTCTCCCTCTATCACTTTCTCCCGCTAACTCTTTATAATCTTAATCTACAAGAATAAATACTCTTGTTTAAAAACAATGTGTTGATCTTGCTGCTGCTGCTGCGTATGAAAATTCCCATCCCTTGTTCACATAACCCCCACGAAGGTTATAGTTGTTGACAATAACAATGCACGTGTGCAGAGCAACGTATTTAAAACAGGAGCACACTTGACTCTAACAATAATTGGTTAAATAGTTTAACCTGATCCTGTCATTCTCACAGCCATAAAGATCAATGTATTGATCCTGCCGCTGCTGCTGCTGCTGCTGTTGCTGCTGGTGCTGCTGCTGCGTAGGAAAATTCCCATCCCTTGTTCACATCTTTTTGTTATTGTTGTTGCTGTTGACCATAACAATGCAACGTACATCGAAGAAGCGTCCGCTTTTCTCTATTCTCCAGCATTTCTTCCTTTGCACACTGATACTCATGACCATAAACAGGTTTATAATGCAACGCACGTCAAATACGCGCCCTCTCGACTCTCTCTTATCTATCCTTTCTTCCTGTGCACATTGCACCTCATGATCATAAACAGGTTTACAATGCCACGCACGAACAGAACTATTCAAATAAGACGGCTAGACGCAAACCGTACCTAATCTACGTAAAAGTTACTTATGTGTGTACGAGTGATGGTTCAGGTGAGGATCGCTTCGCCGTAGGGGGCAAATGATGATGATGATGAATGGTTGACTCTTTGGAGGACGCCAGGCTGCTGCAAACAGTGACAGTACGTAAATCGTAAAGGAACTCATTTTCATCGTCGGGCAGCTTAATTGTGATTATGAGAAACGAAAAAGCGGCATCCCATTTACTTCACCGTCTGTAAACGGCAGCTCACTATCGAGGGAGTTGGGCTGGTGTTACCTCAATGTGAAAATCTAAATAAATATGATATGAGCTTAATATATTCTTTTAAAAGCTACATTTTCGAAAAAAAAAGCCGGTTTACTAAAAATCAATTCAAATTTTAATTTAATATAAGTAAATATTTATTTTAACAGCCTACTTTTATTTTTAAATGAAAAATAATCACAACTGTTCCGTTCCATCAGTTTTATAGATTAAGTGCCTTCCGTTTTTAACAGCTTACCGCCACCCAGTTTTTGAATATAAATTAGGGGAAACATATGATAAATTAGTAAAGTAAGTATAGAAGTGAAGCGAAAAAAGAAACATAAGAGAAAAATACTATATGAGATTTAAAAGAAATAAATAAACAAAATAATAATTGACATTAATAATCAGCAAACAATCAGGAACATACAGCACATTCCATTAAGTAATGTTATAATCTCAAAGTGCGTGAGAATAAGCGATAGGGAAAGAAGCAACTAATAATGTATAAGAAATTCTATAAGACAGTTCCATCTTTCCACTAATTGTTTTAACTGTATAACCTACCAAGCTCAGGCAAGCAAATTGTTCTAAAAAGCGTCAAATAGTAAACTCTTTAAAACGAAAAGATCTAATGCTCCTTAAGTGTGAAAGTTGTAACACTCATGTGTTTAAGCCAGCGATTAGATTCTGAGCAAAATTTAATCTCGTTACCTAAGAGCTGATAAAATAGTTTGCATAGATACAGACACACAGATCTAGAAAGCCTACGGTGCTGATCTAAATATTGATCAAGAATAAACATACTATCTGTGATCAAGGATGCTTACGTTTATGCATTACGGAAATAAAAATACTATGTCTCGGTTCAAAAATTGAGAGGCAAAACCCTTAATTTTAAAGGCAATATATAAAGTCAAATAACATAAAAGAATAAAATTAAAAAATGAAATAACAACATAATAAAAACAAAATAATAATATTACCAGAATGGAATGACATACTACTTTTAAATCTTACTCCCTGCTGTATTATATGCCAAGAAAAATGGACCAAGAAAATAAATTGTGGACCTAAACAAGAACAACTTTATCTCGTTCTTTTAATGTACGAATTATAACCCACAAGAATCATAATAGAAAATAGCCTAGCAAAAATTTTTTACAATGAAGTCTAAACGGTCTTAAGACCATGAATCCTAAGCTAGTGAAAATTATTGTAAATGACTTGATTGCGCTCTTTTTATTAGTTTAACATACACACAAGAAGTGCTCTACAATACAACCAAAAAAAAGAAGAACAAATCATACCATACAATTACCAAATCAAATCTTATTCTTTGGAGCCTCCTCCACAAACAGTATACAATAAAATCAGACCCTAATCTAAAATCAAAACACAAGATCAAGAGCTAGGGTGTATAAACGATTAAAACAAAGAAAAAAAAAAAAAAAAACTGAAAATACCAATATTTAGTGGGTATAAACCAATCCGGTGTTAGTAAACGTACATTATTTTATACCCGTTATGTAAAATACCGACTTTTACGTCATTTCGAGCTTTAGTACATCACAGCCTTATTTTGCCATCCAAATTCAAGATTAATGCAAGGTTCAAGAAGAATAGAGCACATTTCAATGGTTTCATGAATTTACGAAATATCTCAGATCAATGAAAAACAAATCCTTTAGCGACAATTAGTTTTGAGCACTAAAGAAAATGAATCTCTTTAAGAAATAATTATAATAATTAAATGAAAAAATAGGACTAATAACATGGCATCTAGAACAAAAGGTTTTGTTCTTATTAAAATTAATAAAGAACCTACAAAAAAAATAAATAAAAAATAAAAAGAAAGAAAAAAATGAAAGTGAGATGTAACAAAACTGCAACTATCACAGTTAAGGAACAGTAGTAGTAGATACTTAACCCTTAAATTAAAACAGCTAACGAAGTCATACTTTTCGAAACAGTGTAAGACTCATATCTCGAACTGTTAAGCTAGTTTAATGCACTTCCTTATTAAATGTAATAAAAATGAGGAGAATAATGAAATAAAATATTACCATCCATCAATTAAAAGAAATTAATAACGAAATTTTCTTAGTTTAAGCAATGAGTTTGGAAATATAAAAATCTAACATAATCACTAAGAAAGTAGAAAGGTATATAGGTTGACAGTTAAAATATATTAAAGCAATCAATTATAAAGTGAAAAATCAATGTCCGATTGATTTCCCTGTAAAATTAAGCTAACGTGTTAAGGACAATAATACAATCTATCTCGTTTTAAGCGTAAAGGGTCTAGTCAAAATAGCTAACAACATAACATAAAATTTTTAAAAATCAAAAAGAATACTAAGTTGGTGAAAACGATTAAGTATTACACAAATTAAGATAGGGTATCAGACAACATCAATAGAAGAATTTTTGAAGTCAGTAAATGAGTACAAAACACATTCTTTATACATTTTTATCGTAAGTAGCATACTGGGAAAGAGAACAGTAAAAACAGTTTGTATAAAAAAAAAACAATCCAGCTGCTTAGAACATCTTACTGTTTTCATTTTCTTTATTTTAGAAATTTATTTGATATGTGAGTTTGATGAAATAATTTTAGTCGAGTATAAGAAATAGTTTGAGGGATATCTTAAATATGCAAAGTGCCATTTGACGAAAATCTTTTAGCGAGCAGACGGAAAGTTAAGGAAAAGATTATTTGTTAAGCCTAAAAGATTACCTTAAAGAATTTAAAAAATGTTAAGCAAAATAAATTATTACTGAGATAGAACAGAATCGAATATATGGGTATTTAAAAAAAAAAAAAATAAATAAAATAATAATAAATTCAATAACCGATGAAGTATAAATATTAAGATCTAAATTATTTTGTTAAAACATGATTTATTATACCAGCTACACGAACTTCTTTAAGCTTTCAAAATAGTGACATACATAAAAGCAGTCTTAGATATGTATATAGTGAGTACTAGAACTTATAACTACAACTTATAATATAGACTTAAAAAGCTTTTTATCAAGCCGAAACAAAATCATGGAGTATGACTTGTGTGTTCTACCGGCTATAACTCTATGTCATTAATATAAATGTTCGGTGTTTGTGTTTGCTTAATCCCTCAACGGAACAAGCTTAATATAATTCTCAAATTTAACATACTGTAAAAATCTATGAAAAAACTAAATAAATTAAATTAAAACATACCTATAAGAAAAACATAATTTGATAGTTTACTAACAAAGTAAAAAAATTAAAAGTTATACTAATTAGCTCTATACAAGTAACAGAAGTCAGTGAAATAATCAAAACAGATGTATGCAAATAAAGGTTAGAAACGTAAGTAGCGAAAAAGTTGAGTGTGCGTTAGAAAGTGGGACATTCAATTAACATACCACTTGCATTTCATAGACGCTCGTGTATAGAATCGCATAAAGGAGCGTGTTTTAATAAAATAATATAAGCAGGATCGCTTTCCCCCTATAGCACTTTCACCCTCTAACACTTACTCCCTCTAGCACTAACTCTCTCTTTCTCCCTCTAACACTTTCCCCCTCTAACACCATCTCCCTCTAACACTTTCCCCCTCTATCCTTTCCCCCTCTTACACCTTCTCCCTCTATCACTTTCTCCCGCTAACTCTTTATAATCTTAATCTACAAGAATAAATACTCTTGTTTAAAAACAATGTGTTGATCTTGCTGCTGCTGCTGCGTATGAAAATTCCCATCCCTTGTTCACATAACCCCCCACGAAGGTTATAGTTGTTGACAATAACAATGCACGTGTGCAGAGCAACGTATTTAAAACAGGAGCACACTTGACTCTAACAATAATTGGTTAAATAGTTTAACCTGATCCTGTCATTCTCACAGCCATAAAGATCAATGTATTGATCCTGCCGCTGCTGCTGCTGCTGCTGTTGCTGCTGGTGCTGCTGCTGCGTAGGAAAATTCCCATCCCTTGTTCACATCTTTTTGTTATTGTTGTTGCTGTTGACCATAACAATGCAACGTACATCGAAGAAGCGTCCGCTTTTCTCTATTCTCCAGCATTTCTTCCTTTGCACACTGATACTCATGACCATAAACAGGTTTATAATGCAACGCACGTCAAATACGCGCCCTCTCGACTCTCTCTTATCTATCCTTTCTTCCTGTGCACATTGCACCTCATGATCATAAACAGGTTTACAATGCCACGCACGTCAAAGAGGCGCACAATTGACTCTAACACTAGTTAGGTAAATAAACAAATCTGTTCCTCTGATCACTGCTTTCACAGATGCTGCTGGTAAAGTGGTGGTCTAGGAATGTTAATCCTTTGTTCTCCACCTTAGTCTAATTAAAGCGGGCACGATCATGAAAAAAGGGTCATAAATTATCATATTGAAGGGGCGATAAAAGGGTAAAAAAAAGGGGCGTTAAAAGGGTCATAAAATTTAATGGGGTCATAAATTGTCGGCATCTCTTTGGGGTAGAACCGCCAATTCCCTACTACTTGTGTGGATTTTAGGCAACTTAACAACTTAAGGACGCGTATCCATTGCCAAGAGTGCACCACATTTTAGACCAGCTACGTGAAGCCCACTTCATCACTAGCTTGGATCTGAAAGATGGGTACTGGCAGATCCCGATGGAGAAAGCGAGCCGACCACTGACAGCATTTACAGTCCCAGGCATAGGAATGTATCAGTGGAAAGTAATGCCATTTGGGTTACACTCGGAACTCAGCAGAGATGATGCCACACGCGTTTGCATATTTAGATGACATCGGAAGAACGCGCGAAGAGCATATGGAAAATCTCAAAGAGGTATTTCGGCGACTTCGGGCAGCAAATCTGCTCATCAACGTGGACAAATGTGATTTTTTTAAAAAGGAGTTGAACTATTTGGGCCACAGAGTCACACAGGAAGGAATTCGCACAGATTCAGAGAAAGTGACTGCAATCGCAGAATTGAAGCCGCCAAGCAACGTAAAGGAGTTACGTCAGTACCTGGGCGTGGCATCATGGTACAGGAGCTTCGTACCAGATTTTGCGTCGAAAGTAGCACCTCTGAACGCATTAATGAAGAAAGGCGCAAAATGGGAGTGGACTGAGGAACGGCATGTAGCCTTTGCCATAGTCAAAGAGAAGCTGACTCAGTCCCCAGTATTGGCATGCCCGGATTTCTCTAAAACATTTTGCTTGCAGACGGATGCAAGTAACTCTGGCCTGGGTGCGATATTGACCCAACCTTCGGAGCAAGGTGAAAGGGTAATATCGTACGCCAGTAGGACACTAAACGGAGCCGAACGGAACTATTCGGCAACTGAAAAGGAGTGTCTAGCCATAGTTTGGGGAATCAGAAAACTGCGGCTATACCTGGAAGGCTACCATTTTGTGGTTATAACGGACCACATGGCGCTGAAGTTGCTAAACTCAATTGAAAGTCCATCAGGCAGAATAGCGCGTTGGGCGCTTGAACTGCAACAATATGATTTTGAGGTGAAATACCGTAAAGGCAACCTCAATGTCGTAGCTGATGCGCTTTCGAGACAGCCACTTCCGGAGACATGCTGCCTAGTAAAAGTTGCAACAGAAAGGATTGAGGCAGGCAACGCAAATTGCAAATGGATTCAAAAACTAAAAAGGAAATCACGCAAAATCCCAGAAAATATCCGGATTACATGGAGGAAAAAGGCAACCTGTACAGGCACATCGCGCTGGAGGCGGAGATGTGGAAGCTTGGAAGCTTTGTGTACCCAAAGGTAAGAGGAAGGACGTATTACGGGAAAATCACGACGCAGCCACAGCTGGTCATTTGGGAAGCCGGAAAACGATAGCAAGATTAACGACACGCTACTACTGGCCAGGCTTATACAGGGACGTACGCACATATGTGCACAACTGCGAAACGTGTCAACAATACAAGCCAAGTAAAATGGCAGCAGCAGGAAAGATGTTGACACAAATCCCTGAAGAGCCTTGGAGTACCGTGTGTGCTGATTTTGTTGGCCCACTACCAAGGTCAAAACACGGCAACACAATGCTATTGGTGATGTTCGACCGTTTCTCTAAGTGGACTGAGGTAGTTCCGCTGAGGAGCGCAACCACAGCCACTTTACGAAAGGGTTTCAGAGACAGAATCTTGGCACGATTTGGGGTGCCAAAAGTTCTCATAACGGACAATGGAACACAATTTACGAGTAAAACCTTCAAACGGATAATAAACTTTGTGCCTGCCACCTGTAATCTGTAAATTACAGGGGAAAACTGGGGGAAAAGAACGGACCACGCAGACATAAGTTAAAGTCTCCCAAAACTAAGGTATTGCTATTTAAAAAAGTGAATTGATTGAATAAATTCTCAAATTCTGTTTCAAATTTGCGCAAAGGATAAGACGGACTTTTGTATACTACTAGGACCCCCAAGGACTTGTATTTAAACAAAGCGTACTCAAAGACATGTGACCCCGAAAAATTCTGACCCGTCGAACAAAGACTTACGTGATGGTATAATTCATTTTTAATAAAAACAATAATACCTCTTTTTGGTCGATTTCTTGGATTAGGTGTGCAATCTAGTCGCACGACTGTTGAAAAGTCATTTAGTTCATATGTTTCGTGTGAGTATGTGGAAGCCTCAACAAAACATAGAATAGAAGATTGTAACATTAGTTGATCGGACGAAATATCACTAAAATGGCAATGCAGACTTTCCGTATTATGGAAAATTAAATTAAATTCAGAAGAGTCAGTATAATATCGAAATGCGTCTTCAGAAGTTTTTCGGAGCGTAAAGTTTGAAGTTCCTGATTTACAGCCGAGCCTGCATCAGGTTTTGGTGGATAAAATTCACCGATTATGTACAAACCAGACGCATTGGTTGCTCTACTACATGCCACATATAATGCTTCTCGGCGCATTTTGCTACAAGTGTGGACAACCACTTTGTTATATGTTGCACCCTGACTCTTATAAATAGTAATAGCTTCTGCAGGTACTACAGGAAATTGTTCGCGGTCAATAGTTATTTGCTCGTTGGAATGGTATTGAAAACTTTTAATAGTCTTCTGAACTGGTGTCCAAGAAGTTTCTTGACGATGTGAGCACTTAGCTCGAGCATTAACTCCTACACTTTCTTCTAAAAATTTTATCCACAAAATTGATGGTGTGGCTGATCTGAATCCTACTTCCATTAAAGTTCCTGTTGCTCCGTTAACTAATCCATCAGCAGTGTCTACATTAACCGTCACCATATACTTTGCTGTGGCTTTCAAAATGAGAGAATTGGGTAATCCCTGCGTTTGGGAAGTTTTAAAATCCTGAAAAGATTCAAGAATTCGACTCTTGGCGGAGGCATTTAAATGTGCGGCTTTTACCAAATCTCTAGCGTTGGTAATATGTTGGTCAGTTGTAATTGAGTTTAGCTTTGTTGTATTGAAACTATTAACTTCGGCGTTGGTTTCAAAAAGATGAATGACATCATCTGGAACTTGGTCAATTCTACAAATCCTGTTTTTAAATAAATCTACGTCCTCTGTCGACATTTGACCAGATGCCATGTTGTTGAGAGCTATTGCGAAAGGTTGATCATTTCGTTGCCGCATTATCTCTGTAAGTTCAAAAAACTTAAAGCATCCCCAAAGATAAGACCCAAATAAGGCACTATAAGGGTTATGCGACTCGAAAGTGGATTGAAATATCCATCTTTCTCCTATCGGACGTAGTTGTCTAAGATCGCCGAAAACGATCACTGAAATTCCTCCAAATGCAGATTCACGGTTGTTGAAAATTTGCTTAAGACGGGAATCTATAAACGAAAACATCTTGGATCCTACCATTGAGATCTCATCTATGATTAAAACTTTAAGATCAATAAGAATTGATCGACGACTATTAAGCAAATCTGCACCCAATTCTTTAAAAGCGGACCCAGACTGGTTAATGGGAAGAGAAAACATAGTATGAAGTGTGGAACCATTGATTCCAAAAGATGCTTTACCAGTTGGAGCACACAATATGACTTTTGCCGAAGTTGGATCACATCCAGGTTTACTATTATAAAATGAAGTTAAGGACTGGTAAAGTGCTGATATAAGACGACTCTTCCCAACGCCAGCGCCCCCACCAACAAACTCATGGAAAACGTTCTTCATATTAGCGTTATGAAGAACATGAGAAAAAAAAGTTTTTTGCTTTAAATTTAATGATATTACGAGATCTGCTAAATTTTCTGGGGAAATGAGTGGAGGAAGCTTAATAAGCCGGACGTTATCTGTTTCTTCAGAGGTGCTATCATTGGCATTCAAATTTAGGACATTCAATTGAGAACTTATTTCTGGGAAAGCTAGAACTCTAAATTCTTCATCAAGAACCACTTGATTTTCTTAATTTTCTTCTATATCTTCACCCTCTACAGCATCCCTAAGCGCGTCTTCTAGCATAGTTGGTCTTTCTCTAAATACGTCGTAGTTGTCACGTTCGTTGTTAATACGGCTTTCATGTTCCCAGTAGTATGCCTCACAATTCCTGTCAACTAAATCGCATTGCTCTTGCCTCCAATGTGAAAATAACATCACTAGCTCTCTAAAGTGGTTTTGTCTATCCTTATGAAGGCTAAAGTTCCTATATCTAATTATGCGTGACTTGGTCCTTCGTTTAACAAAACCACTTCCAAGCGGAAAAAATTCGGAACCCACGATCTCATTTTCTTCGTCGCTATCAATATTTTGGCGGGACACTCTTAAAGTTTTGCTATAATTATAGTTTGCGGCAAAATCAGCTAAAGAAATATTTTCTAGATCATTAGGCAGCTGTACATAATGATCTAACAGACCAACTGTGGAATTTTGGGCTAAATTTTGTAGTTGTTGCTTGGGCCGAAGCATTATAACTCTATTTTCGGGAAGCACTGTGTTGATATAAACATCACCATTACTGGTCTCGGACATACGCAGCCCCATACAACAGTACACGGCTTCCTGAGCGGAAATCTCAGTGCCAGAAATGAATTTATGCCCAATGTGTTGCAACTTTTGCTTAATTGTGTAATTGTTGCGCTGTTTAATTTCATCCACGGCATCGCGCATTAATTTAGAAATCCCTCTCTGTGATTTATTAATATAATTAATAACATAACTGCAACATGCATAAGGGTCTAATATAAACTGAATGTCTATATTAGCTCTTTGCATCGCAAGAATATGTTTGTTGTAGGCGTTTACTTTTATTGCGTTAAAAGAACGCTTAAGGAATATTTGTGGTTTCTTTAAACAAGACCTAATTGCCATTATATATTGCTCGTAAGTGAGGTTGATTTGATCGTGAGCTAAGAAATCATCAAAGGTGTCAAATGTCGGCAATGTTTCACGATCAAAAGGAAAATTTAACAAATTTTGAATAGATTGAAGGTTTTTGCGATGTGAAGTAAAGAGATCACTTTCGGACAAAAGAAAAAGAATTTGTGTTTGGGGCATTGGAGGATATGGAATACCAAAGCGGCATATGCGGGACCCCCTTATTTCTCGCATGCATGAACACCCATGATTATGCTTTTGGTATTCAATATACTGGCTAAGATCAACATTTGTCACATCTGTAGTGACAAATTGGCTGATAAAGTTTATTACCTGTGGAATAGACCTGTCTCTACTTTCATCGTCTTTAAAGTTAATTTTTGGGGCACCTTTAAGCCAATACATACCGTGGATGTGAGGGGAACCTCTTTGTTGGAATTCAACTCGCCAATAATATTTGATAACTGGATGACATCCAAAAATCCTACCCTCTTTTTTCATAAGTTTTAAAATCTGTCTATAACGAAAGTCGAAATACCGAGCACATGTCACCGGATCGGCTCTAATCAGCCTTGCTTTTTCAGCAAATTGCAAAGACGCTGCACTATCTTCGGTTATGTGCTCCTTATCGACATTTCGCTTCAACAGAACTAACAGTTCACCAGACCTAGTTTCAGCAGCCGACAATGTGATAAAAAAGGTTGGCAAGTCAAATTGTCTTATCATTGCCATTACCTTTTTTTTCTCACTTTCCCAGTGAGCTGGAGATGAGCGAATACCTTTTAAAACCCGATAACCTTCATCATGAAGAATTAAATTGTTTAATAAATCAGCATTAAGTGCATGGGCTGCAGTTGTGCAGCGAGGAGCAGTGTGTTTGCGCAGGCATATTGAAGTATTACTTCTTATGTGAATCATTTCCAACTTTTTATAATTATAAAATATTTTATCGGTTCTACAACCTCGTCTATCGTAATTTCTAAGCTCAGATCTAACAATAGTAGTAAAATATTCTGAACACGTTCTTTTTTGCCAGCAAATATAGTCGGAAAAGACAATTCTTCTGCATCCTCATCTCCAATCATGTCAAGGGGTCGTTGACCTTCGCCGGGGGCCATTTGAATTCTTTGCATATTCACCTGATCTGCTTGAATTTCGTCTAACAGTGTTTCTTGCCCACCTGGATTTAGCTGCTCTTCTTCTATGTCTTGTTGATGCCTCCTGATTCTCAGTATTTAAAGTGATTTGATCGAACAAAACTCTGTCCTCATTAGTTGCAAAGAATGGCATATTGTTAGGTGTGTTTGAAAGTGAGGACATTATTTGTTCATTAATAGAAATATTATGCTTCTGATAAAGCTCAGTTGAAACTAAAAAGCGCATGGCATCAATAATTTTAGAAGGTCTAATTGTTTCAGCCATGAAAACATGGTTATATTCCAATCTACGTTTGAGGTGGAGCTGAACAACCTCAGCTTCATGAAAAGCTCTTGGGAGAGAGGTGACAACATTAGCTGTGGGGATGGGAACATTTACAATAGCTCCTTTGATTGCATTTTGACGCTCATGCCCTAACGACTTAATTATCATAAATGGAAGACGTGGAGAAATTAGTCTTTCTTCTAAGGGAGTCAAGTCCGTCAAGCATTGGGGAAGGATTGGGAAATCTAGGCCATTAGTAATGGAATTTTTGGCAGCCTACCTGATTTTATAGTGCGACTGCATGACTTACAAAACTTGTAGGTACTATCTTCAGAAGGAAATTCTCTCGATAAAAACAAAATCTGTGCACTATATGAATTATTTTCTTCAATATATTGAGATCTAATTTTGTCCACTTGATGCGGAAACCAAAGCCCTTTGCAGCAAAGGCAAAGTTGGTCAGGGCCTTGTTTAACTATTTTATTAAAAGCACTTATTTTGTAATCTAATTGATTCTAGGCTGATCGGGGGTTATTCGCTTGCTCTAGCCCACTAGGCTCTTGCGAGACTGCTTCCCTTGCTAATCTTCTAGCATTTTGCCTATTAGCTGAATTTCTGCTCTGCTCAGCTAGCCTACGCAAACGGTTGCTGCGTATCCGAGCTCTTTGAGCTCTATTTTGTTCTCGGATCAAAATATTTTGCGCAAGCTCCTGTCGGCGTAGGGATTTAGCCAGCCTTCTACGAGTCTGTTCCAAAAGTCTGTTTAGTTCGTTTTGTCTATGCGTTCTCCTACGAGAACTGTTTACCACTTGCTCCCCCTGACTTACTTGTAAATTGGTCCGTCTTCGTGCTCGTTAAACAGTACTTTGTGTCTGTTCGTTTGTCCTTATATCGTTGTTTTGTCTCCTAGTTCAACTAGGCTAGTTGACCGACGCGAACTGTCCAGCGTTTGTTCGGCTTGCCGAACTTCTCCATTCGTACGTCTTTGTGCTCGTTGAGCTGTGTTCTGCGCTTGTTCGGTACTCCTAATATTCTCATTTTCTCTCCTATCTGCCCGACGCGAACTGTCCACCGTTTGTTTGGCTTGCCGAACTTGCATATTTGTGCGTCTGCATGCGATATTTATAGTATTATGTCTCTGTTCGATTCTTCTTATTTCTATATCTTGCCTGCGAGCAGCTCTTCGAAGAGTGTCTGTTGATTGCTCAGAAATTCTAAAGTCTGCGTCATTTCGACGAATTCTCTGAGATTCTGCATTAGCATTCAATTCTCTGTTAATATACTCGACATTTTCACGGCGAGCTCTAATTCTCATTGGCTTCACTCGCAATCTCTGTGATGCAGTAACCCTAGTAAAACGCGGCATTTTGAAATTTGTCAATTGGACTATAAACTTTCAGCTAATAAAAAATATCTGCTAATAAAAACCGTGTTATATTTAATTTTTGATATTTTATATAAAACTGTAAAAATCGAATAAACCGATATTTCTATTAAATAAATTTAAATTTGAATATAAAAAACATAGTGGCGCATAGTTAATTTTGGCTATGCCAAGACTATGATACCCTTCACACAGCCAAATCAATGCTCCCCCCTCTTATGTTTCTGTGCAGTTGTTGGTAATTTTTCGCTAATATTTTTACTCTTGAGCGTCATTTACTTGTTCGTGTGCAACAACAACAATTTGACATGTAGGATCTTGAAAGTGCACGACAGAGACAACAATTGATAGTACGATATGGTAAATTTGTATGGTGGCTATGTCGTAGAATGCTCCGATCGAAATGAAATTTCATAGTGAACAAACCCGACATGATCTAAGCAATCTGTGAAAGTTTCATCAAGATCGGTTCAGCAGTTTGGCCGGAAATCGTGTTGATATGGTAAATTTGTATGGTGGCTATATCGTAGAATGCTCCGATCGGGATGAAATTTCATAGTGAACAAACCCGACATGATCTAAGCAATCTGTGAAAGTTTCATCAAGATCGGTTCAGCAGTTTGGCCGGAAATCGTGTTGATATGGTAAATTTATATGGTGGCTATATCGTAGAATGCTCCGATCGGGATGAAATTTCATAGTGAACAAACCCAACATGATCTAAGCAATCTGTGAAAGTGTCATCAATATCGGTTCAGCAATTTGGCCGGAAATCGTGTTGAAACAGACAGACGGACAGACGGACAGACGGACGGACGGACGGAAATCAATTCCTGAGCTCGTCCTGATCATTTTGATATATAGTTTAAGGGGTCTCCCATCATTCCTTTAAGGCGTTACAGATTTATGACAAAGTCAATATACCCTGATTCACATGTGAAGGGTATAATAAAAATATATATGTATATAAGTATATAAATATAAATGTGTTCTTAATATTAAAAGCACTAATAGTTATTATATAATTGTATAAAAATATATTTCAAATTATTTCGCATAAAAATACCGACTAATATATGTGCTTCAAATGCAACACAAGACTGCGACGTTAAGTTGGCAAGCTTGCCAATTGATTGCAAAATAATTTAATATATATTAGTATTTAAATTTTATAATGTTAATGAATGAAAAATTAAAATTAAATTGGGAGAGAAGAGACGAAGAGAATTTGAAACGACCGATTAAATCGCGTTGTCAAATTTGGCAAATAAAAAAAAATTTGGCAATTAAAAAAACAAAAGAAAATTCTTAGTAATTTTAAAAATTTTATGAAAATCAAGAAACAATTTAATTAAACAGTCTTAAAAAAGACTTCTTAAGCAAATACCGGGTACAGCAGACCGCTGCGCGTAAAATGTATCTACGCTACAAATGTACAAACATATGTACACATGTCACACACAATGGCACTGTTCACAGTATTCACTCGCGATTATTTAATTTAACGTTTCACAGAGTTTAATTTAAGCAGTAATGTTATTTTAATTAATAGTGTTGTAATATTAAAACAAAGAAACTATAAATTTAATGTAAATATTGCGTTTGTGTAAAGTTTGATGCGTTCAATAAAAGCGTTCGTTTCAAATTGAGAATAGAGAGAGCAATGAGAAATATGTGCCAAAAGTAACGGTACTAACGCAAGAACGATAAAAGTAAGATTGAGCAGAAACTGGCTTATGTTCTGCGTAGATGACGTCACATTTGATGCATGTGTTGAATATTTGCCTTGTTTAAATGTAAATTACAAAATTTTGGCTTTTAATAATATATAATAATAATAATATAATAAGAGAAGCAGTTTTTATTATATTATCATTCATTTAAATTAAAATAAAGTTGATAAAAAATGCTTTACATGTGACGTTTCGAACAGCTGTTTATGCGCAATGCGTTATCAGTCTTTCTTGTATCATGGGACTAACGCAGTTAGAGTGCGTTGCTTTCCTATGTATTGGCACTAAGAAAAAATATTATAGAGCAATCATTGCGTACGGGGCTTGTTGGGAACTCATGAGCTGTACATTTGTGAAAAAAACTTTCTGAGTGCTCCCATAGCACTTCGGGTGTCGAGCCGAATGGAAGCTCTCGCGTTCTTGCTCAGAATTATTTTTGTTTGCGCTTAGACGCAGAGTGGCAGCCGAATGAGACGGTCGGTCCACGCAGCTCTGCTGTTTATATGCGTGTGAGATTTGCGTGTATGGTTTTGTTATTTTTGCGTATGATGGTTTTGTTATTTTTGGGGTGGGATTTTTAAATTTGAACAGCGCTTGAATGTGTGCGCTCACATTTATGCATTAAGGGTTATTTGTATGCATGTCAAGTGTACAAGAACCTGTCTCAGTTTTTATGATATTTTTATTTTTTTTACTGGTGTATATATTTAAGACTTTCTTATTTTGTTTATTAAAAAGCACATATGAAATAATTTTAAAATTTTGTCATATTTTTTATTTATTTAATTATATCTATGACTGATGATTACATTATAAATTTCTTTTCTATTAACATATAATTAAGTCATATCAAAACAATACATTTAAGATAAAGCATTTTTCACAAGCAGCAACAAAAATGTGTAAACACCCAGAAATCTATGAATTCCTTTTTGTATGCCCACAAACAGCAACACAAGAAAATGCTATTTCGAAAAAGCCTATTTGCTAGATTATCAAGTTTGCCGCTCGAAAAGTTACCCACAACGAAATATGTTATTTTATCAGACTATTTTTAGCGATTTCTCAATTGTTAGCTTAGTGCCAACTTATTCTAATCAAAATATACAACCATAACAAGTATATGATTAAATTACATATCAACAATAGCACTTATATTATATTAGGGTATCCAACACTCAACATTCGTCTGTTCATATTCTTATTCAACATGTTCGCTATTTAAGTCTATTAGTGTGCGTGTGTGTGTGTGTATTCACAAAAGAAGCAAAACAGAACTGCCGCACAAAATATAAAATCGACAATTTCAGACTTCTGCTTGAATCTGCTTAATGCAGTCCAACTGGGAGGGTAGTATAAACTTAATATGAACTTTGTCAAACTTGATAGCAAAACGTGAGATACTTTAATATTATTTATTTACATATTTTTATACCCTTAACCCATAAAATGGGTAAATAAGGGTATAATGGTTTTGTGCAAAAGTATGATGCTGATCAAGAATATATATACTTTTTTTATTAGTGGTATTTTTTCTTAGTGGTATTGGTGTGGTTAGCAGCCAGAAAAATCAAATTCTATTATACTGGCAACTCTTCTTCTAAACACAGACTACTAATGATCAGAATTCAGAATAAATTAAATCCATTATATATTTATATTCAGTTACTTCCAATCCAAAACAGTGGGTACTAGGGGCAAAAAGAGTTTGGCAGAAGGAGTGAGAAACAAATTTTTGATGCAGATCTATGTGGAATGTCAATTGCTATCTTCATACTCAATTTGGTGACTCTAGCTCGAAGTTTGTAAAAAGTGGGGAAAGAGGGGCTGGGGGCGGTATGGGTGGGGGTGGCAACCAAATTTGTGATGCAGATCTTTGTGAAATGTCAATTGCTATCTTCATACCAAATTTGGTGACTCTAGCTCGAAAATTGTAAAAAGTGGGGAAAGGGGAGCGAAATGGAAGGCGTGGCTCCAAAACTTTGATGCAGATTTTTGGGGGTTGTTATCAGCTATCTTCCTACCAAATTTGGAGGCTCTAGCTTCACAACTCTGGAAGATACACGCATTCCCGTTTTTGACGAAGCGTTGGGGTGGATGGGGTCGGCTAGGGCAGTATTGGTGGGCGTGGCATCCAAACTTTTGGAGCAGTATTTTGGGAGTCATCATCACCTATCTTGGCACCAAATTTGGTGGCTCTAGCTCAAAAACTGTGGGAGATATAGCCATTTCTGATTTCAAAATGGAGGGGGGCTGGGGGTGGAATGGAAGGGCGTGGCTCCAAAAATTTGATGCAGTTTTTTAAGGGTTGTTTTCAGCTATCTTCCTACCAAATTTGGAGGCTCTAGCTCTACAACTCTGGAAGACACACGCATTCCCGTTTTTAACGAAGCGTTGGGGTGGATGGGGGCGGCTAGGGCAGTATTGGTGGGCGTGGCATCCAAACTTTTGATGCAGTTTTTAGGGAGTCATCGTCACCTATCTTGGCACCAAATTTGGTGGCTATAGCTCAAAAACTGTGGGAGATATAGGCTTTTTTGACTTAAAAATGCGGAGGGGCTGGGGGCGGAATGGGGTGCGTGGCTCCAAAATTTTTGATGCAGTTTTTTGGGGGTTTCTAGTAGCTATCTTCTTACTAAACTTGGTACTTCTAGCTGTAAGGATGTGTGAAATATGTGGTTTTATCGGTTTTGAGCTATCGAATTTATCGATTTGCCAGCCCCCCAGTTATCGTAGAACCCCCATATTGACACTTTAATTTACTATCCCATAGATAAAGAGAATTGGAAAGTTTCAAGTCTCTAGCTTGAAGGGTGTGGAAAAAAATTGGACACATACAGACGGACAGACACCATGACGGACATTGCACAAACTCAATATACTCTTTACCTTCGGTATCGAGTATAAAAATAAATATGTAAGGTATTACATATATAAGATATAAATAATAAAAATAAATATGTAAGGTATTCAAATATATAAATAATAAAATTAAATATGTAAGGTATTGTATGTTGCAGATGCGTACGGAGTAGGGGTATAAAAGGTGCCGACTACCATGCAGTCGGTCACTTTGCGAAAATTTGAATCAAGCACTCACCATAAAATGAACGACAGCCAGAACAACGAGGGAAGGAGGGCTGCCCATGCGTCGGGCCGTGACCCACGTGCGCACTCTCGCACACCAGCGGGTGATGTGTGCGTGGTCGACGCGGCGGCCATGGGTGCCAGCGCCAGAGGACGTAGAAACGTGGCTAGACGAGGGCGTTGGGCAGGACAAACCTACGCGCGTGTCGAACCGCAGCGGGAGGCATCGCCAGACGTGTTGGAGCTGCGGGCGTCACCCATTTTGGAGTCGGCCGAAGAGTGTGAAGCAGCCGAGCATGAGCGTTGCCGCCTCCAGGAGCTGGCAGAGGAACGCGAATGGCGAATGGCGTGAGGAGTCGCCGCCAAGGGATTTTTTTGAGATCAACCCAGAGTGGGTACGTATGTGCCACCCCGAGGCACCACCAACACCGGAGGACGAGCATGTGGGCCCAGCCAGCCCGGAGCGGTTCGCCACACCGCCGCTGCCGGAGACTCCACCGCCTGACTGGCGCCCCACTAGGCCACCGTCGCCATTCCCACGTGGGGTTGAAGCCTCGGAGGATGAGGAGGACGATATCATCTGCATATCGTCTTACGAGGAGGAGCCAGCACCGCAGGCCGAGGAGCGGGTGCCGCAAGGTGAATCGGACGAGCCACCACCGCCGACGGCGACCGTCAACCGGGAGAAGCGTTTCGTGGATGGGCGGTGGCACCACACCGCGACGGTTTTCCTGGAGTGGACAGAGGAGGTGGCACCGCCTCGCGAGGACTTTTTAAGGGAGATGACGCCACCACGACCACGAGAGGCGACGCCACCACGACCCCGAACCCCGTCACCCCCCCGAATACTGCAGGCACCACCCCAAGCACCATACAACACGGCCACCAGCCCGACAAACCAGACATCACCGTGGGAGTGGCCGACACCGCTGCAGATGGGCACGACGCCCCGAAACACCGCCTCCGCCACCAGCATGGGCGCCCAATGCGGAACGCTCAGCGTTCAGCCGGCAGGCTTCGTGCCCATACGGGGAACGGCCGGCTCGCCCCGTACTACAGCGGCAATCGTCCGCACCGCTGGCGGCTTCGGGGTTTAGAGAGGTGCCACGAAAAGACTGGTCACCGGAGGTGATAGCTGCCGCAGCGGGAGGCAACGACAGGCGCACATAGCGAATAGTTTGGGCGCATGGCCAAAAGTACCGCGTGCGGATGTCGGCCAGAGGCACGCGGGCCTTTGTGCCGGAGTGAAGAGAGCACGCAAGTTAACTAACATGCACAATTTAAACAAGTGGAAACGTTGCAGTCGTAGACTGCGGCAGGGGTGTACGCAGCCTTAAAGATTCTCCGATGCAAATGAGGATGCCACCGGCTGTCTTCATTGCAAATTTGGTAACTCTAGGTGGGGAAAGGGAGGCTGGGGGCGGTTTGGTTGGGCGTGGCATTCAATTTTTTGGTGCTGATCTATGTGGGATGTCAATTGCTATCTTCATACCAAATTTGGTGACTCTAGCTCAAAATTTGTAAAAGGTGGGGAAAGAGGGGGCTGGGGCGGTATGGGTGGTAGTGGCATCCACATTTTTAATTCAGATCTTTGTGGAATTTCAATTGCTATCCTCATACCAAATTTGGTGACTCTAGCTCAAAATTTGTAAAAGGCGTGGAAAGGGGGGCGGAATGGGTGGGCGTGGCTCCAAAACTTTGATGCATATTTTTGGGGGTCGTTGCCAGCTATCTTCCTACCAAATTTGGTGGCTCTAGCTCCACAACTCTGGAAGATGCACGCATTCTGATTTTTGACGAAGCGTTGGGGCGGATGGGGGTGGCTAGGGCATTATTAGTTGGCGTGGTGATGCAGTTTTTGGGGGGTCATCATCACCTTTCTTGACACCAAATTTGATGGCTATATCTCAAAAACTGTGGGAGATATTCGCTTTTTTGACTTAAAAATGCGGGGGGGCTGGGGGCGGAATGGGTGGGCGTGGCTCCAAAATTGTTGATGCATATTTTTTTGAGTTGCTAGTAGCTATCTTCTAACCAAATTTGGTAGTTCTAGCTGTAAGGATGTGCGAAATATGTGGATTAATCGGTTATGAGTTATCGAGTTTATCGATTTGCCAGCCCCCCAGTTATCGTAGAACCCCAATCTTGACACTTTAATTTACTATCCCATAGATAAAGAGAATTGGAAAGTTTCAAGTCTTTAGCTTGAAGGGTGTGGAAAAAAGTTGCGTTCATACAGACGGACAGACGGACAGACAGACAGACGGACAGACACCATGACGGACATTGCACAAACTCAATATACTCTTTACCTTCGGTATCGAGTATAAAAATATAAAAATAAAAAAATAAAAAAATGCATATTTATTTTAACCTGAAAAAAAAAGAAATAAAGACAAGCAGGTGGATTAAACTGCAAGAGGGGGGGTGAAATTTGCTGGAAGCATACTCACATAAAATGTGTGTGTGATCCAGCGCGAGCGGCAAACGGCATGGCCTGGAAAAGAGAACGTGACTTAGGATATGGTGGAGATGGCGCAGGGCGCGAAAATATGTTACTAACCTTGCTTTTTAGTTTCTTTTCAGCAATAACAAAACAATTGCAAAGTGCAAATTGTATGTCATGGCCGAATAGAGTTGGATAGTTGCGTGTTGCCATATCGATCTGGGCACATCGCAAATATCGATCAGGCCGTATCGAGTAACACCGGGCGATGCAAAGCTGGCTGCTATGGCGCAACGCACCACTAGATGGCGTTACGCGACCACCAGCTGATCGCTACAGCGACATTGCTAACGGACGCCAAGGTTCAAAACGGAGGCGCGCGATTTGAAAAACGCAAAATTAAGTGGAAGGCTTCCACTTCCGGAGAAAGAGGGGAGTGTGAGGAGCCATATTCACATATAGCGCCTCACAGAAGGCGGTTGCATTTATAGCCGCAGGCGGACCTGAGTTGCGGCGAATTCGCACGCTGTCTCGCTCTGACACAGGATGTCAGCGCTAAGGTACGTGTTTGGCACATGGGAGCCGCAAAACACGTACCGTAAAAGTCGTGGCAAAGTGCCGTTGGTGTGTGAGCGGTGCATCCACGAGATGTAGTGATCACCGTCACACCAACGACAGGCGTGAGCAGCAACGAGCAACCGTTGTTGCTAGGTAAAACTCACTGGAACGATCATGCCACCTTTGCCCTTGGTGTGACATTGGCAGCGCTGACAGGCCCCGGTCCAGCGAGACAGCAGAAGGGTATAAAAGGAGACAGAGCGGAAAGTTAGTACGAAGTTAGTAGTTTTTGACGAAGCGTTGGGGCAGATGTCATCATCACTTATCTTGACACCAAATTTGATGGCTATAGCTCAAAAACTGTGGGAGATATTGGCTTTTTTGACTTAAAAATGCGGGAGGGGCTGGGGGCGGAATGGGTGGGCGTGGCTCCAAAATTGTTGATGCAGTTTTTTGGAGTTGCTAGTAGCTATCTTCTCACCAAATTTGGTAGTTCTAGCTGAAAGGATGTGCGAAATATATGGATTAATCGGTTATGAGTTATCGAGTTTATCGATTTGCAAGCCCCCCAGTTATCGTAGAACCCCCATCTTGACACTTTAATTTACTATCCCGTAGATAAAGAGAATTGGAAAGTTTCAAGTCTTTAGCTTGAAGGGTGTGGAAAGAAAAATGCGTTCATACAGACGGACAGACACCATGACGGACATTGCACAAACTCAATATACTCTTTACCTTCGGTATCGAGTATAAACAGCTATACAGTGAAATACTTAAAATGTCTCCCCACAGCCGCAATAAGTTTAATAACAATATTATAGTAGCTTACACTTGAATTACACACCAATCAGCGTTATGATACTGATTTCAAAGTGTTATACAGTGAAATACTTAAAATGTCTCCCCACAGCCGCAATAAGTTTAATAACAATATTATAGTAGCTTATACTTAAATTACACACCAATTAGCGTTATGATAACATAGTTGTCTTTCGTTGGTGACGGTTGTGTTTTTACGTGCTCTCAAGTATTTATTGTTCTCTTGTGTTACGGTGTTTAAATTTGTTTAATCTGGTAAATAATTCTAACAGGGATTGCAAATATACGTGTACATATTTACGTTTTCAAAAAAAAACAAGTGGAAACGTTGCAGTCGGACGCAACCGACTGCGGCATACTCGATACCAGTGTTAAAACTGGTAAAAAGAGGCCTGATTGCAAAGGGGTACGGATGTGGCAGGGGTGTACGCTGCCTTAAAGATTCTCCGATGCAGATGGGGATGCCACCAGCTATCTTCCTTCCAAATTTGGTGACTCTAGCTCAAAGTTTGTAAAATGTAGGGAAAGGGTAGGGGGGGGGGCTGGGGACGGTATGGGTAGTTGTGGCATCAAAATTTTTGTTGCAGATCTTTGTGAAATGTCAATTGCTATCTTCATACAAAATTTGGTGACTCTAGCTCGAAGTTTGTAAAAAGTGGGGCAAGGGGGGCTGGGGGTGGTATGGGTAGGCTTGGCATCCAAATTTGTGATGCAGATCTTTGTGGAATGTCAATTGCTATCTTCATACCAAATTTGGTGACTCTAGCTCGAAATTTGTAAAAAGTGGGGAGAGGGGGGCTGGGGGTGGTATGGGTGGGCGTGGCACTCAAATTTGTGATGCAGATCTTTGTGGAATGTCAATTGCTATCTTCATACCAAATTTGGTGACTCTAGCTCGAAAATTGTAATAAGTGGGGAAAGGGGGGCGAAATGGAGGGCGTGGCTCCAAAACTTTGATGCAGATTTTTGGGGAACGTTGCCAGCTATCTTCTTACCCAATTTGGTGGCTTTAGCTCCACAACTCTGGAAGATACACTCATTCCCGTTTTTGACGAAGCGTTGGGGTGGATGGGGGCGGCTAGGGCAGTATGGGTGGGCGTGGCATCCAAACTTTTGGTGCAGTTTTGGGGGTCATCATCACCTATCTTGGCACCAAATTTGGTGGCTATAGCTCAAAAACTGTGGGAGATATAGCCATTTCTGATTTCAAAATGCGGGGGGCTGGGGGCGTAATGGGTGGGCGTGGCTCCAAAACTTTTGATGCAGTTTTTTGGGGGTTGCTACTAGCTATCTTCTCACCAAATTTGGTAGTTTTAGCTGTAAGGATGTGCGAAATATGTGGATTTATCGGTTTTGAGTTATCGAATTTATCGATTTTCCAGCCCCCCAGTTATCGTAGAACCCCCATCTTGACACTATAATTTACTATCCCATAAATAAAGAGAATTGGATAGTTTCAAGTCTCTAGGTTGAAGGGTGTGGAATAAAACCATATCTCCTACTTTTAATTCAAAATTTATTATATTTTTATCGTAGTATTCTTTATTTCTAATTTTATGTTTTTCTAACATAATTCTAGCTCTTTTTAAGCTTGTTCTAGTCTAAATTTACTTTCTCTAGCATAATCTTCTATATTGTACAGTGGATTAATATTATCTATTGTATTAAAATATTGTGGCAAGTTACTTTGCTTACCAAAAACTAATTCATATGGACAATAATTATGTGCCATAGAAGGGGTCGTGTTGAAACAGTATACGAAATATTTTAGCCATACATCCCAATCAGTTTTGTCGACTGATATGTATGAACGAATATATTCATTAAAAGTTCTATGACTTCTTTCTACTGTTCCAACTGTCTGGTGGTGGTGTGCTGTAGACGTTATATTGTCTATTTTTAAATATTTGCACAAGTCATTTATAATAGAATTTTTATATTCAGTTCCCATGTCCGTAATGAACGTCTTCATTGGACCGAACTGTAATATAAAAGATTCAAATATGGCTTTAGCGACAGTATTTGCATTTTTATTTGGGATCGGTATGGCAACAAGATATTTTGTTAAATCGCAAATAAGCGTAACTGCATATTCGTTACCATATTCAGATCTTGGTAATGGACCTACTGTGTCAACTATTATCCTGTCGAAAGCTCTTATTGGTGTGTCGGTAATTGTTAAAGGAGTTTTAGTATGCGTTGTTGTTTTTGACATCTGGCATTTTGGACATCTACGTACGTACTCTTTTATATGACGAGTCATATTTTTCCAATAGTAGTGTCTTTTTACTTTGGCCAAAGTTTTTGTTATGCCCGTGTGTCCTTGTATGGGATTATCATGAAATGTAAACAAAATTGCTTCTTTTTCTGTATCGCTTGATACAATGGTCACCGACTTGAGTAGCGCTACTCTTAATAATCTCAATGTATTATTGCCCATATTTATGAAATTAAAATCTATTGAAACTTGTTCAAAGATGATTTCATGCGGTGCCACTATTAGTTGGCGTATATCATGCATACCGGCTTCCTTTTCGAGCCTTTGGAAAAATTGACCTAAGTCGATAACTCCATTAGTATACAGATCGCTAACATTTATTCTTGCAACGATTTTATTTCTGTGTTTGAAATAACACAGCTTCCTTTCATATGCAAGGCCACTACTTTTCGTACATCGTCATTTGTGATGACTTCATATACGTTGGGCTTAGAAGCTTTTTCAAGATTTTGCCTAAGCAAAGGTTCTTGTTCATTTCCTGCGCAGGATTTATTTTGTCTACTTTGTTGCCTGGTAGTGACTTTCAGGACTTTATTTTGTAAATCTTTTAATTCGCATATTGTTATCCGTGATAGGGCATCTGCCACGAAATTGTCTTTACCCTTTAGATACTCGACTGTAAAATCGTATTCTTCTAATTCGAGCCGCATGCGTGTAGGTTTGGAACTTGGATTGACCATAGAAAATAAATAAGTTAATGGTCTGTGGTCAGTTTTCACTGTAAAGTGTTTTCCATAAATATATGGACGAAAATGTACTATTGCCCAGTGGATTGCTGCTAATTCTTGTTCTGTTGTGCTTTTATTACTTTCACCCTTTGTAAATGAACGAGATGCGTATGCAACTGGAAGTTGGAGTCCATTATAGTTTTGAGTTAAAACTGCTCCACACGCTTGCTTACTAGCATCCGTTATTATGCAAAATTCTTTGCTGAAGTCTGGGTATTGAAGTAATGTTGGTTGAATTAGCTTGTCTTTGAGGTATTGGAATGCATTTTGGCATTCAACTGTCCATTCAAAAGGAACATTCTTTTACATAATCTTGTTATGTGCCGTGAATATTCGGCGAAATTGTTTATAAATCGTCTATAATAGTTGCAGAATGCAACGAAGCGTCTCGCGCTGTCCGCATCATGTGGGACTGGGTAGTTTTTAATGACGTCGTATTTTTTGTCGTCTGGCAAGATTCCTTTATCCGTGCATTTGTGACCGAGGAAGGTTACTTCATGCATGAAAAATGAACATTTTTGCGGATGTAATTTAAGGTTGTATTTCCTACATTTGTCAAAAACATCAGTTAAGTTTTTAAACATATGTTTTTCGGAACAACCAATAACTATTAAATCGTCCATATAAAGGAAAGCTTGCGAAGAATCAAGGCCAGAGAACGCTATAGTCATCATTCTCTGAAATGAATTTGGCGCTATTTTTAAACCGAATGGTAATCGCGTGAAGCGATATGAGCCATTGCTCGTTGAAAATGAAGTTATATTTCTTGAAATTTCTTCTAGTTCGATTTGATGAAAGCCTGACATTAAGTCAAGGCATGAGAAATATGTTGCTCTACCTAGTTGATCTAATATATCATCAATTCTAGGCAGTGGAAATTTATCGGACAGTAGTTTTTTATTAATTTGACGATAGTCAATTACTAACCGCCATTTTTTATTTTCTGAGCCTGGAAGGGCTTTCTTTGGGACAAGTATGAGTGGGCTGTTGTATTCTGACACAGACGGTTCGACAATGTTGTCGCTGATTAATTTTTCAACTGGTTTTTGTATTTCTTCTGTCTGGCTATGCGGGCTTCGATAGTTCTTAATGTACACTGGTTCATTATCTTTTAGTCTCAGTTGTTGTTTATAGAAGTTATTTGTTGTGATTGATTCGGTTTCAAGACCGAATATGTCACTATATTTGGTGCATAAATTGGTTAATTCCGACTTGAATTGGGGAAATTTTTTGCTAGCTGAGATATGACAGTTTTTTCTCTATGTTCTTGATTTGTATGAACTACATCGTAGCTCGAAAGTGATTCATGTTTTAAATTATTTATTGTAACTAATTGGTCGGTACTAGTTGTATTTAGTAAACGGACAAACGTATTTTGAGATTTTGCAATTGTGTTTGCAACATATACACCAGGTTGAATTTCCTGATTTGGAATAAATACACCATCTTCTTTTGAAGTTAGCGTGACTTTTCCGACAACTTGAGATCTTGCTGGCAGAAGTATTGAGTTTTTACCAGAGTCATATGTTATTGGGACATGGATCGGATATTTTAGATTATTGGGTCTAATTATAAACCAATCTTCCGATGGTTTGAAATCTAGTTGACAATTGAATTTTTTTATAAAATCAATGCCTATTATTCCATCACATGGTATAGCGAAATCTAAATCAACTATGTGAAACTTGTGTGGGATTATATATTTTCCTGTCTGAATCTCTATTGATGCTAGACCTTTGGATTTTAAAATCTCTTTACTTATGCCTTGAATGTTTATTACATTATTAGGCTGGATGTCTTGAAAGACATCAGAAGTTTCTTTAAGTATTGAGATGTCTGCACCTGTAACTATTAAAAAAGTAAGTTTTTTACCTGTTGACACGTGGTCAAATGAAACAAATATATTGAGACTAAAATTTATTGTAGGAACTTTAGTGTTTTCTATTGTTGGGTATCTAAAGGTTGCTCGGAGTTTCCCGAAACGTCTTGGGTTACTCTGACATTGTTATGACCTCTGTTTGACTTGCCAAGGTCTCTAGAGTTTTGGACTCGAGTATTGCCTCTGTTATTATTGTAGTATTGTCCTTGACCGCCTCTGTTGTAAGATCGGCCTCTATAATTACCTCGTCCGCGGTTTCCGCCACGCTGAGAGTAATTTTGGTAGAACAATACAGCGTTGGATTGTCCAGTTGCCTCTGTGCAACTGTTGACAAATTTGGATATCGCATCATTCATGTTATTGAATGTGCCAGCCTGCATGATAAGTTTTACCTTATCGTTAGCACAGTTTTTGGTCATTGCCTTAACTGCTTCGGCTGTACTGTATTTATTGGCCAGTTCCGGCGTTAAACCATCGTTTATATATGCGCCTTCCAAAGCTCTTGTTAACTGCTCAACCTCTTGTGTATACTGGTTGGCAGTTTTGCTTCGTTGTTGCAAGTTGAGTAATTTGGCTGACAATACTTCTACTGACTCGCCTTTTACTGTGCTTGATAGTTTTGCAATAATTTGAGCGATCGTTTGCTCATTGCTAATCAAGTTTCTTGCGTGGCCTCTTAATTTTGTCTTTATAAGTTCTATGGCCGTTGCTTCGTGGTCACCCTTAATGGTGTCTAATAGACTTAAAGCGTCTTTGAAGCTTTGTAGATTTTCTGCTTTGCCATCATACTCAAATAGAAGAGACGAGGCTGTTTTCAGAAAATCTACCACTTTTTGGGTCATTTTTTTTGGTTTGATTTCTTCTTCAGAATCAGAATCAAAATCAATGTCAGTTTCTTTGTCTGGCACTCATTGGCTCCATATATAATATTGCTCATACTTTGTTTGGGAAATCTGGGTCTTTGTTAAGCATACGTTTTAAGAGAGTTTTTATTCTGATACTTGAGGTATATCCATCATACAATAATATATATATATATATATAGATTTAATTTAGTCAAAAAATTTTTATTAGTATGTATCGTTTTCTTTATTTTATTTTTTTTTTTTATTCGATTCTAGATTTTATCTAGATCGTTAGCCTTGCTGATATATTTTTTCCTGAGGCACTTATTGTATAGCTTGTATAATTTGAAGAACATATTTGCGCTTAGAATAACAACAATAATTATTAACAAGGTATTTGTTATTCCTAAATCTACACTACTTGATTCTACTTTATTTATAACATTAGCGGTGGAATCCACCGTTTTTGTGTCTACGAGGCCCATTTTGGCCGATTCTGTGTCATAAACGTTTTCTATTTTAGATATTTTATTATTATTTAAGTTTCCTATTTTGAAAATTCGTTATCTTTAATGTTTTGTAGATTTACATTTGTTATTATTACTCTTATTTTTAATATATATATATATATATTTTTTTTTTTTACGTATTCCTATTTGTATCCCTATTTTGATCTTAACAGTGATCGCCTGTCTATTTTTTGTATGGTTTTTTATGCCGTACTCTCCTTAACTCGCACAACATAGTGCGAGTTATAACAATTTCTATATTTTTTTTTAAATTAATCTAACAGCTGCTGTCGTCGATGTACCGCTTCGTCACGTCTTAGTTGGCTGCCTTGGTGCGGTCAGCGTTGCCGGTGCAGGTCATCACACAGGCTGGGGAATATAGTGGTCCAGGGCAGTCTCCAGGGCAGTTCTTGATTGGTTTCGGCAGTAGCTTCTTCTCTGTTGGTTGAATTTTGGATATATTAGCTAAGTTCTTTATATATTGAGGAGAAGGTGTATTATTTTGAGTTTTGATTCGCGTTGACTCTTTGTCGAGAAATTCTAACTCATCCGTTAGTCTCTTTGCGTTTTCGTTTTCCAAGTCGGGGGCTTGTTGCTATTGTATAATAGCTTGCATATTTCAGCTTTGCGTTGTTTGATACGCAGCTGTATGCCTCCACGATTTCTTGGCTTTTTTTTCACGCTTTTGTTTGTAGCGGCCGAGGGGCTCGCTGTTATTTTCCTTGCCCTATACTCATCAAGTGTGATGCGTAGGGGCATTGAAGCGACTCAATAATAACACCTTACTCACTCAGAACATAATAATGCTGATTCCATCCGTTGCTGCTGATGTAGTTGACGTTTGTTTTGTTGTTGTTAAAGCTGCTTTTGTTGTTGTTGTTGCTGCTTTTGCTGCTGTTGTTGTTGAAGCTGATTTTGTTGTTGTCATTGCTGCTTTTGCTGTTGTTGTTGAAGCTGTTTTTTTTGTTGTTATTGCTGCTGTTGCTGTTGTTGTTGAAGCTGCTTTTGCTGTTGTTATTGCTGCTGCTGCTGCTGTTGTTGTTGTTGAAGTCCTAGGTCCCTTAAGACCCACGTCACGGTCGCCATGTTGTGTGTGTCGTGTAGTTTTTAAAAAAAGGAATAATTCACTGGCACGTCTGTGCAAAAGAATTCTTAGCCTAAATACATAATTGGGTTGCTTATGTATAAAGCTCTGTCGCAGCAGAGCGGCCGCTGCCGTTGCAGCGGTCAAGAGAGAGAGAGAGAGAGTTGTAGTATATTTATGAATGTATATGCAGCAGGCAAAGAATGCATGTTACATTAAATATACATATATAAGGCAAGCGCTGGCTTAGCTGGTAAGAGCTAAAGTGCTTACGTTGCGGATCCCACACTTCGTGGTGGTTGATCAGATTTCGAGAGCGCTGACCGTTTGTGTAGTTGCGTTATATTTGTATATACGCAGCAACAAAGTGTTGCTATGTCTGAAGGTTACATACCCTGCAATATAGTGGGCTTATGACAGATTGTCATGCATACTACAGTCGGTTGAATCCGACTGCAACGATTCCACTTGTTCAATATGTTTACCTGCTGCAGCAAGAATTGTAAAACGGTTGGTACAACCAACCAAGACTTTATTTTATGTAGATTGTGTGACAACGCGATCTACATGAAATGTGCTGGCTTTACTGCCAAAATAAGGGACTGCTTAGTTGCTGACTCTGGCCTGAAATGGTATTGTGAGTCCTGCAATGAGGTTGAGAAGGAAACTGCTCAATTCATAAGGCAGACTCACCTAAGCTTTGTATCTATGAACAAAGTGTTTAATAATCTGCATACGGCTTTCAAAGAGCTTGAGGCGAGTTTTAAAAACGGCAAGATCATGACGGAATCTCCGAAGCGCAAAAAGACTTCGGGTCCTTTTCCACCTAGTGTCCCACCTGTCCTGCCAACCAAGCCACTACTGGTGCCAAGTAATAATCCCACATCGGGGCCTATTGCTGGCCCATTAATGGTTTTTAACTCGCCAGCTAGAAATCCTATTAATAACTTAACCACAGCTAACAATCCTTTACTAGTGCCCTCTGATCCCACAGCTTGTGTGCCTAGTAATCCTACTGTAGGTACAGCCGGCACTCCCAAGCCTCTTGTTGTTGTGCCTATCAACAAATTTATCTTTGTGTCTAGGCTAGCATCCGATACTTCATCGGATGATGTTAGTGCCTACATTAAAAGTTATATCGAGTCCCCACATATTAAGGTGGAAAAATTTAAATTCAAACACGCCCGAAGCATATCTTCTTTTAAGTTGAGTAATCCGCCCGAACTTTTCAAGACGATTTGCTCTGAAAAGTTTTGGCCGCCACAGCTCGTTGTAAAGGAGTATGTGAATAGGCGTAATGATAATTTTAATAAAAATGGTATTAGGATTACTAGTGGCCTCCACGTCGTCGGCAAAAAACTAACAAATGTAATTAGCTTGGCCTACCAAAATGTTAGAGGTCTTAACACTGAACTTGCCAAATTATATGTAAACAGCCTATCTTTTGATTCACAAATAGTTGCACTTACAGAAACCTGGTTAAAACCCGATATTTCTGATTATTCCGTTTTTCCTTCTAAATATAACTTGTACAGATGCGATCGCACTTCCCGCAAAGGGGGTGGTGTTCTCATTGCTGTTGACTCCTGTTTATACTCGATACCGAAGGTAAAGAGTATATTGGTTTTGTGCAATGTCCGTCATGGTGTCTGTCCGTCTGTCCGTCTGACCGTCTGTCCGTCTGTCCGTCCGTATGTATGCAAGTTTTTTCCACACCCTTCAAGCTAGAGACTTGAAACTTTCCAATTCTCTTTATCTATAGGATAGTAAATTAAAGTGTCAAGATGGGTGTTCTACGATAACTGGGGGGCTGGCAAATCGATAAATTCGATAACTCAAAACCGATAAATCCACATATTTCGCACATCCTTACAGCTAGAACTACCAAATTTGGTAAGAAGATAGCTACTAGCAACCCCCAAAAAACTGTATCAAAAATTTTGGAGCCACGCCCCCCATTCCGCCCCCAGCCCCCCCGCATTTTAAAGTCAAAAACGCCTATATCTCCCACAGTTTTTGAGCTATAGCCACCAAATTTGGTGCCAAGATAGGTGATGATGACCCCCTAAAAACTGGATCAAAAGTTTGGATGTCACGCCCACCGATACTGCCCGAGCCGCCCCCATCCACCCCAACGCTTCGTCAAAAACAGGAATGCGTGCATCTTCCAGAGTTGTGGAGCTAGAGCCTCCAAATTTGGTGGGAAGATAGCTACTAGCAACCCCCAAAAAACTGTATCAAAAATTTTGGAGCCACGCCCACCCATTACGCCCCCAGCCCCCCCGCATTTTGAAATTAGAAATGGCTATATCTCCCACAGTTTTTGAGCTAGAGCCACAAAATTTGGTGCCAAGATAAGTGATGATGACCCCCTAAAAACTGCATCAAAAGTTTGGATGCCACGCCCACCAATACTGCCCTAGCCACCCCCATCCACCCCAACGCTTCGTCAAAAACGGGAATGCATGCATCTTCCAGAGCTGTGAAGCTAGAGCCTCCAAATTTGGTTGGAAGATAGCTGGTAACGACCCCCAAAAATCTGCATCAAAGTTTTGGAGCCACGCCCTCCATTTCGCCCCCCTTTCCCCACTTATTACAATTTTCGAGCTAGAGTCACCAAATTTGGTATGAAGATAGCAATTGACATTCCACAAAGATCTGCTTCACAAATTTGGATGCCACGCCCACACATACCGCCCCCAGCCCCCTCCCCTTTCCCCACATTTTACAAACTTCGAGCTAGAGTCACCAAATTTGGTATGAAGATAGCAATTGACATTCCAAAAAGATCTGCATCACAAATTTGGATGCCACGCCCACCCATACCGCCCCCAGCCCCCCTTTCCCCACTTATTACAAATTTCGAGCTAGAGTCACCAAATTTGGTATGAAGATAGCAATTGACATTACACAAAGATCTGCAGCAAAAATTTGGATGCCACGCCCACCCATACCGCCCCCAGCCCCCCTTTCCCCGCTTATTACAAATTTCGAGCTCGAGTCACCAAATTTGGTATGAAGATAGCAATTGACATTTCAGAAAGATCTGCAACAAAATTTTTGATGCCACAACTACCCATACCGCCCCAGCCCCCCCCTTTCCCCACCTTTTACAAACTTCGAGCTAGAGTCACCAAATTTGGTATGAAGATAGCAATTGACATTTCACAAAGATCTGCATCAAAAAAATTTGATGCCACAACTACCATACCGCCCCAGTCCCAAACTTTGAGCTAGTCACCAAATTTGGCATCCCCATCTGCAGTGGAGAATCTTTAAGACAGCGTAAACCCCTGCAGCATCCGTACCCCTTTGCAATCAGGCCTCTTTTTACCGGTTTTAATACTGGTATCGAGTATGCCGCAGTCGGTTGCGTCCGACTGCAACGTTTCCACTTGTTTTCCTCTGAAAAGATTCTTTCTGAGGATCTTCCGGACATAGATTTTTTATGTGTTAAATTATTACTAAACGGCCGTTCACTTTATGTTACTTGCTCTTATATTACTCCTCAATCCGATTTTAACATTTACTCATCCCATCTGAGTGCCCTGCAACTTGTTTCGTCATTTTTGACAGATATGGATAATCTGATAGTGGTTGGTGATTTTAATCTGCCACATGTTGTATGGTCTGTGAATGACACATCTTTGGCGGTATTACCAGTCACTTCTGATGATTTTATAGATGGCCTACTGGAGTTAGGCCTATCGCAAGTTAACAGGGTGCTTAACTGTAGTGGTAGAATGTTGGACATAATATTTGTTTCTGACTCAGATTGCAGTTATGCTTGTAGAATACCCCCTCTAGTGCTTCCGGAAGATACCTACCATCCAACCTTAGAACTATCCATCGAAATTCTTAACCTTAGTTCAAAAATTAAATTAAATTACCTTCTTCATCATATTAATTGGTCTTGCCTTTATTCCTGTAGTGATATAGAAATTGCCATTGCCATATTTTATAGGACCTTGAACTCTCTTTTGGATATTTGTGTTCCCCTCACTCGTTCTTCAAGTGTTAATAAACCACCTTGGTTTACGAGGGAACTATCGAAATTGAAAAACGCGAAGACAAGATCATATAAAAAATTTAAAAAATCGGGAACTACTTTAGATTTATCTTTGTATTTAGTAGCAAAATCTAGTTTTCTTTAACACATCTTGTTATAATAATTATCTTAATCGTTGTAGACTAAACTTTTCACGTGACCCTAAACAGTTTTATAAATTTGTTAGCTCTAAACGTAAGTCTTCTTGCTTGCCTACCTCAGTATACCTTGATAATACAAAAGCAAGTTCTGATCAGGCAGTAGCCGATCTATTTGCTGAGTATTTTCAATCAGTGTATACAACGAATTAACATAGTTGCAGTTATTCCTATCCTTTTCAAGTTCAATCGTCAAATTGCATATATATCCCAGTTATAACTGAGTGTACGCTTCTAAGTGACCTTAACTCTATCAAACCAGGCTATCTGCCTGTTCCTGATGGAGTGCCAGGTTGTATACTTAGATACTGTGCGGATTCACTTTGTAAACCTTTACATAAATTATTTATCTTGTCGGTTGACTCAACAGTGTTTCCTGCTATATGGAAGGAATCTTTTATTATTTCACTCCATAACAAGTGGAAACGTTGCAGTCGGACGCAACCGACTGTGGCATACTTGATACCAATATATTTATTTATTTATTTATTTATTTATTGTCAGCTAAGAGCAGCTGACATTAAAATGAAATCAAAATTAATTTAATTTAAAAAGTAGTTCAATTAATTTAAAATAAAAATATAGATTAATATATAAATCTGAAAATATAATCAAAAGTTAACGTTAAAGCTCTGGGAAATTCAATAAAAATTGAGTAGTCCAACATTTGTTGCGAGGATTGGGAAAAACCCAGAAAAACCCAATCAGACCAGCATTAGATTAGTAGTTAGTGGTTACGATTAGATAAGGCAAAAAGGATCGATCTTTTTAGTACTGGAGATGAGGCCTCCAAGGAGACAAGAGAATAAAGTTTGTTATAGTCAGAACATATAACACGAAATGGTTCATGAATTAAATAGTTGCTGAAGCAACGATCAAGGCTAAGGGGTAAAAAGTTACGTGAAGATCTAATTGGGACATTAAATTTAATTCGACTCAAAAGAACTGATGAGTCGATTTCACCATTAAGTTGCTTAGTAATAAATAATACTCCATGCATAGTTCTACGGTTTAACAGGGAGGGAAGATTAATCAAAAGGAGTCTACTTGAATACGGGGTAAGTGTACTCCAGGAACCCAGTTAAAACTTCTAAGGGCAAATAGAAGAAATTTCTTCTGCACAGATTCAGTTCTATCCTGGTGAATCGAGTATTGTGGGGACCACACACAAGATCCATACTCCAGGATGGGACGAACTAAGGATGCATAAAGCGTTTTAGTGGTGTACGGATCGTTAAACTCTTTCGACCACCGCTTGATGAAGACAAAGACATTAATGGCCTTATTGACCATATACGAAATATGAGCGTCAAACTTTAATTTAGGATCAAGAATTATGCCTAGATCTTTAATTTCAAACACGCGGTCAAGTGGTGAAGCATCAAGCAAGTAGTGAGCAGTACGAGGGGTACTTCTACAAAAAGACTTTACATTTTGAACAGTTTAAATTGAGTAAGTTAAAACGACACCAGGCCGACAGCGCACGCAAATCCGACTGTAGTAAGTTGCACAGAGAAGCATCATTGTAGGTGAAACATAGTTTTACATCATCAGCAAACATATAAACAAAAGAGTTAGTAATAACAGCTGGAAGATCGTTAATAAACAAATTAAATGGCAAAGGACCAAGGTGACTACCTTGGGGAACACCAGAGGTAACTAAAATAGGTTTAGATACAGACGACTTAAAAACAACTTTTTGTGTTCGGCCACACAAGTACTCCGAAAGCCACAATACGAGTTTTGATGGAAATCCAATAATTTTTAATTTTTGAAGCAACAGAGAATGACTAACAGAATCAAATGCCTTACTAAAATCGGTGTAAACAACGTCAGTTTGCATTTTTTCCTGAAACCCTTTGATAACAAGCGAAGTGAATTCAAGAAGGTTAGTGGTAGTAGATCTACGCCTAACAAAACCGTGTTGATAAGGCGATATAATTGAACTACATGTGTGTTGCAGTTGAGAACATATATCTTTTTCAAAGACTCTAGGAATGGCGGACAACTTGGATATGCCTCTATAATTTTTAACGTTAGACTTAGAAGAATTTTTATGGAGTGGAATAATAAAAGATTGCTTCCATATAGCAGAAAACACTGTTGAGTCAACCGACAAGTTAAATAATTTATGTAAGGGTTTACAAAGTGAATCCGCACAGTATCTAAGTATACAACCTGGCACTCCATCAGGACCAGGCAGACAGCCTGGTTTGATAGAGTTAATTAAGGTCACTTAGAAGCGTACACTCAGTTATAACTGGGATATATATGCAATTTGACGATTGAACTCGAAAAGGATAGGAATTACTGCAACTATGTAAATTCGTTGAATATACTGATTGAAAATACTCAGCAAATAGATCGGCTACTGCCTGATCAGAACTTGCTTTTGTATTATCAAGGTATACTGAGGTAGGCAAGCAAGAAGACTTACGTTTAGAGTTAACAAATTTATAAAACTGTTTAGGGTCACGTGAAAAGTTTAGTCTACAACGATTAAGATAATTATTATAACAAGATGTGTTAAGAGAAAGAAAACTAGATTTTGCTACTAAATACGAAGATAAATCTAAAGTAGTTCCCGATTTTTTAAATTTTTTATATGATCTTGTCTTTGCGTTTTTCAATTTCGATAGTTCCCTCGTAAACCAAGGTGGTTTATTAACTTTTGAAGAACGAGTGAGGGGAACACAAATATCCAAAAGCGAATTCAAGGTCCTATAAAATATGGCAATGGCAGTTTCTATATCACTACAAGAATAAAGGCGAGACCAATTAGTATGTTGAAGAAGATAATTTAATTTAGTAAAATTAGTCTTACGAAAGCAACGGGTTTTTAATGTATAATTAGATATTGAACTAGGGTTTAGAATTTCGATGGATAGTTCTAAGGTTGGATGGTAAGTATCTTCCGGAAGCACTAAAGGGGGTATTCTACTAGTATTTCTGCAATCGGAGTTAGAAACAAATATTATGTCCAACATTCTACCACTACAGTTATGCACCCTGTTAACTTGCGATAAGCCTAACTCCAGTAGGCCATCGATAAAATCATCAGAAGTGACTGGTAACACCGCCGAAGATGTGTCATTCACAGACCATGCAACATGTGGCAGATTAAAATCACCAACCACTATCAGATTATCCATATCTGTCAAAAATGACGAAACAAGTTGCAGGGCACTCAGATGGGATGAGTAAATGTTAATATCAGATTGAGGAGGAATATAAGAGCAAGTAACATAAAGTGAACGGCCGTTTAGTAATATTTTAACACATAAAAACTCTATGTCCGGAAGATCCTCAGAAAGAATCTGCTCAGAGGAAATACAGGAGTCAACAGCAATGAGAACACCACCCCCTTTGCGGGAAGTGCGGTCGCATCTGTACAAGTTATATTTAGAAGGAAAAACGGAATAATCAGAAATATCGGGTTTTAACCAGGTTTCTGTAAGTGCAACTATTTGTGAATCAAAAGATAGGCTGTTTACATATAATTTGGCAAGTTCAGTGTTAAGGCCTCTAACATTTTGGTAGGCCAAGCTAATTACATTTGTTAGTTTTTTGCCGACGACGTGGAGGCCACTAGTAATCCTAATACCATTTTTATTAAAATTATCATTACGCCTATTCACATACTCCTTTACAACGAGCTGTGGCGGCCAATACTTTTCAGAGAAAAGCGTCGTGAAAAGTTCGGGCGGAACACTCAATTTAAAAGAAGATATGCTTCGGGCGTGTTTGAATTTAAATTTTTCCACCCTAATATGTGGGGACTCGATATAACTTTTAATGTAGGCACTAACATCATCGGATGAAGTATCGGATGCTAGCCTAGACACAAAGATAAATTTGTTGATAGGCACAACAACAAGAGGCTTGGGAGTGCCGGCTGTACCTACAGTAGGATTACTAGGCACACAAGCTGTAGGATCAGAGGGCACTTGTAAAGGATTGTTAGCTGTGGTTAAGTTATTAATAGGATTTCTAGCTGGCGAGTTAAAAACCATTAATGGACCAGCAATAGGCCCCGATGTGGGATTATTACTTGGCACCAGTAGTGGCTTGGTTGGCAGGACGGGTGGGACACTAGGTGGAAAAGGACCCGAAGTCTTTTTGCGCTTCGGAGATTCCGTCATGATCTTGCCATTTTTAAAATTCGCCTCAAGCTCCTTGAAAGCCGTATGCAGATTATTAAACGCTTTGTTCATAGATACAAAGCTTAGGTGAGTCTGCCTTATGAATTGAGCAGTTTCTTTCTCAACCTCATTGCAGGACTCACAATACCATTTCAGGCCAGAGTCAGCAACTAAGCAGTCCCTTATTTTGGCAGTAAAGCCAGCACATTTCATATGGATCGCGTTGTCACACAATCTACATAAAATAAAGTCTTGGTTGGTTGTACCAACCGTTTTACAATTCTTGCTGCAGCAGGTAAACATATTGAAAAATGTAAACAATGAAATAAGCAAATCGAAATGCTAAAACAAAACAATGAAGAGTGCAAGAATATATGTATGTATTAACGTTTCAATGCAATGAGTACGTTGAAACGGTAAAAAATAAAGAGATCAAGAGAGCGTGAGCAGATAGAACCGTCGGATAAGAGCGGACGAAAGCGGGAGAGGACTGATGCTGAAAAGCGAGAGTAATAAAATTGACAAGCTGTTTGTTGTTAGTAGACACAGAATAAGCAACTGCAAATATATGTATATATGTATGTACTGTAAGCACTGCAGCATCAGTTAAACTGCAAATTAAAGTGTATAAAAACTTGGCAAAGCTTTTTTTTGCAAACGTAAATAAGTACACGTATATTTGCAATCCCTGTTAGAATTATTTACCAGATTAAACAAATTTAAACACCGTAAACACAAAAGAACAATAAATACTTGAGAGCACGTAAAAACACGACCGTCACCAACGAAAGACAACTTGATATATTAAAACCGGTAAAAAGAGGCCTGTCTGCAGAGGGGGTACGGATGCAGCAGGGGTGTACGCTGCCTAAAAGATTTTCCGATGCAGATGGGGATGCCACCGGCTATCTTCCTTACAAATTTTGTGACTCTAGCTCAAAGTTTGTAAGTTTGTTGCTGTAACTATTAAAAAAGTAAGTTTTTTACCTGTTGACACGTGGTCAAATGAAACAAATATATTGAGACTAAAATTTATTGTAGGAACTTTAGTGTTTTCTATTGTTGGGTATCTAAAGGTTGCTCGGAGTTTCCCTAAACGTCTTGGGTTACTCTGACATTGTTATGACCTCTGTTTGACTTGCCAAGGTCTCTAGAGTTTTGGACTCGAATATTGCCTCTGTTATTATTGTAGTATTGTCCTTGACCGCCTCTGTTGTAAGATCGGCCTCTATAATTACCTCGTCCGCGGTTTCCGCCACGCTGAGAGTAATTTTGGTAGAACAATACAGCGTTGGATTGTCCAGTTGCCTCTGTGCAACTGTTGACAAATTTGGATATCGCATCATTCATGTTATTGAATGTGCCAGCCTGCATGATAAGTTTTACCTTATCGTTAGCACAGTTTTTGGTCATTGCCTTAACTGCTTCGGCTGTACTGTATTTATTGGCCAGTTCCGGCGTTAAACCATCGTTTATATATGCGCCTTCCAAAGCTCTTGTTAACTGCTCAACCTCTTGTGTATACTGGTTGGCAGTTTTGCTTCGTTGTTGCAAGTTGAGTAATTTGGCTGACAATACTTCTACTGACTCGCCTTTTACTGTGCTTGATAGTTTTGCAATAATTTGAGCGATCGTTTGCTCATTGCTAATCAAGTTTCTTGCGTGGCCTCTTAATTTTGTCTTTATAAGTTCTATGGCCGTTGCTTCGTGGTCACCCTTAATGGTGTCTAATAGACTTAAAGCGTCTTTGAAGCTTTGTAGATTTTCTGCTTTGCCATCATACTCAAATAGAAGAGACGAGGCTGTTTTCAGAAAATCTACCACTTTTTGGGTCATTTTTTTTGGTTTGATTTCTTCTTCAGAATCAGAATCAAAATCAATGTCAGTTTCTTTGTCTGGCACTCATTGGCTCCATATATAATATTGCTCATACTTTGTTTGGGAAATCTGGGTCTTTGTTAAGCATACGTTTTAAGAGAGTTTTTATTCTGATACTTGAGGTATATCCATCATACAATAATATATATATATATATATAGATTTAATTTAGTCAAAAAATTTTTATTAGTATGTATCGTTTTCTTATTTTATTTTTTTTTTATTCGATTCTAGATTTTATCTAGATCGTTAGCCTTGCTGATATATTTTTTCCTGAGGCACTTATTGTATAGCTTGTATAATTTGAAGAACATATTTGCGCTTAGAATAACAACAATAATTATTAACAAGGTATTTGTTATTCCTAAATCTACACTACTTGATTCTACTTTATTTATAACATTAGCGGTGGAATCCACCGTTTTTGTGTCTACGAGGCCCATTTTGGCCGATTCTGTGTCATAAACGTTTTCTATTTTAGATATTTTATTATTATTTAAGTTTCCTATTTTGAAAATTCGTTATCTTTAATGTTTTGTAGATTTACATTTGTTATTATTACTCTTATTTTTAATATATATATATATATATTTTTTTTTTTACGTATTCCTATTTGTATCCCTATTTTGATCTTAACAGTGATCGCCTGTCTATTTTTTGTATGGTTTTTTATGCCGTACTCTCCTTAACTCGCACAACATAGTGCGAGTTATAACAATTTCTATATTTTTTTAATTAATCTAACAGCTGCTGTCGTCGATGTACCGCTTCGTCACGTCTTACTTGGCTGCCTTGGTGCAGGCTGGGGAATATAGTGGTCCAGGGCAGTCTCCAGGGCAGTTCTTGATTGGTTTCGGCAGTAGCTTCTTCTCTGTTGGTTGAATTTTGGATATATTAGCTAAGTTCTTTATATATTGAGGAGAAGGTGTATTATTTTGAGTTTTGATTCGCGTTGACTCTTTGTCGAGAAATTCTAACTCATCCGTTAGTCTCTTTGCGTTTTCGTTGCTATTGTATAATAGCTTGCATATTTCAGCTTTGCGTTGTTTGATACGCAGCTGTATGCCTCCACGATTTCTTGGCTTTTTTTTCACGCTTTTGTTTGTAGCGGCCGAGGGGCTCGCTGTTATTTTCCTTGCCCTATACTCATCAAGTGTGATGCGTAGGGGCATTGAAGCGACTCAATAATAACACCTTACTCACTCAGAACATAATAATGCTGATTCCATCCGTTGCTGCTGATGTAGTTGACGTTTGTTTTGTTGTTGTTAAAGCTGCTTTTGTTGTTGTTGTTGCTGCTTTTGCTGCTGTTGTTGTTGAAGCTGATTTTGTTGTTGTCATTGCTGCTTTTGCTGTTGTTGTTGAAGCTGTTTTTTTTGTTGTTATTGCTGCTGTTGCTGTTGTTGTTGAAGCTGCTTTTGCTGTTGTTATTGCTGCTGCTGCTGCTGTTGTTGTTGTTGAAGTCCTAGGTCCCTTAAGACCCACGTCACGGTCGCCATGTTGTGTGTGTCGTGTAGTTTTTAAAAAAAGGAATAATTCACTGGCACGTCTGTGCCGTTTGACTATGTTTTTCTGAATGTCTCTTTATTTTTAATCAAAAGAATTCTTAGCCTAAATACATAATTGGGTTGCTTATGTATAAAGCTCTGTCGCAGCAGAGCGGCCGCTGCCGTTGCAGCGGTCAAGAGAGAGAGAGAGTTGTAGTATATTTATGAATGTATATGCAGCAGGCAAAGAATGCATGTTACATTAAATATACATATATAAGGCAAGCGCTGGCTTAGCTGGTAAGAGCTAAAGTGCTTACGTTGCGGATCCCACACTTCGTGGTGGTTGATCAGATTTCGAGAGCGCTGACCGTTTGTGTAATTGCGTTATATTTGTATATACGCAGCAACAAAGTGTTGCTATGTCTGAAGGTTACATACCCTGCAATATAGTGGGCTTATGACAGATTGTCATGCATACTACAGTCGGTTGAATCCGACTGCAACGATTCCACTTGTTCAATATGTTTACCTGCTGCAGCAAGAATTGTAAAACGGTTGGTACAACCAACCAAGACTTTATTTTATGTAGATTGTGTGACAACGCGATCTACATGAAATGTGCTGGCTTTACTGCCAAAATAAGGGACTGCTTAGTTGCTGACTCTGGCCTGAAATGGTATTGTGAGTCCTGCAATGAGGTTGAGAAGGAAACTGCTCAATTCATAAGGCAGACTCACCTAAGCTTTGTATCTATGAACAAAGTGTTTAATAATCTGCATACGGCTTTCAAAGAGCTTGAGGCGAATTTTAAAAACGGCAAGATCATGACGGAATCTCCGAAGCGCAAAAAGACTTCGGGTCCTTTTCCACCTAGTGTCCCACCTGTCCTGCCAACCAAGCCACTACTGGTGCCAAGTAATAATCCCACATCGGGGCCTATTGCTGGCCCATTAATGGTTTTTAACTCGCCAGCTAGAAATCCTATTAATAACTTAACCACAGCTAACAATCCTTTACTAGTGCCCTCTGATCCCACAGCTTGTGTGCCTAGTAATCCTACTGTAGGTACAGCCGGCACTCCCAAGCCTCTTGTTGTTGTGCCTATCAACAAATTTATCTTTGTGTCTAGGCTAGCATCCGATACTTCATCGGATGATGTTAGTGCCTACATTAAAAAGTTATATCGAGTCCCCACATATTAAGGTGGAAAAATTTAAATTCAAACACGCCCGAAGCATATCTTCTTTTAAGTTGAGTAATCCGCCCGAACTTTTCAAGACGATTTGCTCTGAAAAGTTTTGGCCGCCACAGCTCGTTGTAAAGGAGTATGTGAATAGGCGTAATGATAATTTTAATAAAAATGGTATTAGGATTACTAGTGGCCTCCACGTCGTCGGCAAAAAACTAACAAATGTAATTAGCTTGGCCTACCAAAATGTTAGAGGCCTTAACACTGAACTTGCCAAATTATATGTAAACAGCCTATCTTTTGATTCACAAATAGTTGCACTTACAGAAACCTGGTTAAAACCCGATATTTCTGGTTATTCCGTTTTTCCTTCTAAATATAACTTGTACAGATGCGATCGCACTTCCCGCAAAGGGGGTGGTGTTCTCATTGCTGTTGACTCCTGTTTTTCCTCTGAAAAGATTCTTTCTGAGGATCTTCCGGACATAGATTTTTTATGTGTTAAATTATTACTAAACGGCCGTTCACTTTATGTTACTTGCTCTTATATTACTCCTCAATCCGATTTTAACATTTACTCATCCCATCTGAGTGCCCTGCAACTTGTTTCGTCATTTTTGACAGATATGGATAATCTGATAGGGGTTGGTGATTTTAATCTGCCACATGTTGTATGGTCTGTGAATGACACATCTTTGGCGGTATTACCAGTCACTTCTGATGATTTTATAGATGGCCTACTGGAGTTAGGCCTATCGCAAGTTAACAGGGTGCTTAACTGTAGTGGTAGAATGTTGGACATAATATTTGTTTCTGACTCAGATTGCAGTTATGCTTGTAGAATACCCCCTCTAGTGCTTCCGGAAGATACCTACCATCCAACCTTAGAACTATCCATCGAAATTCTTAACCTTAGTTCAAAAATTAAATTAAATTACCTTCTTCATCATATTAATTGGTCTTGCCTTTATTCCTGTAGTGATATAGAAACTGCCATTGCCATATTTTATAGGACCTTGAACTCTCTTTTGGATATTTGTGTTCCCCTCACTCGTTCTTCAAGTGTTAATAAACCACCATGGTTTACGAGGGAACTATCGAAATTGAAAAACGCGAAGACAAGATCATATAAAAAATTTAAAAAATCGGGAACTACTTTAGATTTATCTTTGTATTTAGTAGCAAAATCTAGTTTTCTTTAACACATCTTGTTATAATAATTATCTTAATCGTTGTAGACTAAACTTTTCACGTGACCCTAAACAGTTTTATAAATTTGTTAGCTCTAAACGTAAGTCTTCTTGCTTGCCTACCTCAGTATACCTTGATAATACAAAAGCAAGTTCTGATCAGGCAGTAGCCGATCTATTTGCTGAGTATTTTCAATCAGTGTATACAACGAATTAACATAGTTGCAGTTATTCCTATCCTTTTCAAGTTCAATCGTCAAATTGCATATATATCCCAGTTATAACTGAGTGTACGCTTCTAAGTGACCTTAACTCTATCAAACCAGGCTATCTGCTTGTTCCTGATGGAGTGCCAGGTTGTATACTTAGATACTGTGCGGATTCACTTTGTAAACATTTACATAAATTATTTAACTTGTCGGTTGACTCAACAGTGTTTCCTGCTATATGGAAGGAATCTTTTATTATTTCACTCCATAACAAGTGGAAACGTTGCAGTCGGACGCAAACCGACTGTGGCATACTTGATACCAATATATTTATTTATTTATTTATTGTCAGCTAATTAAATAGTTGCTGAAGCAACGATCAAGGCTAAGGGGTAAAAAGTTACGTGAAGATCTAATTGGGACATTAAATTTAATTCGACTCAAAAGAACTGATGAGTCGATTTCACCATTAAGTTGCTTAGTAATAAATAATACTCCATGCATAGTTCTACGGTTTAACAGGGAGGGAAGATTAATCAAAAGGAGTCTACTTGAATACGGGGGTAAGTGTACTCCAGGAACCCAGTTAAAACTTCTAAGGGCAAATAGAAGAAATTTCTTCTGCACAGATTCAGTTCTATCCTGGTGAATCGAGTATTGTGGGGACCACACACAAGATCCATACTCCAGGATGGGACGAACTAAGGATGCATAAAGCGTTTTAGTGGTGTACGGATCGTTAAACTCTTTCGACCACCGCTTGATGAAGACAAAGACATTAATGGCCTTATTGACCATATACGAAATATGAGCGTCAAACTTTAATTTAGGATCAAGAATTATGCCTAGATCTTTAATTTCAAACACGCGGTCAAGTGGTGAAGCATCAAGCAAGTAGTGAGCAGTACGAGGGGTACTTCTACAAAAAGACTTTACATTTTGAACAGTTTAAATTGAGTAAGTTAAAACGACACCAGGCCGACAGCGCACGCAAATCCGACTGTAGTAAGTTGCACAGAGAAGCATCATTGTAGGTGAAACATAGTTTTACATCATCAGCAAACATATAAACAAAAGAGTTAGTAATAACAGCTGGAAGATCGTTAATAAACAAATTAAATGGCAAAGGACCAAGGTGACTACCTTGGGGAACACCAGAGGTAACTAAAATAGGTTTAGATACAGACGACTTAAAAACAACTTTTTGTGTTCGGCCACACAAGTACTCCGAAAGCCACAATACGAGTTTTGATGGAAATCCAATAATTTTTAATTTTTGAAGCAACAGAGAATGACTAACAGAATCAAATGCCTTACTAAAATCGGTGTAAACAACGTCAGTTTGCATTTTTTCCTGAAACCCTTTGATAACAAGCGAAGTGAATTCAAGAAGGTTAGTGGTAGTAGATCTACGCCTAACAAAACCGTGTTGATAAGGCGATATAATTGAACTACATGTGTGTTGCAGTTGAGAACATATATCTTTTTCAAAGACTTTAGGAATGGCGGACAACTTGGATATGCCTCTATAATTTTTAACGTTAGACTTAGAAGAATTTTTATGGAGTGGAATAATAAAAGATTGCTTCCATATAGCAGAAAACACTGTTGAGTCAACCGACAAGTTAAATAATTTATGTAAGGGTTTACAAAGTGAATCCGCACAGTATCTAAGTATACAACCTGGCACTCCATCAGGACCAGGCAGACAGCCTGGTTTGATAGAGTTAATTAAGGTCACTTAGAAGCGTACACTCAGTTATAACTGGGATATATATGCAATTTGACGATTGAACTCGAAAAGGATAGGAATTACTGCAACTATGTAAATTCGTTGAATATACTGATTGAAAATACTCAGCAAATAGATCGGCTACTGCCTGATCAGAACTTGCTTTTGTATTATCAAGGTATACTGAGGTAGGCAAGCAAGAAGACTTACGTTTAGAGTTAACAAATTTATAAAACTGTTTAGGGTCACGTGAAAAGTTTAGTCTACAACGATTAAGATAATTATTATAACAAGATGTGTTAAGAGAAAGAAAACTAGATTTTGCTACTAAATACGAAGATAAATCTAAAGTAGTTCCCGATTTTTTAAATTTTTTATATGATCTTGTCTTTGCGTTTTTCAATTTCGATAGTTCCCTCGTAAACCAAGGTGGTTTATTAACTTTTGAAGAACGAGTGAGGGGAACACAAATATCCAAAAGCGAATTCAAGGTCCTATAAAATATGGCAATGGCAGTTTCTATATCACTACAAGAATAAAGGCGAGACCAATTAGTATGTTGAAGAAGATAATTTAATTTAGTAAAATTAGTCTTACGAAAGCAACGGGTTTTTAATGTATAATTAGATATTGAACTAGGGTTAAAAATTTCGATGGATAGTTCTAAGGTTGGATGGTAAGTATCTTCCGGAAGCACTAAAAGGGGTATTCTACTAGTATTTCTGCAATCGGAGTTAGAAACAAATATTATGTCCAACATTCTACCACTACAGTTATGCACCCTGTTAACTTGCGATAGGCCTAACTCCAGTAGGCCATCGATAAAATCATCAGAAGTGACTGGTAACACCGCCGAAGATGTGTCATTCACAGACCATGCAACATGTGGCAGATTAAAATCACCAACCACTATCAGATTATCCATATCTGTCAAAAATGACGAAACAAGTTGCAGGGCACTCAGATGGGATGAGTAAATGTTAATATCAGATTGAGGAGGAATATAAGAGCAAGTAACATAAAGTGAACGGCCGTTTAGTAATATTTTAACACATAAAAACTCTATGTCCGGAAGATCCTCAGAAAGAATCTGCTCAGAGGAAATACAGGAGTCAACAGCAATGAGAACACCACCCCCTTTGCGGGAAGTGCGGTCGCATCTGTACAAGTTATATTTAGAAGGAAAAACGGAATAATCAGAAATATCGGGTTTTAACCAGGTTTCTGTAAGTGCAACTATTTGTGAATCAAAAGATAGGCTGTTTACATATAATTTGGCAAGTTCAGTGTTAAGGCCTCTAACATTTTGGTAGGCCAAGCTAATTACATTTGTTAGTTTTTTGCCGACGACGTGGAGGCCACTAGTAATCCTAATACCATTTTTATTAAAATTATCATTACGCCTATTCACATACTCCTTTACAACGAGCTGTGGCGGCCAATACTTTTCAGAGAAAAGCGTCGTGAAAAGTTCGGGCGGAACACTCAATTTAAAAGAAGATATGCTTCGGGCGTGTTTGAATTTAAATTTTTCCACCCTAATATGTGGGGACTCGATATAACTTTTAATGTAGGCACTAACATCATCGGATGAAGTATCGGATGCTAGCCTAGACACAAAGATAAATTTGTTGATAGGCACAACAACAAGAGGCTTGGGAGTGCCGGCTGTACCTACAGTAGGATTACTAGGCACACAAGCTGTAGGATCAGAGGGCACTTGTAAAGGATTGTTAGCTGTGGTTAAGTTATTAATAGGATTTCTAGCTGGCGAGTTAAAAACCATTAATGGACCAGCAATAGGCCCCGATGTGGGATTATTACTTGGCACCAGTAGTGGCTTGGTTGGCAGGACGGGTGGGACACTAGGTGGAAAAGGACCCGAAGTCTTTTGCGCTTCGGAGATTCCGTCATGATCTTGCCATTTTTAAAATTCGCCTCAAGCTCCTTGAAAGCCGTATGCAGATTATTAAACGCTTTGTTCATAGATACAAAGCTTAGGTGAGTCTGCCTTATGAATTGAGCAGTTTCTTTCTCAACCTCATTGCAGGACTCACAATACCATTTCAGGCCAGAGTCAGCAACTAAGCAGTCCCTTATTTTGGCAGTAAAGCCAGCACATTTCATATGGATCGCGTTGTCACACAATCTACATAAAATAAAGTCTTGGTTGGTTGTACCAACCGTTTTACAATTCTTGCTGCAGCAGGTAAACATATTGAAAAATGTAAACAATGAAATAAGCAAATCGAAATGCTAAAACAAAACAATGAAGAGTGCAAGAATATATGTATGTATTAACGTTTCAATGCAATGAGTACGTTGAAACGGTTAAAAAATAAAGAGATCAAGAGAGCGTGAGCAGATAGAACCGTCGGATAAGAGCGGACGAAAGCGGGAGAGGACTGATGCTGAAAAGCGAGAGTAATAAAATTGACAAGCTGTTTGTTGTTAGTAGACACAGAATAAGCAACTGCAAATATATGTATATATGTATGTACTGTAAGCACTGCAGCATCAGTTAAACTGCAAATTAAAGTGTATAAAAACTTGGCAAAGCTTTTTTTTGCAAACGTAAATAAGTACACGTATATTTGCAATCCCTGTTAGAATTATTTACCAGATTAAACAAATTTAAACACCGTAAACACAAAAGAACAATAAATACTTGAGAGCACGTAAAAACACGACCGTCACCAACGAAAGACAACTTGATATATTAAAACCGGTAAAAAGAGGCCTGTCTGCAGAGGGGTACGGATGCAGCAGGGGTGTACGCTGCCTAAAAGATTTTCCGATGCAGATGGGGATGCCACCGGCTATCTTCCTTACAAATTTTGTGACTCTAGCTCAAAGTTTGTAAGTTTGTTGAGAAAGGGGGCTGTGGGCGGTATGGTTGGGTGTGGCATCCAAATTTGTGATGCAGATCTTTGTGGAATGTCAATTGCAATCTTCATACTAAATTTGCTGACTCTAGCTCGAAATTTGTAAAAAAGGGGAGAGGGGGGCTGGAGGCGTTATGGTTGGGCGTGGCACTCAAATTTTTGCTGCAGATCTTTGTGGAATGTTAATTGTTATCTCCATACCAAATGTGGTGACTCTAACTCAAAGTTTGTCAAAAGTGGGAAGGGGGGGGGCTGGGGCCTAATGGAAGGGCGTGGCATCCAAATTTTTGATGCAGATCTTTGTGAAATGTCCATTGCTACCTTCATACCAAATTTGGTGACTCTAGCTCGAAAATTGTAAAAATTGGGGAAAGGGGGGCGAAATGGGTGGGCGTGGCTCCAAAACTTTGATGCTGATTTTTGGGCGTCGTTACCAGCTATCTTCCTACTTAATTTGGTGGCTCTAGCTCCACAACTCTGGAAGATATACGCATTCCCGTTTTTGACAAAGCGTTGGGGCAGCTGGGGGCGGCTAGGGTGGTATTGGTGGGCGTGGTAATTTGGTATGAAGATAGCAATTGACATCCCACAAAGATCTGAAGAAAAATTTGGATGCCACGCCCTCTATTAGTTCCTGCAGCCCCCCTTTCTCGCCCTTTTACAAACTTCGAGCTTGAGTTACCAAATTTGGTATGCAGATGGTAATTGACATTCCACAAAGATTTCCATCAAAAATTTTTATGCCACGCCCACCCATATTGCTCCAGCCCCCTTTCCCAACCTTTTACAAACTTTAAGCTTGAGTCAACAAATTTGGAAGGAAGACAGCTGGTGACATTAGCCACTCCTGCATCCGTACCCCTTTGCAATCAGGCCTCTTTTAACCGGTTTTAAAACTAGTAACGAGTATACCGCACTCGGTTGCGTCCGACTGCAACGTTTCCACTTGTTTGACTTGTTTCTTTTGAGATTCCGCTTTGTGGCATTTACACAGAGAAAAAAAAATAAGAACAAATGTTCTTAATTATTCAGAATTTTCGTTCATGGTTTGTTGGTATTAAAATACGAACGGCGTTCTTAAAACATGTTCTTAATTTTGATTTTGTTCTTAAATTATGAACAGACGTTCTTGATTTATGAACCGTGTGTTGGTATTGGTCCATTATAAGAACATTGGTTCTTAATTTGGTACAAATGGAACCAATTTTGTTCTATTTGTACCAAATTAAGAACACTGTTCATAAAATATGAACGCATTTATAGCCCGAAGCTGAGCCGTAGTATTATTGGTCAACATTAAACTTTACTGCGAACGAAATTAGTTCGGCAACGGCGCAATAGCTAAGGCGTGCGCGTGGTAATCGGGAGGTCCTCAGGTTCGAATCTCGGCAAAGGCATCGAAATTTCATTATCGGTAAGAATAAACATATGAATTTAATTTATATTTAGGGCCAGTTTCTCAATGTCTGGTTAGCTAAACTAACAGATGGTTAGCTTAACTATCTGATGGTTAGTCAAAATTGAGTTTCTCAATCTCTGGTTAGGGTTGTTCGTGATAAAAACTAACATGAGGCCTGAGTGCCGGTTAAAATTTGTTCTCTCGTTAAGTGCCGATATAAATATCGATGAAATCATCGTTAGGCAAACAGGTGACTGTGGCTGACACTTGCATTGTTTACATTTTATTATTCAAGCAAAATGGCATCGCATCAAAGAATTCTTAACATCCACGCAATGTGGCCGCTTTCTGTTCTCAACTGAGCTTATTAAACTTGTTTGTGTTCTCATTTCCATTTTTTAATTGTTATTTTTGAGTTGAAAGAAGAATTTGGCAGTCACAAAACAAAAAATACCAAACAAAACCAGCTATTTTGCTCGAAAAGGGTGGCAGCACCATCAATGCGATAGTATCATATCGATTTAACTTAACCATACATTGAGAAAACCAAATTGGCATAACGCGAGCGTTAAATTTATCTGGTCGTTAGCTAATTCTTACTTTAACCAGACATTGAGAAACTGGCCCTAAAGGTATTTGGTAAAGTTATTAACTATTAACAAAAAACAGCTATACAGTGAAATACTTAAAATGTCTCCCCACAGCTGCAATAAGTTTAATAACAATATTATAGTAGCTTACACTTGAATTACACACCAATCAGCGATATGATACTGATTTCAAAGTGTTAAACAGTGAAATACTTAAAATGTCTCCCAACAGCCGCAATAAGTTTAATAACCATATTATAGTAGCTTTTACTTAAATAACACACCAATTAGCGTTATGATAACATAGTTGTCTTTCGTTGGTGACGGTTGTGTTTTTACGTGCTCTCAAGTATTTATTGTTCTCTTGTGTTTACGGTGCTTAAATTTGTTTAATCTGGTAAATAATTCTAACAGGGATTGCAAATATACCTGTACATATTTACGTTTTCAAAAAAAAAAAGAGCTTTGCCAAGTTTTTATACACTTTAATTTGCAGTTTAACTGACGCTGCAGTGCCTTACTTAAAGAAAACATACGTACATACATATATACATATATTTGCATTTGCTTATTCTGTGGCTACTAACAACAAACAGCTTGTAAATGTTATTACTCTTGCTTTTTAGCATCAGTCCTCTCCCGATTTCGTCCGCTCTTATCCGACGGTTCTATCTGCTCACGCTCTCTTGCTCTCTTTATTTTTACCGTTTCAACCAAGGCATACTTATTAAGGTAGTCTCACTCCGCTCTCTCGTTGCCTTACGACAAAATAAAACGCAAAAAAAATCGTGCGCGTATGTGCATCGCTCACAACGTTCGCAACAAGACTGAATCGTAAGGCAACAGAAAAAGAGAGCGAGCAAAAGAGCTGGACTACCTATATAAGTATGCCTTGGTTTCAACGTACTCATTGCATTGAAACGTTAATACATACATATATTCTTGCACTCTTCATTGTTTTGTTTTAGCATTTCGATTTGCTTATTTCATTGTTTACATTTTTATACTCGATACCGAAGGTAAAGAGTATATTGGGTTTGTGTCCGTCCGTCTGTATGTTCGCAACTTTTTTCCACACCCTTCAAGCGAGAGACTTGAAACTTTCCAATTCTCTTTATCTATGGGATAGTAAACTAAAGTGTCAAGATGGGGATTCTACGATAACTGGGGGCTAGCAAATCGATAAATTCGATAACTCAAAAATGATAAATCCACATATTTCGCACATCCTTACAGCTAGAGCTACCAAATTTGCTAAGCAGATAGCTACTAGCAACCCCCGAAAAACTGCATCAAAAGATGGGAGCCACGCCCACCCATTCCGCCCCCAGCCCCCCCGCATTTTGAAATCAGAAAGCCTATATCTCCCACAGTTTTTGAGGTAGAGCCACTAAGTTTGGTTCCGATAGGTGATGATGACCCCCAAAAACTGCATCAAAAGTTTGAATGCCACGCCCAACAATACCCCCCTAGCCGCCCCCAGCTGCAACAACGCTTCGTCAAAAACGGGAATGCGTGTATCTTCCAGAGTTGTGGAGCTAGAGCCACCAAATTTAGTGGGAAGATAGCTGGTAACAACGCCCAAAAATCTGCATCAAAGTTTTGGAGCCACGCCCACCCCTTCCACCCCCCTTTCCTAACCTTTTACAAACTTTGAGCTAGAGTCACCAAACTTAGTATGAAGGTAGCAGTTGACATTCCACAAAGATCTGCAGCAAAAATTTGGATGCCACGCCCACCCATACCGCCCCCAGCCCCCCTTTCCCATCAAACTTACAAACTTTGAGCTAGAGCCACCAAATTTGGTATGAAGGTAGCGATTGACATTTTACAAAGATCTGCATCAAAAGTTTGGATGCCACGCCCTTTCATAAGGCCCCAGCCCCCCTTTTCCACACATTTTACAAACTTTGAGCTAGAGTCACCAAATTTGGTATGAAGATAGCAATTTACATTCCACCCATACCGCCCCCAGCCCCCCTTTCACAACTTTTTACAAATTTCGAGCTAGAGTCACCAAATTTAGTATGAAGATAGCAATTGACATTCCACAAAGATCTGCATCACAAATTTGGATGCCACGCCCACCCATACCGCCCCCAGCCCCCCTTTCCCAACAAACTTACAAACTTTGAGCTAGAGTCACAAAATTTGTAAGGAAGATAGCTTGTGGCATCCCCATCTGCATCGGAAAATCTGTTAGGCAGCGTACACCTCTGCCGCATCCGTACCCCTCAGCAGTCAGGCCTCTTTTTACCGGTTTTAATACTGGTATCGAGTATGCAGCAGTCGGTTGCGTCCGACTGCAACGTTTCCACTTGTTCAATATGTTAACCTGCTGTAGCAAAAATTGTAAAACGGGTGGTACAACCAACCAAGACTTTATTATACTCGATACCGAAGGTAAAGAGTATATTGAGTTTTTGCAATGTCCGTCATGGTGTCCGTCCGTCTGTCCGTCTGTCCGTCTGTATGTTCGCAACTTTTTTCCACACCTTTCAAGCTAGAGACTTGAAACTTTCCAATTCTCTTTATCTATGCGATAGTAAATTAAAGTGTCAAGATGGGGGTTCTACGATAACTGGGGGGCTGGAAAATTGATAAATTCGATAACTCAAAACCGATAAATCCACATATTTCGCACATCCTTACAGCTAGAACTACCAAATTTGGTAAGAAGATAGATACTAGCAACCCCCAAAAACTGCATCAAAGTTTTGGAGGCACGCCCACCCATTTCCCCCCCTGCCCCCCAGCATTTTGAAATCACAAAAGGATGTATCTCCCTCAGTTTTAGAGCTAGAGCCACCAAATTTGGTGCCAAGATAGGTTATGATGACCCCCCAAAAACTGCATCAAAAGTTTGGATGCCAAGCCCACCAATACCGCCCTAGCCGCCCCCAGCCACCCCAACGCTTCGTCAAAAACGGGAATGCGTGTATCTTCCAGAATTGTGCAGCTAGAGCCACCAAAATTGGTAAGAAGATAGCTGGCAACGACACCCAAAAATCTGCATCAAAGTTTTGGAGCCACGCCCACCCATTTCGCCCCCCTTTCACCACTTTTTACAAACTTTCAGCTAGAGTCACCAAATTTGGTATGAATATAGAAACTGACATTCACCAAAGATCTGCATCACAAATTGGGATGCCAAGCCCACCCATACCGCCCCCAGCCCCCCTTTCCCTACCATTTACAAACTTTGAGCTAGAGTCACCAAATTTGGTATGAATATTACAATTGACATTCCACAAAGATCTGCATCAAAAATTTGGATGCCACGCCCACCCATGCCGCCCCCAGCCCCCCTTTCCCCACTTTTTACAAACTTTGAGCTAGGGTCACCAAATTTGGTATGAAGATAGCAATTGACATTCCACAAAGATCTGCATCAAAAATTTGGATGCCACGCCCACCCATACCGCCCCCAGCCCCCCCTTTCCCCACCTTTTACAAACTTTGAGCTAGAGTCACCAAATTTGGTATGAATATAGCAATTGACATTCCACAAAGATCTGCATCAAAAATTTGGATGCCACGCCCACCCATACCGCCCCCAGCCCCCCTTTCCCCACCTTTTACAAACTATGAGCTAGAGTCACCAAATTTGTAAGGAAGATAGCTTGTGGCATCCCCATCTGCATCGGAAAATCTTTAAGGCAGCGTACACCCCTGCCGCATCCGTACCCCTCCGCAATCAGGCCTTTTTTTTACCGGTTTTAATACTGGTATCGAGTATGCCGCAGTCGGTTGCGTCCGACTGCAACGTTTCCACTTGTTTTATGTTGATTGTTTGACAACGCGATCTTCATGAAATGTGCTGGCTTTACTGCCAAAATAAGGGACAGCTTAGTTGCTGACTCTGGCCTGAAATGGTATTGTGAGTCCTGCAATGAGGTTGAGAAGGAAACTGCTCAATTCATAAGGCAGACTCACCTAAGCTTTGTATCTATGAACAAAGCGTTTAATAATCTGCATACGGCTTTCAAAGAGCTTGAGGCGAATTTTAAAAACGGCAAAATCATGACGGAATCTCCGAAGCGCAAAAAGACTTCGGGTCCTTTTCCACCTAGTGTCCCACCTGTCCTGCCAACCAAGCCACTACTGGTGCCAAGTAATAATCCCACATCGGGGCCTATTGCTGGCCCATTAATGGTTTTTAACTCGCCAGCTAGAAATCCTATTAATAACTTAACCACAGCTAACAATCCTTTACTAGTGCCCTCTGATCCCACAGCTTGTGTGCCTAGTAATCCTACTGTAGGTACAGCCGGCACTCCCAAGCCTCTTGTTGTTGTGCCTATCAACAAATTTATCTTTGTGCCTAGGCTAGCATCCGATACTTCATCCGATGATGTTAGTGCCTACATTAAAAGTTATATCGAGTCCCCACATATTAGGGTGGAAAAATTTAAATTCAAACACGCCCGAAGCATATCTTCTTTTAAATTGAGTGTTCCGCCCCAACTTTTCACGACGCTTTTCTCTGAAAAGTTTTGGCCACCACAGCTCGTTGTAAAGGAGTATGTGAATAGGCGTAATGATAATTTTAATAAAAATTGTATTAGGATTACTAGTGCTTAGCCTGTTAGCCACCCTGTGGCCTCCACGTCGTTGGCAAAAAACTAACAAATGTAATTAGCTTGGCCTACCAAAATGTTAGAGGCCTTAACACTGAACTTGCCAAATTATATGTAAACAGCCTATCTTTTGATTCACAAAGTTGCACTTACAGAAACCTGGTTAAAACCCGATATTTCTGATTATTCCGACTCTGTTTTTCCTCTGAACAGATTCTTTCTGAGGATCTTCCGGACATAGATTTTTTATGTGTTAAATTATTACTAAACGGCCGTTCACTTTATGTTACTTGCTCTTATATTCCTCCTCATTCCGATTTTAACATTTACTCATCCCATCTGAGTGCCCTGCAAATCGTTTCGTCATTTTGACAGATATGGATAATCTGATGGTGGTTGGTGATTTTAATCTGCCACATGTTGTATGGTCTGTGAATGACACATCTTTGGCGGTGTTACCAGTCACTTCTGATGATTTTATCGATGGCCTACTGGAGTTATGCCTATCCCAAGATAACAGGGTGTTTAACTGTAGTGGTAGAATGTTGGACATAATATTTGTATCTGACTCAGATTGCAGTAATACTAGTAGAATACCCCTTTTAGTGCTTCCGGAAGATACTTACCATCCAACCTTAGAACTATCCATCGAAATTCTTAACCCTAGTTCAATATCTAATTATACATTAAAAACCCGTTGCTTTCGTAAGACTAATTTTACTTAATTAAATAACCTTCTTCATCATACTAATTGGTCTTGCCTTTATTCCTGTAGTGATATAGAAACTGCCATTGCCATATTTTATAGGACCTTGAACTCTCTTTTGGATATTTGTGTTCCCCTCACTCGTTCTTCAAGTGTTAATAAACCACCTTGGTTTACGGGGGAACTATCGAAATTGAAAAACGCGAAGACAAGATCATATAAAAAATTTGAAAAATCGGGAACTACTTTAGATTTATCTTTGAATTTAGTAGCAAAATCTAGTTTTCTTTCTCTTAACACATCTTGTTATAATAATTATCTTAATCGTTGTAGACTAAACTTTTCACGTGACCCTAAACAGTTTTATAAATTTGTTAGCTCTAAACGTAAGTCTTCTTGCTTGCCTACCTCAGTATACCTTGATAATACAAAAGCAAGCTCTGATCAGGCAGTAGCCGATCTATTTGCTGAGTATTTTCAATCAGTATATTCAACGAATTAACATAGTTGCAGTAATTCCTATCCTTTCAAGTTCAATCGTCAAATTGCATATATATCCCAGTTATTACTGAGTGTACGCTTCTAAGTGACCTTAATTAACTCTATCAAACCAGGTTATCTGCCTGGTCCTGATGGAGTGTCAGGTTGTATACTTAGATACTGTGCGGATTCACTTTGTAAACCCTTACATAAATTATTTAACTTGTCGGTTGACTCAACAGTGTTTCCTGCTATATGGAAGGAATCTTTTATTATTCCACTCCATAACAAGTGGAATCGTTGCAGTCGGACGCAACCGACTGCGGCATACTCGATACCAATGGCCTCTTTTAACCGGTTTTAAAACTGGTAACGAGTATACCGCACTCGGTTGCGTCCGACTGCAACGTTTCCACTTGTTTGACTTGTTTCTTTTGAGATTCCGCTTTTTTGGGATTTACACAGAGAAAAAAATAAGAACAAATGTTCTTAATTATTCAGAATTTTCGTTCATGGTTTGTTGGTATTAAAATACGAACGGCGTTCTTAAAACATGTTCTTAATTTTGATTTTGTTCTTAAATTATGAACAGACGTTCTTGATTTATGAACCGTGTGTTGGTATTGGTCCATTATAAGAACATTGGTTCTTAATTTGGTACAAATGGAACCAATTTCGTTCTATTTGTACCAAATTAAGAACATTGTTCATAAAATATGAACGCATTTATCACCCAAAGCTGAGCCGAAGTTTGATTGGTTAACATTAAACTTTACTGCGAACGAAATTAGTTCGGCAACGGCGCAATAGCTAAGGCGTGCGCGTGGTAATCGGGAGGTCCTTAGGTTCGAATCTCGGCAAAGGCATCGAAATTTCATTATCGGTAAGAATAAACATATGAATTTAATTTATATTTAAAATATTTCTCTATCATATTAAAGGTATTTGGTAAAGTTATTAACTATTAACAAAAAACAGCTGTACAGTGAAATACTTAAAATGTCTCCACACAGCCGCAATAAGTTTAATAACAATATTATAGTAGCTTACACTTGAATTACACACCAATCAGCGTTATGATAACATAGTTGTCTTTCGTTGGTGACGGTCGTGTTTTTACGTGCTCTCAAGTATTTATTGTTCTCTTGTGTTTACGGTGTTTAAATTTGTTTAATCTGGTATATAATTCTAACAGGGATTGCAAATATGTATACGTGTACATATTTACGTTTGCAAAAAAAAGAGCTTAGCCAAGTTTTTATACACTTTAATTTGCAGTTTAACTGACGCTGCAGTGCCTTACTTAAAGAAAACATACGTACATACATATATACATATATTTGCATTTGCTTATTCTGTGTCTACTAACAACAAACAGCTTGTCAATTTTATTACTCTCGCTTTTCTGCTCACGCTCTCTTGCTCTCTTTATTTTTACCGTTTCAACGTACTCATTGCATTGATGCGTTAATACATACATATATTCTTGCACTCTTCATTGTTTTGTTTTAGCATTTCGATTTGCTTATTTCATTGTTTACATTTTTCAATATGTTTACCTGCTGCAGCAAGAATTGTAAAACGGATGGTACAACCAACCAAGACTTTATTTTATGTAGATTGTGTGACAACGCGATCTACATGAAATGTGCTGGCTTTACTGCCAAAATAAGGGACTGCTTAGTTGCTGACTCTGGCCTGAAATGGTATTTTGAGTCCTGCAATGAGGTTGAGAAGGAAACTGCTCAATTCATAAGGCAGACTCACCTAAGCTTTGTTGAACAAAGCGTTTAATAATCTGCATACGGCTTTCAAAGAGCTTGAGGCGAATTTTAAAAACGGCAAGATCATGACGGAATCTCCGAAGCGCAAAATGACTTCGGGTCCTTTTCCACCTAGTGTCCCACCTGTCCTGCCAACCAAGCCACTACTGGTGCCAAGTAATAATCCCACATCGGGGCCTATTGCTGGCCTATTAATGGTTTTTAACTCGCCAGCTAGAAATCCTATTAATAACTTAACCACAGCTAACAATCCTTTACAAGTGCCCTCTGATCCCACAGCTTGTGTGCCTAGTAATCCTACTGTAGGTACAGCCGGCACTCCCAAGCCTCTTGTTGTTGTGCCTATCAACAAATTTATCTTTGTGCCTAGGCTAGCATCCGATACTTCATCGGATGATGTTAGTGCCTACATTAAAAGTTATATCGAGTCTCCATATATTAGGGTGGAAAAATATAAATTCAAACACGCCCGAAGCATATCTTATTTTATGTTGAGTGTTCCGCCCGAACTTTTCACGACGATTTGTTCTGAAAAGTTTTGGCCGCCACAGCTCGTTGTAAAGGAGTATGTGAATAGGCGTAATGATAATTTTAATAAAAATTGTATTAGGATTACTAGTGCACAGCCTGTTAGCCACCCTGTGGCCTCCACGTCGTTGGCAAAAAACTAACAAATGTAATTAGCTTGGCCTACCAAAATGTTAGAGGCCTTAACACTGAACTTGCCAAATTATATGTAAACAGCCTATCTTTTGATTCACAAATAGTTGCACTTACAGAAACCTGGTTAAAACCCGATATTTCTGATTATTCCGTTTTTCCTTCAAAATATAACTTGTACAGATGCGATCGCACTTCCCGCAAAGAGGGTGGTGTTCTCATTGCTGTTGACTCCTGTATTTCCTCTGAACAGATTCTTTTTCTGGATCATCCGGACATAGATTTTTTATGTGTTAAATTATTACTTAACGGCCGTTCACTTTATGTAACTTGCTCTTATATTCCTCCTCATTCCGATTTTAACATTTACTCATCCCATCTGAGTGCCCTGCAACTTGTTTCGTCATTTTTGATATATATGGATAATCTGATAGTGGTTGGTGATTTTAATCTGCCACATTTTTTTACCTTCGGTATCGAGTATAAAAGTTCTTCTAAGTCCAACGTTAAAAATTATAGAGGCATATCCAAGTTGTCCGCCATTCCTAAAGTCTTTGAAAAAATTATATGTTCTCAACTGCAACACACATGTAGTTCAATTATATCGCCTTATCAACACGGTTTTGTTAGGCGTAGATCTACTACCACTAACCTTCTTGAATTCACTTCGCTTGTTATCAAAGGGTTTAAGGAAAAAATGCAAACGGACGTTGTTTACACCGATTTTAGTAAGGCATTTGATTCTGTTAGTCATTCTCTGTTGCTTCAAAAATTAAATATTATTGGATTTCCAGCAAAACTCGTATTGTGGCTTTCGGAGTACTTGTGTGGCCGAACACAAAAAGTTGTTTTTAAGTCGTCTGTATCTAAACCTATTTTAGTTACCTCTGGTGTTCCCCAAGGTAGTCACCTTGGTCCTTTGCTATTTAATTTGTTTATTAACGATCTTCCAGCTGTTATTACTTACCATTTTGTTTATATGTTGGCTGATGATGTAAAACTATGTTTCACCTACAATGATGCTTCTCTGTGCAACTTACTACAGTCGGATTTGCGTGCGCTGTCGGCCTGGTGTCGTTTTAACTTACTCAATTTAAACTATTCAAAATGTAAAGTCTTTTTGTAGAAGTACCCCTCATACTGCTCACTACTTGCTTGATGCTTCACCACTTGACCGCGTGTTTGAAATTAAAGATCTAGGCATAATTCTTGATCCTAAGCTAAAGTTTGACTCTCATACTTCGTCTATGGTTAATAAGGCCATTCATGTCTTTGGCTTCATCAAGCGGTGGTCGAAAGAGTTTAAAGATCCCTACACCACTAAAACGCTTTATACATCCTTAGTACGTCCCATCCTGGAGTATGGATCTTGTGTGTGGTCCATACAATACTCGATTCACCAGGATAGAATTGAATCTGTGCAGAAGAAATTTCTTCTATTTGCCCTTAGAAGTTTTAACTGGGTTCCTGGAGTAGACTTACCCCCGTATTCAAGTAGACTCCTTTTGATTAATCTTCCCTCCCTGTTAAACCGTAGAACTATGCATGGAGTATTATTTATTACTAAGCAACTTAATGGTGAAATCGACTCATCAGTTCTTTTGAGTCGAATTAAATTTAATGTCCCAATTAGATCTTCACGTAACTTTTTACCCCTTAGCCTTGATCGTTGCTTCAGCAACTATTTAATTCATGAACCATTTCGTGTTATATGTTCTGACTATAACAAACTTTTTTTTTTTTTTTTCAATTTGAAATCTACAAATTTTATTTGCTAAAATTTTTCAAAATACTTAGGAATTCTTTTCGGTATAAGTACATAAATAAGTAGAATATATAATTATATATATATTTTGAAGGCACTGTGTTTCTTGCACTTTACACTTATTAAACATAGAAATACTTAGATTAACATTAATAACATAATATTCAATACATAGGCACATACATTATAAGTACAGTTAGAATTGGAATTGGATGAGTTTATATACATTTGAAAGACTGGCTGGATAATAAGCACGTACGTTAAAAAACAAAAATCTCTGATTCAATCAATATATATTGGCCTTAGGACGATGATCTGACATTTTGTTGAGCAGATTCGAATGCCTTCTTTGCAACCTGTTCCAGATTCTCATAGGTTGATTTGCCCGTCTGCTTAACCATATCATGGAAAACTTTGCTTTCGGCAGAAGTTAAAAGTTCATAAGGTGTTCCAAACTCAACCACTCTGCCGGCATCCATGACGAGCACCTTATCGGAATCCATTATTGTGTGTAGTCTATGGGCAATTGTAAGTACGGTGCATTCTTTGAACTTATTTCTAATGGTCGTTTGGATAAGTGCATCAGTTTGTGGATCCACATTGGCAGTGGCCTCATCCATGACCAGGATGCGATTCTCACGAAGAATCGCACGAGCCAAACACACCAATTGACGTTGACCCACGCTGAAATTCGTGCATATAGTTTTTCATCACTATATTCATCGAAGGGATCCAAGTTGTAGCGCATTGTGCCAGAGAACAGCACCGGCTCCTGAGGTATGATTGATATTTTGCTGCGCAAATCGTGCAAGCCCATTACTTGCGTGTCTTGCTTATCGATCAGTATGGAGCCATCGGTGTATGAGAGGCGGAACAATGCGTTTATCAGTGAGGATTTACCTGCACCTGTGCGACCCACAATGCCAAATTTCTCACGCGCTTTGATAACAAAATTAAGAGACTTGAGGACGTAATCGGATTTAGGGTCCGGTAAATAACGTAGACTCAGTTCTTCGAAGACGATCTTGCCATGATCAGGCCAGGTCTTGGGCGGTTTCTTATTAGCCGGAGCTTCTAAAGCGCCTTCTGGTTCAATATCCTCTTACTCGACGACACGCTCCACAGCAGTCATGGTGTTCTCCAGCTCTGCAGACTGTCGCATGCCCCACTGCACCATGCCAGTCATGCCCATTGCCTGGGTAATTGCCAAGCCTACTTCACCACCATTAGCTGGTGGAAAAATGAAGAAACTTAGAGTTATAATGCCAATGTAGACGACACAGAAACAGTCCAGCCAATAACCAAAGGCACGTGAAGTGCTGATAAACATGTAAAACGCCGAGCTATGCAAGTTCTGATGATTGTCAAACTCGCTTATAAGCACACGCTGTGCTCCGAAGGCGCGTATCGTAGACAGACCCGTCAGCGATGCAGCCATATGTGAGTAAATTGGCGAGCGAGTAATGGCCTCCAAACGTTTGACATTGCGTGATGTTTTCAAATAGAATGTGCGCAGCTGATAGAAAATGATGCCGAGTATCAGCGTGGGAACGAGAAAAAGCGGATTTACAATAGCTATGACAATGACAATGCCAGCTAAGGCTAAAAATATTTGTATAACATCCATCATGACAACCGGCAGTACTTCATCCACTTGACCCATATCCTTTGAGAAACGATTCAGAATACGACCCGATGGATTTGTATTGAAAAAATACATAGCAGCACGTGTGATACCGCGAGACATCGAGTTATGCAGTCTGGTGGATGCCTTCATGGCCACATTGAAGAACAAAAATGAACGTGCCAGCGTAACAGCAATTGCAGCTATTGTGATTATTGTAAATATATATGTATCCAGCGTTTCACCATCCACCGACCAGCCCAATTCGTTAAGCCACAAGGAGAGACGTGATTCGAGAACATTCTCTTGTCTCCTTGGAGGCCTCATCTCCATTACTAAAAGATTGATCCTTTTTGCTTTATCTAATCGTAACCACTAACTACTAATCTAATGCTGGTCTGATTGGGCTTTTCTGGGTTTTTCCCAATCCTTGCAACAAATGTTGGACTACTCAATTTTTATTGAATTTCCCAGAGCTTAAACGTTGACTTTTATTATACTCGATACTGAAGGTAAAGAGTATATTGAGTTTGTGCAATGTCCGTCATGGTGTCCGTCCGTCTGTCCGTCTGTATGTGTCCAATTTTTTTCCACACCCTTCAAGCTAGAGACTTGAAACTTTCCAAATCTCTTTATCTATGGGATAGTAAATTAAAGTGTCCAGATGGGGGTTCTACGATAACTGGGGGGCTGGCAAATCGATAAATTCGATAACTCAAAACCGATAAATCCACATATTTCGCACATCCTTACAGCTAGAAGTAGAGGTGGGCATGGGCTGGGTTTTTGTCGGGTACCCGTGGGTACCCGCGGGTACCCGTGGGTATGGGCTGGAAAATCTAATTTCGGGTTGGGTGCGGGCGGGTATGGGTTAGGTCGCTCAACCCGAAAATTAATTTGGAAATATGATTGTGAAATATTTAAATATGTTTTTTTCTTAACTTCGTGTACACTATCGATTACTTTTCTTATCGATTATCTCAATTACAATTATCATCACCATCTATTACAATTATCATCACTAAGTGAAAAGAACGCTGAAAATGTCGGACGAGAGTAATAATGAAAATGATGAATCTGTACCAAAAATTGCAAAAACGAAAGCCGAAGTCCAGAGAGCTATTAGGTCGGCTGACGCGCGATATAAATTAATTGACAATGCAAGTGGAAAAAGTGATGTGTGGAAAAATTTTAAGCACGTGGATTGCGACGGCAAGCGTCTAGATTTTGTGTGCTGTTGCAAATGCAAAATTGTGTTTGCTTTTAGTGCAAAGCACGGCACCACAACACTTGCTCGGCACAAATGCGCTTTTGTTGCTCCGCCTAATCAACCAAAGTTGAACTTTGCATCAAAGGCTGTTCCAAAAAAAGTTCTTGATGATTTAGCTAGAAAGCAACTAACATTTGTAGCTAAAGATTTAATGCCATTAAATGTCACTGAGGGTAAGTCTTAGTTAAATTTCATATATTCATCAATGTTAATAATTGCTAAATTTATAGGAACAGGTTTTCGTGAATATGTTCAAGCTGTTTTGAACATAGGCGCCCAATACGGAACGCAAAACTGCCATGACATCATTGTGTCCAGGAAAAAACTTACCGGCAGTGTCATGGTTGCCGAATACAACCGCATTAAGGATCTGCTTACTTCTACCTTATCCAACCAATACATGGCATTTACTACGGATATGTGGACGGATATTGTTTAAAAACGTCGATTCTAGGTGTTAAAGAATTCTTGGAAGATCAAATTAAGCGCATATTGCTCGAATATAACTTGCAAAGTAAGTTAAGGAATTCTGTAATTGTTACTGACAATGGAGCGAACGTGGTTGCCGCGTTCAAAAATTACAAAAGGCTTTCTTGCGCCTGCCATAACTTAAACCTAGTTATGGACGATGTTATGGAAAAGAATCCCGTCCATGAAATTAAATTTTTAATAGACAATTCCAAAAATCTTGTTAAGTTTTTCAAGCATTCCGAACTCAATCACAAATTAAGCAAATCTCTAAAGCAAGAAATAAAAACGCGTTGGAACTCTATATTTATTATGCTTGAAAGCATATTTGAGGTTCAACTAGAAATCAAAACTTTACTTGTATCAAAAAATGAAGTTAAACGTATAGCTAATATCGACTTTACTTTAATAGAAAATGTAATTACCTTTTTAAAACCGTTTAAAGATTGTTCTGACAAATTATCGTCTGAAAAAGAGCCAACAATTATATATATATATATATATATGTATATATGCTTTATGGTATGAAAAACTAAAAAAACAATGTAAAGTTGAAATATTTGATTCCAATGTTATAGAACAATTGAAACAAAAAACTTTAACTTCTTTGGAAATGCGTTTTCAGCCAACTTCAGTGCATTTGGTTGGATTATTTTTAAACCCTCCATTCAAAGAATTAAGTTTTTTGCCTGATGAAAAAAAAATCATGTTTTGGAAACCGTCAAAACCATGATGCTTGAAATTTACGCAATCACAAGTGACACAGCTGACGACTCGAGAATTGAAAACTTTTCGCCAAATACGAATAATGAATTTCAAGAGTTTTTCGACACAAATCAACCAAAAAAAATGAAACTTGATTAAAGTCCAATAAATTTAGAGATAGATAAATATTATGCCACAACTACAAATTCAAACATGTCAATTTTAGATTTTTGGAAACAGGCAACTAACCTGAAATTGTTGCAAGTGGTGGCCAAACATATATTATGTATACCAGTAAGCTCTGCGACAAGCGAGAGAGTTTTTTCATCGTCGGGCTCAATATTGAATGAAAGGCGCACAAGATTGTCAAGCGCAAATCTCGATATGTTACTTTTTCTTTATAAAAATATGTAATTTAAGTGCTACCATTCCTTAATAAATGAATGTAATTTAAGTGCTGTTTTGGAGAAAGCATTACAAATTTTATTTTTCATTAAAATTTTCTTTTAATTTTTTCGGGCGGGCGGGTTGGGTTCGGTTAGCAAAATTTTTTAGCCTTCGGGTGCGGGTAAAATTTTGCTCTTCGGCCCATGGGCTGGGTCGGGTTGGGTGAAAAATTTCGGCCCATGCCCACCTCTAGCTAGAAGTACCAAATTTGGTAAGAAGATAGCTACTAGCAACCCCCAAAAAACTGAACCAAAAATTTTGTGCCACGCCCCCCCCCCCATTTCCGCCCCCAGGCCGCCCCATTCCGCCCCAGCCCCCCCCGCATTTTAAAGTCAAAAAAGCCTATATCTCCCACAGTTTTTGAGCTATAGCCACCAAATTTGGTGCCAAGATAGGTGATGATGACCTCTCAAAAACTGCATCAAAAGATTGGATGCCACGCCCACCAATACCACCCTAGCCACCCCCATGTGCCCCAACGCTTCGTCAAAAACGGGAATGCGTGTATCTTCCAGAGTTGTGGAGCTAGAGCCTCCCAATTAGGTGGGAAGATAGCTGGTAGCGACCCCCAAAAAACTGAATCAAAGTTTTGGAGCCACGCCCACCCATTCCGCCCCTAGCCCCCCTGCATTTTGAAATCAAAAATGGCTATATCTCCCACAGTTTTTGAGTTAGAGCCACCAAATTTGGTGCCAAGATAGGTGATGATGACCACCTAAAAACTGCATCAAAAGTTTGGATGCCACGCCCACCAATACTGCCCCAGCCGACCCCATCCACCCCAACGCTTCGTCAAAAACGGGATTGCGTGTATCTTCCAGAGTTGTGCAGCTAGAGCCACCAATATTGGTAGGAAGATAGCTGGCAACGACCCCCAAAAATCTGCATCAAAGTTTTGGAGCCACGCCCTCCATTTCGGCCCCCTTTCCCCACTTTTTACAATTTTTGAGCTAGAGTCACCAAATTTGGTATGAAGATAGCAATTGACATTTCAGAAAGATCTGCATCAAAAATTTGGATGCCATGCCCACCCAAACCGCCCCCTGCCCCCCTTTCTCCACCTTTTACAAATTTTGAGCTAGAGTCACCAAATTTGGTATGAAGATAGCAATTGACATTTCAGAAAGATCTGCAACAAAAATTTTGATGCCACAACTACCCATACCGCCCCAGGCCCCCCCCTTTCCCCACCTTTTACAAACTTTGAGCTAGAGTCACCAAATTTGGTATGAAGATAGCCGGTGGCATCCCCATCTGCATCGGAGAATCTTTAAGGCAGCGTAAACCCCTGCCGCATCCGTGCCCCTTTGCGATAAGGCCTCTGTTTACCGGTTTTAATTCTGGTATCGAGTATGCCGCAGTCGGTTGCGTTCGACTGCAACGTTTCCGCTTGTTTTATTTAAGCTATTTTTTAATTTAAATTAATTTTGATATCATTTTAATGTCAGCTGCTCTTAGCTGACAATAAATAAATGATACTGATATCAGTGTTATAAAAATTAAAAATTTTTTAATATAACAACCAATGCTACTCCAAGTTCAAGCACAAATGGTTCTTAAATTAGGAACCAATGTCATCATTTTAAGAACAGTTTCAAGAACATGTCGTTCTTTTCGGTCGTAAAAATTCCGTTCTTAATTTAAGAAAACCGTTCTCATATCAAGAAATTCCGTGCTTAGGCAGTTATTGTCAACGGATGTTCTTGATTTTGCACTAGCGAGAACGGATTTTTTCTCTGTGTATTTTTTACTTCTAGCTTTTTAACATCTGGAAAAAATGGCAACACTGCATATAAGTATATATAGACTTTCTAGCGATTCAATAGAAAGAGATCTTCCTCGTTTGTTGGCCATAGAAACTTCAATATGGAGAAAGTCCAAATGGGTAATTCCAGCAAATCCAAAAATCGAGCGAACAAAATGTGTTAAGTAAAACACACGCGAAGCGCAAGCCAAAAAAAAAAAAAAACGATATAATGAGACGCGGTTTTTTTTCAAAATTGACAGCGAGTTTAATACTTGTGGTGGCTTCAAGTATGCAACGACAATTAAATCAAGCTAAGCCTACGCAAATGTGCATACTAGATCGAGAATTTCGGGAAACCCGTGAGTCCCGAAAAAATTATCGGGATCGACGGGATGGGAACGATTTTAAAAAAATCCGGGAAAGTCAGGATAAGTGGTCGATCCCGAAATTCCCACGGGTTCCGTTAAACCTATCGGGACCCTAAAATCAGTCGGGACCCAAACAAAATGTTCTCGATAAATTTTTGTATTTATCGAAATTACCCACCGATTGAATTTTGTAGTGACGCGATTTATCGCAAGTGCAAAAAATCGGAGCATTTGGATGTATTTTCACTATTACAAAATTCGGTCACTCTTTTTCACTAATTGGTACTGATATGGCAACGCGTGTTGAAATTTTGCAATTATTTGCCAAAAAATGTGAAGAAATTGTCTTTTTAAATTCTTCCTCAAAATCTGATGTGTGGGAAAACTTCAACATTATTAAGATTTTGCAGATTTTGTGCAGTGCAACCCGAAAAGGAAGACAACATCGATGAAGAAATAAATAATTATATTAAGCATTATAGATTTCAGAAAAATTGCGATTTTTTAACATTATGGCAACAATGCAATGCTTTGCCATTATTGCAAGTGCTCTCCAGGCAAGTGCTTAACGTTCCAACGTCTTCTGCCACCAGCGAAAAACTACTTCTACTTTAAGTAGAATTTTTAGAAGAGAGACGAACTCGATTAATTGGAAAAAATTTTGAGAGAGTATTGTTTTTAAAAAAAAATTTAAATTTAATGTAAGATTGTGTTTTAAAACAAAATATATGCAAACTTATATGAAAAAAAAAAAAAATTCCGGAAAATGTCGGGTCCCGTGGGATAGACACAAAACTTTTCGGGACAATCGGGATGGGAAAATCGAATTTGATTTTGGGACGGAATGGGATGGGAAGCAATTTCTCTCCCGATCCCATCTCTAGTGCGTACGCCACAATCGGCCGCACTTAGGTGAATTCGCCGTCGGCAGATTGCCGATCGGCTTAAAGGCTTACATAGCTTAAGAGCGCTTCAATATTTATCTTAAACTAACTTATGCTATGCTTAACTCCTAACTTAAGTAAATTACTCCAACACCTAGTGTGGTTCGCACAGGCAAACCAGGGTGACCAAAGAAAAACTACTATAGTATTAACGCAATGTTAGGTGTAGAAGTTCCATTGCCACAGACTTACAAAGACTTGGGTCTTATAAAAATGTTCCTGGGCATGCAGATCGAGCGTGATGCTGAAACTGGTGACATAAAGATGAATCAGGCGTTGTGCATCAGGTATGTGCTGCAGCGACATAAGATGGAGCAATGCAGGCCAGTTGCGACGCCATTAGATGCGGGATTCAAAGTGGCGTGCAGAAACGAGAAATGCGTGGCTGAAGATGTAACGGCATATCAGTCAGCAATATGCAAGCTAATGTGACGAGATATCTACCATTCCGTTGTAAAATTGGCGCATCGTAACAAGGACCCCACGGGAAACATGTTTGTGGTGTCAAACATGTGATGCGATATCTAGTGGGCACAATAGACAAAAATCTACACCATTGTAGAGGTGGCTAAAGGCTCAGAGGCTTCGTGGGTGAAGACTGGGCGGTGATATCGTCGATCATACACATTTCATGGAAGTTAGAGAAACAGGACTGCGTAGCGTTGAGCAGTATAGAGGCTGAGAACATGGCTCTCTCACCGGCCATAAAAGAAGTGCTTTATTTAAGGCGTTTGTTAATTGAGATTGGATGTGCAGCACCTTGCTGCCGCGTCAACTGTACGCCAAAAAATAGTTATAGGCGATTCTCCTTTATTGTATAAATACTGCAAGAAATCATATATCGAACATATATATATATATATTAACGCTATATATATATATATATATATATATATATATATATATATATATATATATATATAATTTACTTTCTTCTTATATTGTTTTTGGACTCGATTCTTGAAGGGTAAAAAGTTGCTAGTTATAGTGTACGCGCTTTAGTGTACCACAGTGATAAATAAAATCTTGACTGGAAACTGTTATATTTACTATCAACGTCAGCTTGTCGTCACCCTACCTTTGATATATATAACAGAATAACTCTATTCCTATCTGCTTATAAATATTTCGAAATAAATTTTTTTACTCCACAAAAATGTCTAAAAAAGATAAAAGCAAACAACCGCTTAAAATAAAAAAAAACCGTCAAAAAACTAAAAGAGACATACAGACCTTCAAAAAAGATGTAGAGACTGATAACCATAAAATTTCTGTGGATGATTTATTGGAGCGTCTTGGGACTGACCAGCAACAAGTAAGTTAAACTTAATGGAATTTTCATGCAGCACTTATTAAATATAAAAATGCATGTCTTAGGGTCTCTCACACTCGGCTGCAAAGTTACGGCTGGAAATAGATGGCCCCAATGCGTTAACTCCACCACCAAGCACTCCAGAGTGGATTAACTTTCTTAAAAACATGTTTGGCGGCTTTGCCATGCTACTTTGGTCCGGAGCTGCTCTTTGCTTTATAGCATACATCATACAAATATGTACACAGGCTGACTCAAATGATGACAATTTGTTCTTAGGAATCGCCTTGTTGGCAGTGGTAATAATTACAGGCTTATTTTCGTATTTCCAGGTAAAGTACTATGCGAACTTAAAACATAATATTTAGCAACTTAACCTTCGGCTAGAATAGGAGCACAAATCAGTTGCTATTATGGACTCCTTTAAGTTTCTCACACCGCAGTTTGCAACAGTAATACGTGATGGGGAAATTCATACCGTATCTGCGGAAGATCTTGTAGTCGGTGATATAGTAGAAGTAAAGTTCGGTGATCGCGTTCCTGCTGATATTCGCATTTTAGAGTCCCACAGTCTAAAAGTTGACAATTCATCACTTACCGGCGAATCTGAGCCTCAGATGAGATCTACCGAGTTTACACACGATAATCCATTGGAGACCAAAAACTTAGCATTTTTCTCAACAAATGTGTTAGAGGGTACCTGTCGTGGAGTTGTCATAGCAACTGGGGACAGGAGTGTCATGGGTCGAATTGCAAACCTTGCTGCTGGGTTGGACCAGGTACAATCACCAATATCTCGGGAAATACAGCACTTCATTCGAATCATTACTGTGTTTGCGGTTTTGCTGGGCCTTACATTTTTTGTAATCGCTATGATTCTTGGGTATGCTTTTCTCGATGCAGCAATATTTCTAATTGGAATTATTGTAGCTAACGTACCTGAAGGACTATTGGCTACTGTAACAGTATGTTTAACACTTACCGCAAAGCGAATGGCTAACAGAAACTGCCTAGTTAAGAACTTAGAAGCCGTCGAAACACTTGGGTCAACGTCTACAATCTGTTCAGATAAAACTGGAACGCTTACTCAAAACCGTATGACCGTTGCACATTTATGGTATGACCAATCTATTTTGGAGTCTAACACCACAGAATCTTTTAAGGGTACCGAATTTAGTAAGGAAGATAAATCATTCAACGCGCTTTTGCTATGCGCTGCCTTGTGTAATGCTGCTGACTTTAAAGGTGGTCAAGAGGAAGTGCACACATTAAAAAAAGATGTAAGTGGAACTGCATCTGAGGCGGCACTTCTTAAATTTGCAGATATTGTTTATGGTGGCATAGCAGCTGTGCGTCGCACTCATTTTAAAGTCACTGAAATACCATTCAACTCAACTGATAAGTTTCAAGTATCCGTTCATGCATACAATACAAGCGATGCATTTTACATAGTAGAAATGAAAGGGGCACCAGAACGTATATGGGACCTTTGCACCATGATTATAATAAACGGGGAAAACATGGAGCTCACTTCGAGCTTGAAAGATCAGTTTGAGGATGCATATTTGGATATGGGTGGAATGGGTGAACGAGTACTAGGATTTGCTGATTTAGTATTATCGAAAAATGATTATCCGCAATCTTATGTATTTAACACGGAGCCACCAAACTTTCCATTAACAAATCTACGTTTTTTAGGCTTGATTTCTATGATTGATCCGCCCCGCGCAGCTGTCCCTGATGCAGTCGCTAAATGTCGCAAGGCAGGAATACGTGTTATAATGGTAACTGGGGATCATCCAATCACAGCCAAGGCAATAGCCAGAAGTGTCGGCATAATAACAAATCCCACAGTGGAGGACATAGCCCAGAATCGTGGCATTCCAGTAAGTGAGGTAGACCCACGACTGGCTGGTGCTATTGTTGTACATGGTGGTGAGCTTCGTGAAATGAAAGCAGAAAATCTTGATGCAGTTATTCTTTATTATAATGAGATTGTGTTTGCGCGAACATCGCCTCAGCAAAAACTTATAATTGTGGAAGCCTGTCAAAGACGTGGTGACATTGTGGCAGTAACTGGTGATGGTGTCAATGACTCACCGGCATTAAAACGCGCTGATATTGGAGTAGCTATGGGCATAACTGGATCAGATGTATCTAAACAGGCTTCCGACATGATTTTATTAGATGACAATTTTGCATCCATTATAGTAGCAATCGAAGAAGGTCGACTTATATTCGACAATTTAAAAAAGTCAATTGCTTATACTCTCACCTCAAATCTACCAGAGATAACCCCTTTTTTGTTTTTTATGATGTTTGACATTCCATTGGCTCTAGGTACCATAGCAATTCTGTGTATCGACATCGGCACAGATATGTTACCTGCAATATCTCTTGCATATGAAAAGGCAGAGTCAGATATTATGTCACGAAAGCCTCGTGATCCTCATGAGGACCGCTTGGTTAACAAAAAGTATGACAAGTTTACTGAAACACAAAATGCTTTTAACAATCTTTTTTTTTTATATAGACTTATTCTAATGGCATATCTACAAATCGGTATAATTCAAACAGTAGGATGCTTTTTCACATTTTTTGCAATTATGGCTGAACATGGATTTCCTCCTTCAAGACTTGTTGGTATAAGACATGATTGGGATTCAAAAGATGTTGAAGACCTAATTGATGGATATGGACAAGAATGGGTATGTTAAAATTTGACAATTTTGATTCAGGCTTTTATAATTTATAACGACTTTGTTAATAATTTACGAAAGCAATTGACGCTATGGATTCCGCTTATTTCCATTTTTAAGCCTGAACCCATTAAAGGAAAATGTAAAGGCAGAAAAATGCATAAGTCAAGAATAATGCAACAACAACATACTTAGAAAATTTCTTGAAACGTTGAAACACCCCAGCCTATGTATACAAAAAGTGTTTCAAGTTTCAACAAAGTAAAGATGGGAAGAGCACAATATTTAGTCGATATTTGCTATCGATGTTCAGTACTTTTTAGTATATTTGGTGTATTTTTGTGCAAAAAAGTATGAACACATATGATTAATGGCCGCCAAATGTTAAAAGCATGTAATTGAGCAACTAATTCAAACAACGAGCTCTTCGCATCTTCAATATCCTTTATTTCTCTAATAACTTGCTTTGCTAAAGCATCGCATAGCATATCTTTAGCACTTATAAAAAGCATTTTTTATAAATAAAGTATGACCGCGGTAAACAGCAGCAGTGACGAAAATTTAAGAATAAGAAATGTAAACAAACAACAGCTGACTGCACAAACTTGAAACGCATTGACACCCAAAATGCCGTTCACGAGTTAATCGTTTCAACTTTGAAACATGAAACGATGAAACGGAGCTGTTGAACACCCCAATTAATTCAAAACATTCCGGTGTCATTCCTCGTGTAACACCAAGATTCTTGACATTCAAAGCTATTTCCTGTAGATCTTAATATGTATTAGTCGCATTCATATTTTATTCATGTGTTAACATCTTTACGCGCGGTAGCGTAACTATTAAAAGTAACACAATATCAAACTTCTCTGCCGTAACTCACATGCATACCTCGCTGCGTTAATTCGCTGCGTTAAATCGATCACAAATGTTTTGTGCGTCTTTCATTGAGAATTTTACTAGATGAAGAAAAAACTCGCCCGTTTGTCGCAGAGCTATCAGGTGTGCATAATATATTTTTAGCCACAACTTGCAATATTTTGGGTCAGTTGCTTGTTTCCATAATTCTAGAATTGGCAAGTTTTACTGAGAAGCTTTGGCATAATATTTTTCAATTTTTAAATCAATGTCAAGTTTTAGTTTTTATACTCGATACCGAAGGTAAAGAGTATATTGGGTTTGTGCAATGTCCGTCATGGTGTCTGTCCGTCTGTCCGTCTGTCTGTCTGTCCGTCTGTCCGTCCGTATGTATGCAAGTTTTTTCCACACCCTTCAAGCTAGAGACTTGAAACTTTCCAATTCTCTTTATCTATGGGATAGTAAATTAAAGTGTCAAGATGGGGGTTCTACGATAACTGGGGGGCTGGCAAATCGATAAATTCGATAACTCAAAACCGATAAATCCACATATTTCGCACTTCCTTACAGCTAGAACTACCAAATTTGGTAAGAAGATAGCTACTAGCATCAAAAATTTTGGAGCAACGCCCCCCAAAAATCTGCATCAAAGTTTTGGAGCCACGCCCACCCATTTCACCCCCCTTTCCACACCTTTTGCAAACCTTTGGCTAGAGTCACCAATTTTCGAGCTTGGTATAAATATAGCAATTGACATTCCACAAAGATCTGCAGCAAAAATTTGGATGCCACGCCCACCCATACCGCCTCCAGCCCCCCCTTTCCCAACTTTTTACAAATTTCGAGCTAGAGTCACCAAATTTGGTATGAATATAGCAATTGACATTCCACAAAGATCTGCATCAAGATTTGGATGCCACGCCCAACCATACCGCCCCAGCCCCCCTTTCCCCATTTTTTACAAAGCTCGAGCTAGAGTCACAAAATTTGGTATGAAGATAGCAATTGACATTCCACAAAGATCTGCATCAAAAATTTGGATGCCACAACTACCCATACCACCCCCAGCCCCCCCCTTTCCACAACTTTTAAAATTTTTGAGCTAGTGTCACCAAATTTGTAAGGAAGATAGCTTGTGGCATCCCCATCTGCATCGGAAAATCTTTAAGGCAGCGTACATCCCTGCCGCATCCGTACCCCTTGCAATAAGTCCTCTTTTTTACCGGTTTTAATACTGGTTTCGAGTATATCGCAGACGGTTGCGTCCGACTGCAACGTTTCCACTTGTTTTGGTTGATGCGTGTCAAAAACTCTTGAAACTCGTGACTCGTGTTTGGCGAAGAGTTTTCAGTTAGCGAGTCATCAAGATTGTCTTTTAACGTTTCGCGATATTCAATCATCATGCATTTCACTGTTTCTAACGCATGATTTTTTCTTTCTTCTGTTAAAAAACTTTACTCTTCAAACGGAGGGTTTAAAAATAATCCAACTAAATTAACTGAAGTTGAAGGTTTTCTCCTTTAATTGTTCCATTACATGGAATTCATATAATTCTACTTTGCAATGTTTTTTTAGTTTTTCGAACCATAATATTAATCAAAATATTTACTAACTTTATTTCGGGTAAAGCGGGTTGAACGGACAAACCCACACCCGCCCGCACCCAGCCCGAAATATGATTTTCCAGACCGTACCCACGGTTACCCGCGGGTGCCCACGGGTACCCGATAAAAACCCAGCCCGTGCCCACCTCTACTCGTGAACTAACGAACGCTGTCTGTTGCTTTGCATTTGCTTAGACAGACGAGTTGCACGGTTCTGCTGTTTATGTTATGCCCACAAACAACCACAAAAGAAAATACTATTACGTACGAGCAACAAGAATTTACTAAATAGAGCTGCCAAACAGCAAAATTCCAACACTGAATTGGAAGACGTAACGTAACTTAGCGTAGCTACCACTCTGCTTAAGCAATGCAAAACTGACAATTGCCTTTGCTAGACGCTTTTTTTTTGTGCTGTGTGCCTGGTCAGCAAATGTTCGATGGGCACCAAAACTGCCTTGGAAGTATGGTTTTCTGGATTTTCTTAGGCTTTTGTAGGCAAATAATACAAATTTAATATAAAATAGGCTGTTTAGCGTTTGCCGAAATTCATATTTGTTGAGAAAGGTCAATGAATTGCCTGGCAAATGGTACGCATACATTAAAATATGGACATGCATAGAGAAAGGCACACACACATGCTTAAGGTAGCTAGCCTTTCGGCTAGCAAAAATCAAAAATCAATGCCTGGCTACCATAAAAACTGCATATATGTATATATATATATATGTATGTTGGTATTAATTCGCTCATTTGCTTTGCTGCAAGGTCGAGCCCATAGGATAGATAAGAAACAAAATACGCGCATATAAAGAATACAAGGAAAACAAGTGGAAACGTTGCAGTCGAACGCAACCGACTGCGGCATACTCGATACCAGAATTAAAACCGGTAAAAAGAGGCCCTAATGCAAAAAGGTACGGATGCGGCAGGGGTTTACGCTGCCTTAAAGATTCTCCGATGCAGATGGGGATGCCACCGGCTATCTTCATACCAAATTTGGTGACTCTAGCTCAAAGTATGTAAAAGGTGGGGAAAGGGGGGGGCTGGGGCGGTATGGGTAGTTGTGGCATCAAAATTTTTGTTGCAGATCTTTCTAAAATGTCAATTGCTATCTTCATACCAAATTTGGTGACTCTAGCTCAAGATTTGTAATAAGTGGGGAAAGTGGGGGCTGGGGGCGGTTTGGGTGGGCGTGGCATCCAAATTTTTGATGTTGATCTTTGTAAAATGTCAATTGTTATCTTCATACCATATTTGGTGACTCTATCTCGAAGTTTGTAGAAGATGGTGAAAGGGGGGCTGGGGGTGGTATGGGTGGGCGTGGAATCCAAATTTTTGATGCAATTTTTAGGTGGTCATCATCACCTATCTTGGCACCAAATTTGGTGGCTCTAGCTCAAAAACTGTGGGAGATATAGCCATTTTTGATTTCAAAATGTGGGGGGCTGGGGGCGGAATGGGTGGGCGTGGCTCCAAAACTTTGATGCAGTTTTTTGGGGGTCGTTACCAGCTATCTTTCCACCAAATTGGGAGGCTCTAGCTCCACAACTCTGGAAGATACACGCATTCCCGTTTTTGACGAAGCGTTGGGGCACATGGGGGTGGCTAGGGTGGTATTGGTGGGCGTGGCATCCAATCTTTTGATGCAGTTTTTGAGGGGTCATCATCACCTATCTTGGCACCAAATTTGGTGGCTATAGCTCAAAAACTGTGGGAGATATAGGCTTTTTTGACATTAAAGTTCTGGAGGCTGGGGGCGGAATGGGGGGGCGTGGCTTCAAAATTTTTGATTCAGTTTTTTGGGGGTTGCTAGTAGCTATCTTCTTACCAAATTTGGTACTTCTAGCTGTAAGGATGTGCGAAATATGTGGATTTATCGGTTTTGAGTTATCGAATTTATCGATTTGCCAGCCCCCCAGTTATCGTAGAACCCCCATCTTGACACTTTAATTTAATATCCCATAGATAAAGAGATTTGGAAAGTTTCAAGTCTCTAGCTTAAAGGGTGTGGAAAAAAATTCGACACATACAGACGGACAGACGGACGGACACCATGACGGACATTGCACAAACTGTATCTCGGAAAACAATTTACAATGTTCTTAGTCGCGCAAAAAACGATGGCAGGCTTGAGGTGAAGATTGAAGGTGGCCGAAAAAAAAAAATAGGTCATTGCGCAGACCGCAAAATAATAAGAAAAGTTAATCAAAATCCTTTGCGATCTCTTGCCAACGATCTTAAGAAGGAATGTGACTTAAATGTCTCACATGAAACAGTGCGCCAAACCATTCTTTCCATAACTTTAGTTCGAGAGTTGCAAGGAAGAAGCCAGTCATGGTGTGGGGGTGCATATCCAGCAGCGGAGTCGGAGAGCTGGTTTTTTTTTTGAAAACACAATGAACGCTGCGCAATAACTCCAAAGACAAATTTAAGAGCAAGTGCGGAAAAATTTGGGTTTATGGGAGCAACAAGCCTAAATTTAAGTTTTACCAAGATAAGGACCATAAAAATAAGGAGCTTAATGTGCGGACTGTGCGGACTTGGCTGTTGTATAACTGCAGCAATGTCATTGAAACTCCAACCCAAAGCCCAGACCTTAACCCCATTGAAAATTTGTGGGCACACCTTAAGAAACAAGTTAGAAGGCTCTAGTCGGGAGAGCCTGACTAGAAGATACCCTGAACCCAGTTGAAATAAATAGATTAAATTTATATAAGACTTTTGTATACTGACTTAACTTCAATTGATTAAATTCGATATCTCCGGTGTTTCTTAACCGATTTGGACGAAATTTTCAGAAAAGTTCTATCGTTACCCATTATTTCAACCCTCATTTTTACATTTTCCAAATTCGATATTTTTTTTGTTATCGATTCCATGTGTATATTGGAAACCAGAATAGTGATCGATAATTTGAAGCAAACTTGTTCTGCTCATGGTATAGGAGAACTTATATCCCAAATCTGAAGTCTCTAGCTCTTGTAGTCTCTGAGATCCACTCGTTCATACAGACGGACAAACTGACAGACGGTCAGACAGTCAGACGGACTGACGGACAGACGGACGGACAGACGGACATATATATCGACTATATCGACTCGGCTGTTGATGCTGATCAAGAATATATATACTTTATGGGGTCGGAGATGCTTCCTTCTGTCTGTTACATACTTTTGCACAAAACCATTATACCCTTATTTAGTCATTTTTTGGGTTAAGAGTATAAAAAATTGGCTAAAGGTGTAACGGTGGGGTCTCTTGTCGAAGGTATTGTCGACTCGCTACGGCGTATGGGCTGCTACTGCCTACTTGGGTAGACGGAGATGTCACATGCAACCGACCGCGGTGCTTAGGGATCGGAGTTGCGCACTTCTTGCTATCGCTCGGTCTATAGCTCGCCGGATTGGTCGGGGTTCTTCCTCACCCAACGGCACGATTCCTAAGCACCGCGGTCGGTTGCATGTGACATCTCCGTCTACCCAAGTAGGCAGTAGCAGCCCATACGCCGTAGCGAGTCGACAATACCTTCGACAAGAGACCCCACCGTTACACATTTGGCGCCCAACTCTAGGGGCCTTGTAACATATGAGCAAAGTAGAATAACTTTGCATACTTTTTACCTGTACTAATAGCATCTAGTGCAAAGATAGCCTCATTAAAAGCTCTATTACATAACATAAAATGAAAGTGGATGAATCACTCTCAATTTTATTTAGCTTTTCAATTATTGCTTTTGTTTTCTTTTGAAACCAATGTTTTGAAGCTGCAGCCAGGTGTAGGAATATGCGATTGTAATTTAGATTATTCTGGATTAGTCGACCACTCATGACTATTAGTTTCTTTAAACATTGGGGATGCAAGAAAGGATTAAGTAAAATAACCAAACTTTGAGTTCGCATGCTACAAGAATTTCTCGGAATTACAACATACTGGAAAAGCTTCGGTTGTTGTCCAGTTGTGCTTGAGCATTAACAACCAAATCGGCAATAGAACCCATTTAACTTGCAATAGAAAAAGTTGGAACAATTTAGGTTTACCTTAAAATTTGTAAGCAACAACACGTGGGAAAATTACAGACCAAGTATTCAGGATAATTTCGTTTGATTTAATATAATATTTTACATACACCCATAATGGCAGTAAGACGTAGTACAGAGTACAGGCTCAGCAACGAGCTCTAGTGACTGAAATGAACGCTTATATTAAGACAAGCATCGAACAAGCAATACAAGAGCAGTTGTCGAAAATAAACTTTGGTAGGAAAGAATCTGAAGCAGAGCCAAGTCGAACAGCACCAGAATCGAGAGGATCCTATGAAAGGAACAGTCAAAACTTTGAGGCGTCTGCTGACAATTTACCAAATATGGAGGCAAATAGTCCCAGGGGTAGTAGTCATTCGAATGCAAGCATGACCTCAGAAAAAGCAGCTAGTATCATGCAAAGTTGGCGACTTAAGTACGACGGCACAAAAGACTCAATGAACCTAGATGAATTCTTATACCGCATTCGTTCCCTGACCTTGCAAAATCTCAATGGAGATTATCGGTTATTATGTAATAATATACACTTACTTTTCCATGGAAGAGCCAATGATTGGTTTTGGAATTTCCATAGAAAAAACCCCCTATATTCATGGCAGACCTTTTGTAAGGCATTCAGAAGTCGATTTGATGATGTGAAAGACGATTTCGATCTGTGGGAATTAATTAGGAAAAGACGTCAGAAGGATCAAGAATCTTTCGACGATTATCAATCCGCAATAGAAAGTTTGGTGAGTCAACTATCGCAGGAATTAAGTGAGAGGAAACTAGTTGATATTTTAAAACGTAATGCCAATAACGCGCTGCAATACGAACTATTGCACTTGAAGATAGACACACGAGCTGAATTACGAGAGGAAGTCAAAATTCACGAGAACTTCTGTAAAGAGACAAAAACTTTTGCACCTCGATCTAATTTTGCTCGCGGTCGAATCAGTGAGATCTTAGAAGAAAACACATCAGAAGAAATTGTATCGGAGATACAAAGTAAGCGAACATTATGTTGGAATTGTGATAAGGTAGGTCACCGTTTTGACGAATGTTTGGGAGAGCGGAAAATCTTTTGTTATGGTTGTGGGACTAAAAATGTTTTTAAGCCAAACTGTAACAAATGCAAGAATATAAAAAACCAAAAGAGGGATGCGCAAACCAACACCTAGTCGACGCATCCCTGAAAGTTCGAAAACCACAAAAGTTTTCAGTGGTCGATGTTGATACTCAAACAGACTATGCAGAGTTATTAACACCCATAAATATAAGATTAAAGAAATATTTGGAAACGCGAAAAAGAATTTTTGGGAGCATTCAGTCCCTGGCCTGTTTTTATAAGCCAAAGCGTTCCACTATTAGGATTAGAAATTTTTGGAAAAACATAAAACGTACTCGGAGAAAACTAGTACAATCAGTTTATATGAGTTTCGATAACCGATTGTATACTGATTTAAGTTTAGAAGGAAAAAACTATGTGGCCTTGCTAGACTCAGGAGCGACCATCAGTTGTCTAGGAAGTACAGCAGCTCAAACGATGATGAATCATCCAAAGATGCATAAATGCTCAGGCATGGTACGGACAGCTAACAATGAGTCTTGCCCTATAGCCGGTAGAATCAGACTGTTTGTAGAATTTCGTGGTAAGGCACACGACGTAGAATTTTTTTTAATACCATCTCTTAAACAAGATGTATATCTAGGTATAGATTTTTGGAAAGAATTTGGCCTTTTATCGCATCTTTTGGAGCCAAGTGCCGTACTAAATGAATTAGATAATGGTGACATTAACAACACGGAAAATGCGAAAATGCACAAACTAAGCACCAAAGACAGGTTTCGATTAAATGCAATAGTGCAAAATTTTCCCTCATATGAGCGGGAAGGATTAGGACGCACCAATTTAATTGAACACAGCATAGAAGTAGATCAAGTGACTCCAGTGAAACAGCGTCATTGGCCTGTTTCCCCAGCTATCGAAAAATTAATGTTTGACGAGGTTAGAAAAATGTTAGAAATGGATATAATTGAAGAATCCAACAGCCCTTGGAGCAGCAATTGTGTTCTTGTTCGTAAAGGAGAAAAGAATAGATTGTGTTTGGATTCTCGCATTGTAAATAAATTCACTCGCAAAGATGCGTATCCGTTGCCTCATATCGATGGTATACTTAGTCGCTTACCGCCAGCTAAATATATCACGGGTCTCGATATGAAGCACGCATTTTGGCAGATACCGTTGGCAGCAAAGTCTAGGCAGTATACGGCATTCACAGTCCCTAATCGTCCATTATACCAATACAAGGTAATGCCTTTTGGATTGTGCAATGCACCTCAAACACTGTGCAGGCTAATGAAAAATGTGATTCCGGCTAATTTGCGAACCCGGGTGTTTGTCTACTTAGACGATTTACTTTTGTTATCAGAAGATTTTGATTCACACTTATTGCTGTTACAAGAAAGCAAACCTAACGATTAACATAGCAAAGTCCAAGTTTTGCATGCGAGAAATAAAATATCTGGGATTTGTTATTGGGGACGGACAATTGAAGACTGACCCAGGCAAGATACAAGCCATAATTGACTTCCCTGTGCCAAAAAGCGTTAAACAATTAAGACGTTTCCTTGGACTTGCAGGATGGTATAGACGTTTTGTCAACAACTATGCGTCAGTCAGCTTTCCGCTCACCGAACTGTTGAAAAAACATAAAGGGCTCGAGTGGAATGATGATGCAGATTTTGCTTTTAAGGATTTTAAAATACGGCTCACCTCAGCTCCGGTACTGGCTACACCAGATTTTTCGAGACCGTTCATGTTAATTTGTGATGCGAGCACTACAGGAATAGGCTGCGTTTTAGCTCAACTCAATGACCAAGGGAGAAGAGGCTCCTATAGCATTTATGTCGGAGAAGCTCTCAAAGGCTCAACGGAACTATTGCGTGACAGATCTTGAATGCCTAGCGGTACTGAGGGGAATTTATAAGTTTAGAGCCTACGTAGAAGGCCAAGACTTTGAGGTTATTACAGACCATGCCTCCCTGCAATGGCTTATGAAACAAAAAGATCTTAGAGGAAGGCAAGGAAGATGGATTATTAAGCTTCAAGGTTTTAAATTTAAGGTCTCACATCGGCGTGGTACACAAAACGTGGTGGCTGACGCATTGTCAAGACAGAATGAAGAAGAGATAGCTGAAATTGAAGAACAGGGGCCCATAGTAGACTTAACCTCACCAGAATTTAAAAAGCCAGGAATACTGTGATCTTTTGGAAAAAATTCGTTTTAATCAAGCGAAATTACCAGACTTACAAATAATAGATGATTTTGCGTATAAGCGGACCGACTTCGCAACAGGGAGTTTAGTTGAGGATAACTCATCGTGGAAGCTTTGGGTACCCTCTGACCTTACCACTTCTATTATTGCGAGAGCTCACGATCCTCCAAACGCAGCCCACTGTGGCATAGGGAAAACCATAGAGAAAATAAAAAGATATTTATTCTGGCCGCATATGACCGCCCAAATTTGGAAGTATGTACTGAATTGCGATGTTTGTCGTCAAACAAAAAGTCCTAATATTATTTTAAGACCTAAAATGGGTAAACCTATGACGTCAGAGCGACCTTTTCAGAAACTTTATATGGACCTTCTTGGGCCATATCCCCGGTCGAAAAATGGAAATATAGGTTTGCTAGTCGTGGTTGACCACAATACCAAATTTCACTTTCTGTATCCACTTAAAAAGTTCACTTCGTTAAAAATAATCGAATACTTAGAAAAGAATTTATTTTGTACCTTTGGTGTGCCAGAAACTATTCTGACCGACAATGGCTCACAATTCGTATCTGGAGCCTTCGAAGCATTCTTAACGCAATATGGTATCGCCCATATCTGTACGGCCATTTATTCTCCACAGGCCAATGCTAGTGAAAGAGTAAATAGATCTGTATTAGCGGCGATTCGATCATATATAGGAAAAGATCATTCGAACTGGGACAATAAATTGTATGCAATTTGTGCTGCTCTAAGAGCAAGCGTTCATCAGAGCACTGGCTACTCTCCCTATTTCCTAGCGTTTGGTCAAAACATGATGCTGCATGGAAAAGATTATGAGCTACTAAGACGATTAGAATTGTTATCCGAAGATACACATATTAAGAGATCCACCGCCATACAAATAATGCGTCAATCCGCTAAGGAAAATATTTCAAGAGCACATGAAAAGAATGCAAAGGCCTACAATCTTCGAAGCCGAAATATCACTCTCAAAGTAGGTGACAAAGTATTTGCTCGTAACTTTTGCCAGAGCAATGCGATTAAGAAGTTTAACGCGAAGCTCGCACCAGTGTTCAACCCAGCTGTTGTCTTACGTAAAGTTAGTTCAGCATATTATCAATTAGCAAATGAGCAAGGCAAAAGCATAGGTATTTTTCACTTAAAGGATATACAGCTTAACAAGGCTTAGGTGTTTGTTTTTTTTTTTTCAGTTCATGTCCCGCAACTAGACTTGCGCTGCATAAACTGTGCTGTAGTGGCTGGCAAAATAACTTTGTTTTTGTAGTTTAAAATACATATAAGGGTTTTATATTGCATCTTTTGTTGGATAAAATGAGGCTCTACTAAGTCAACTGCTTAGTTTGGTGGGAACACTGCCTCTTAATCTGCTAAAAGAGATGGCAATTCTCTTTATTATATCGAGCTTCCGTTAACGCAGCAATTGTATGTATTGCTGTGCGGATAAAGAAGAGCTTTGAACAGAAGCGTGGGTGAGCAACAATAAGCGATAAGATCACGCCACTGTACCGTTAAAGCTTTTGGGCAATAAGATCACACCATAGTACAGTAAAAGCTTTTAAGCGCAGGTGGTTCTTTTGGTATAGCGACGCAACTGAGCGGTCAGTCATCAGAAAGCATCAGCGCAGAAAAGTATAACTTCTGACCAGCAAGTGATTACAAAAGGAGATAATACAGGCTAATATAATTATTACAAGTGCCAAGACCCTAAGTACTGTTGATCCGGGAGAAAGAAAAACTCACCAAGGAAAAGATATTTATCGGGTGTGCAGACTTATTCAAAAAGGTATTGATTAGTTTTGCGAAGTGGCATAGAAGTAATTATTGTATTTCATATAGAAAAACTAGTGTCGCGGGTGCCAAAGTGTGGTGCAGATTATACCAAGTGTACCAAGAACAGCCACCCCTTTGCAACCCGCGCACGGCTACAAATCGGATTGTGACCAAGCCAGTGAAGAAGATATAAGAACAACCAATAAAGAGACTTATACTTTTATCAAAGGGAACTAAAAGCCTCGGATCGCAGCATTTTGATGTCCGCATGTGCAGCTTATTCATAACCTAGCGACAGGTTATGTAACGAGAGTGTTTGTACCCTTTCTGGAAATCACGTCGCTCAGTTTACTGATGCATGCAATTACAAAAGCATAGACTATAACCAATTAATTTGCAAATGCATTAATTTCAAGCTTGTTTAAGCAATTCGATATTTAAAGACATACATTCATATATTTTATTTTTTTTATATTATTACTGTCAAAGTTAGTTAAGATTTAACAAGTTAATGCATATTCATAATATTTAAAAGGAATAAGTAAGGAGCGATCGTGAAACCCCAGAAAAGAAATCATGTTATTCTGCATACATATTTAAACATACATATACTTATAAATATTTGATGTTCCCAAAACTATAGCCAAGATTATCTCAAATCGTCGTAAACCTTGGGCCCAACGTCTGCGTCGATGGAATTTGGAATGGAGTAAGATATTCACAGATTTATTTTTTTTGAACTGAGTAAGTTACCTCGTAACCTATATACTATATACATAAGAACATATTTATAAATATATGTATACGAATATTTATGCAGACCAATTCTTAGTCGTAGAGAAAAAGAAATTAACCCAATATATTTGAATTGAATTGATGAATTAGTGAATTTCTGATTATGTTAAAAGTTAAACATTAATAGCAAGCAAATAAGAGATCAGAGAAAAGATAGAAACGAAATGTTTGATATTGTTCTAACAAAATTTTGTAGATAAATAAAAAGGATGAATATATATACCATGGAAATCTAGTTTTCTAATTGGTTTGTAAAGTACCTGTGATGGCTGCTTGCAAGTTTTATTAAGAGTTAAAGAACCTTAATTTAGGGACAAGCAAATACATTATCATCGCTTGTCAAGGTTGGGAGGGTACAGAAGAAAGGCAATAACACCTTCGCACTCTCAATAGGGTAACCCAAAATTGGTTTTTCAACAAAGCTTCGGTCGGAGCTAAACCTTCCACGTTAGATACATTTATTTTATTCATTTGTTTTTTTTTATTTTGTTAACGTAACGTTCGAAAATTGTCATCCTGAAAGCGCACTTAATTAATGTGGTAATGGAATCGTGCCGTTGGGTGAGGAAGAACCCCGACCAATCCGGCGAGCTATAGACCGAGCGATAGCAAGAAGTGCGCAACTCCGATCCCTAAGCACCGCGGTCGGTTGCATGTGACATCTCCGTCTACCCAAGTAGGCAGTAGCAACCCATACGCCGTAGCGAGTCGACTATACCTTCGACAAGAGACCCCACCGTTACAAAGGGAACACAAAAACCGCACCGCACTAAAACGTGCTATTATGGAAGAGTGGCACAAAATTCCACTTGAATATGACTCTCCTAAGTTGGTCAATTCTATGAAAAAACGACTTCAATATGTTATTAATGCTAAGGGGAGTCAAACAAAATATAAAATTTATCAATTATGTTAATTTTGCATTATAATATAAACAAAACCTTACAATTAGGAAGTTCACTTTGTTTTGAAAATGTGCAAAAGTGTAACTTTGCAACACCGCTGTCGTGAAAACCCAATTGAACAAAACAAGTCTGATAACTTTACACAATCTGCTGTCCGATATCGTTTGAGCTGAGTTTGCCATTTGTGATATTTAATTTGGTGCTTGCAATAAATAAACAAATTTAAAATTGCCCTTTAAAAGCGTGAAAGCATCATTCCTAGAACGGACAGCATCCCATAAACACGCAGCATCCACAATGAACATCGGTTTGTTTTGATTTAGCACCTAAAGCACAAAATTACACCAAAACAAACACCGACTGCGGTTTACTCGTTACCAGTATTAAAACCGGTAAAAAGAGGCCTGATTGCAAAGGGGGCACGGATGCGGCAGGGGCGTACGCTGCCTTAAAGATTCTCCGATGCAGATAGGGATGCCACCAGCTATCTTCCTTCCAAATTTGGTGACCCTTGCTCAAAGTTTGTAAAAAGTGGGGAAAGGGGCTGGGGGTGGTATTGGTGGGCGTGGCATCCAAATTTTTGATGCAGATTTTTGTGGAATGTCATTTGCTATCTTCATACCAAATTTGGTGACTCTAGCTCAAAGTTTGTAAAAGGTTGGGAAAGGGGGGCTGGAACGATATGGGTGAGCGTGGCATTCCAATTTTTGCAGCAGATCTTTGTGGCATGTCAATTGCTATCTTCCTACCAAATTTGGTGGCTCTAGTTTCACAACTGTGGAAGATACACGCATTCGCGTTTTTGACGAAGGGGCGTCTGTGGCAATATTTGTGGGCTTGGCTCTTAATATTTGATGCAGTTTTTGTGGGGTTGCTAGTAGCTATCTTCTTACCAAATTTGGTAGTTCTAGCTGTAAGGATGTGCGAAATATGTGGATTAATCGGTTTTGAGTTATCGATAAAAAGAATTGGAAAGTTTCGAGTCTCTAGCTTGAAGGGTGCGGAAAAAAGTTGCGTTCAGACAGACGGACAGACGGACAGACAGACAGACACAAAACCAATATACTCTTTACCTTCGGTAACGAGTATAAAAATACCAGAAAATTGCTTGTATTGTGCAACACGTTTTCACTTATGTATAATTTTTAAACACTTAAATCGTTGTAAAAGTATAACGATATTTTAGTCATAGGCAGGGGTCTAGCAAAAAGTGAAAACTCGATTCTGTACAAATTGTTTTTGGGATGGCTTGCACTTTTACAGTTTTTCACTTTTCCAACACAAAGTGAACACCCTAAATGGAATACTTTGTGTAAACAGTTTCTTGACAGTGTCAAAAGTGTGTAAACATTCATTGTATCACTGAGCAGAGAATAATATAGAGGGGTCACGCCGTGCAGTGAATCTTATCATTCTGCACCCGTGTTATTGGATCCAGAGAGGCTTGCAGAACTCTCTCATTGCCTAACTTTGCAGAAAAAGTATACCGCGCATAACTGCGAGTCATTCTATTGCTTGCTTTTCTTCCAAATTGTGAGCAGCAGAACAGACTCAAGTCTCTGGATCCGACGTTTTTTGTATGTATGCGTTCGTATGTGAGCGAGCACGTATGGGGAATATTACCACTTTATCTGGCATTTATTATTGTGAGTTAACTTAAAGAGATTTTTCACTGCGGTTTTTATGCTCGATACCGATGGTAAAGAGTATATTGAGTTTGTGCAATGCCCGTCAAGGTGTCCGTCCGTCTGTCCGTCTGTCCGTCCGTCCGTCCGTCCGTCTGTCCGTCTGTATGTTCGCAACTTTTTTCCACACCCTTCAAGCTAGAGAATTGAAACTTTCCAATTCTCTTTATCTATGGGATAGTAAGAGTGTCAAGATCGGGGTTATTCGATAACTGGGGGGCTGGCAAATAAATCCACATATTTGGCTAGAACTACCAATTTTGGTAAGAAGATAGCTACTAGCAACCCCCAAAAAACTGCATAAAAATTTTGGAGCCAAGCCCACCCATTCCGTCCCCAGATCCCCTTATTTGAAATCAGAAAAGCCTATATCTCCCACAGTTTTTGAGCTGGAGTCACCAAATTTAGTGCCAAGATAGGTGATGATGACCCCCCAAAAACTGTATCAAACGATTGGATGCCACGCTCATCAATACCGCCCTAGTCACCCCCATCTGCCCCAACGCTTCGTCAAACAGGGGAATGCGTGTATCTTCCAGAGTTGTGGAGCTAGAGCCACCAAATTTGGTATTAAGATAGCTGACAACGATCCCCAACAATCTGCATCAAAGTTTTGCAGACACGCCCACCCATTCTGTCCCCCTTTCTCCACCTTATACAAACTTTGAGCTAGAGTCACCAAATTTGGTATGAAGGTAGCAAATGACATTCCACATAAATCTGCAATAAAAAATTGGATGCCACGCCCACCCATACCGCCCCAGCCCTCCCTGTTCCCACTTTTACCAACTTTGAGCTAGAGTCACCAGATATGGTATGAAGATAGCCATTGATATTCCACAAAGATCTGCATCAAAAATTTGGATGCCACGCCCACCAATACCACCCCCAGCCCCTTTCCCCACTTTTACAAACTTTGAGCTAGAGTCACAAAATTTTTAAGGAAGATAGCTGGTGGCATCCCCATTTGCATCGGAGAATCTTTAAGGCAGCGCACACCCCTGCCGCATCCGTGCCCCTTTGCAATCAGGCCTCTTTTTACCGGTTTTAATACTGGTATCGAGTATACCGCAGTCGGTTGCGTCCGACTGCAACGTTTCAACTTGTTTTTGTTTTAAAAGCTATTTTAGAAAAGTAGGCCCCCTTCCGCCCAAAAAAATCTAAAAAAATAATTTAATACCTGCATTTTTATACTCGATACCGAAGGTAAAGAGTATATTGGTTTTGTGCAATGTTCGTCATGGTGTCTGTCCGTTTGTCCGTCCGTATGTATGCAAGTTTTTCCACACCCTTCAAGCTAGAGACTTGAAACTTTCCAATTCTCTTTATCTATGGGATAGTAAATTAAAGTGTCAAGATGGGGGTAGTACGATAACTGGGGGCTGGCAAATCGATAAATTCGATAACTCAAAACCGATAAATCCACATATTTTGCACATCCTTACAGCTAGAACTACCAAATTTGGTAAGAAGATAGATACTAGCAACCCCAAAAACTGCATCAAAGTTTTGGAGCAACGCCCACCCATTCCGCCCCCAGCCCCCCGCATTTTGAAATCAGAAATGGCTATATCTCCCATAGTTTTTGAGCTAGAGCCACCAAATTTGGTGCAAAGATAGGTGATTATGACCCCCAAAATCTGCATCAAAAGTTTTGATGCCACGCCCGCCAACACTGTTCTAGCCGCCCCTATCCACCCCAACGCTTCGTCAAAAACGAGAGTGCGTGTATCTCCCAGAGTTGTGGGGCTAGAGCCTCCAAATTTAATGGGAAGATAGCTAATAGCGACCACAAAAAAACTGCATCAAAAGTTTTGGAGCAAAGCCCACCCATTTCACCCCCTTTCTCCACCTTTTACAAACTTTTAGCTAGAGTCACCAAATTTGGTATGAATGTAGCAATTGACATTCCATTTTGAAATCAGAAATGGCTATATCTCCCACAGTTTTTGAGCTAGAACCACCAACTTTGGTGCCCACCAATACTGTACTAGCCGCCCCCAGCTGCCCCAACGCTTCGTCAAAAACGAGAGTGCGTGTATCTCCCAGACTTGTGAGGCTAGAGCCATCAAATTTGGTAGGAAGAAAGCTGGCAACGACCCCCAAAAATCTGCATCAAAGTTTTGGAGCCACGCCCACCCATTTCACCCCCCTTTCTCCACCTTTTACAAACTTTTAGCTAGAGTCACAAAATTTGGTATGAATGTAGCAATTGACATTCCACATAGATCTGCATCAAAAATTTGGATGCCTCGCCCACCCATACCGCCCCAGCCCTCCCCTGTTCCCACTTTTACCAACTTTGAGCTAGAGTCACCAAACTTGGTATGAATATAGCAATTGACATTCCGCATAGATCTGCATCGAAAATGTTGATGCCTTGCTCACCCATACCACCCCCAGCATTCCTTTACCCTATTTTTACAATTTTCGAGCTAGAGTCAAAAAATTTGGTATGAAGATAGCAATTGACATTCCACATAGATCTGCATCAAAAATGTTGATGCCTTGCCCACCCATACCACCCCCAAACCCCCTTTCCCCACTTTTTACAATTTTCGAGCTAGAGTCACCAAATTTGGTATGAAAATAGAAATTGACATTTCACAAAGATCTGCATCAAAAATGTTGATGCCACAATTACGCATACCGCCCCAGCCCCCTCTTTCTCCACCTTTTACAAACTTTGAGCTAGAGTCACCAAGGAGAACTTATATTCAAAATCTGAAGTCTCTAGCTCTTGTAGTCTCTGAGATCCACTCGTTCATACAGACGGACAAACTGACAGACGGTCAGACAGTCAGACGGACTGACGGACAGACGGACGGACAGACGGACATATATATCGACTATATCGACTCGGCTGTTGATGCTGATCAAGAATATATATACTTTATGGGGTCGGAGATGCTTCCTTCTGCCTGTTACATACTTTTGCACAAAACCATTATACCCTTATTTAGTCATTTTTTGGGTTAAGAGTATAAAAAATTGGCAAAAGGGAACACTAAAACGTGCTATTCTGGAAGAGTGGCACAAAATTCCACTTGAATATGACTTTCCTAAGTTGGTCAATTCTATGAAAAAACGACTTCAATATGTTATTAATGTGGGAATGGGAAGTTGTGTGAGTGTAGCCCTGGTCAGTCAGCTGTTAGAAACAAGGCACAAAGATAATTATCGTTAAGCAGACTTGCCATGCCCTGCGATCGCTTTTGTTACCGAAGGTATCGGTATCGATTAGTATGTAAGAGTTAGCGTCGTCTCGTCGTAGAAGAAAGATCGTTTGACCAAAGTGTCGCGAGTAATGTAAAATAATCTATTTGCTGTTAATCTACTTAGAACACTAAGCAAAACATTGTGAACAACTACAAACTTACGTTAATAAAATACAATATGTAGTTAAAACCCTACATATTATTGGGGGCTCGTCCGGGATTATGTTGTTCGAATAAACATTGTTGAGTAAAGTGGTATGCGCTAACATACACTAAATAATTAACTAAGCGAAAATCGTGGCGAAATTAAAAGAGTAAAAATTTCGGCCTACGTGCAGCGTGGTAGTGCAAAAGAGAGACACGAATTTTCGAGAACATTTTTGGCCATTTCATTTTGTTTCGACGTTTGGCGAGTGTGAGCATGCACAAAACATATGTACATTAATTCTCAGAACGCACTGGAAGAGTACCGGTACAGAGTGATTAACGGTTCTTTTGACGCTGGTGTACTGAATTGACAGCGTATCGTGTCTGTGTTGTTTGAGAAGAAGCAACGAAAAAGAGACAGAGATTTAAATAATTATTTTCGGTGTGCAAAGCGGCAAATCGAATAATTGTTTAAAAGTCGTGTTCTGGACTGGATAACAGCGTGGTGATCTGATTCGAGTATTAGGCACCAAAGAGACGTACTACAGAAAATTTGTACAGTGGCAAATTAACCTGTGTACGGTGATGCAGTTGTGAACGCAAGAGGCGTGAGCAACTACCAGCAGAACGACGAAAGGCTGCTATCGAGTAACGGCAGTGCAAGTGAGGGTCAGACAGAAGTACGAGAGAGCAGTGCAGAGAGCAGACAACTACAGGCATAATACCGTTTACGGCGAGAACAGTAACAAAATTTTTGGGTGAGAAGCAACATCAAAAGTAACAGGGTGACTTTGGTGCGGCGACAACGGAACGTGTGAAGAAGAGTACTAGTACAGGGTGAGCGGTGTGCAAAAGAGACCAGAGCAGCGATTTCTGCGAAATAAGAGAGCAGCAAAATTTTTCTGGAACAACATCAAAAAACAATCTTCAAAACGCAATTATTAAAGTTTGTGACTGTATTGAATATTTTGTAACAAGATTTTTATTTTTCCCAGTGTAAACGAACGACGCTAATTTAAAATGGATGCAAACACAATTATGTCAATGACGGTACCGATGCTTCGGGCAAAATTGAGCGAGTTGCAGCTGGTAACAACAGGCAGAAAGAGTGTGTTGCAGGACAGATTGTTAGATCATTTTGCCCATTTCAGAGGCAGGGAGTACTTACACAGAAGCAGCAAGCTTTGAGTCAAAGTTTACATTGCGGGATGTTCAGGACAGTATATCCGTATATTCTGGCACATCCCAAGAGAATGTTGAACATTGGTTAGAAGAATTCGAAGATGTTTCGACAACAGTAGGTTGGAGCGACTTGCAAAAGTTTATTTACGCAAAGCAACTTTTAGTTGGAGCAGCTAAACTTTTTGTGAAAAGCCTGACAGGTATTCGAGGATGGGAAAGATTGAAAGCAGAGCTTAAGCAAGAATTTGGAAAGCAAATGTGTTCGGCCGAGGTTCACAAATTGTTGAGGTTGAGGCAAAAACAATCGAAAGAGTCGTTAATGGAATATCTTTATATTCTGACTGAGATGGGCAAGCCGATTAAGCTCGAAGAGGAAAGCTTGATATCTTATTTTATAGAAGGTATACCCGACAGTAGAGTTAACAAGTCTGGTTTATATCGTGCTAGAACAGTACGCGATCTCAAAATCGAAATTGAGATTTACGAGAGAGTTAAAGGAAAATGTCATGAGAAAGTGCAGGGTAAAGAGAATCAATTGAAAGAGGAAATTAAAGATGAGAAGATCAAAAAAGCTGTAGGACAAACAAATAGGAAATGCTATAAATGCGGAATAGAAGGTCACTTAGCAAAGGATTGTAACGTGCCTGCAAAATGTTTTGTTTGTAACAAAGAAGGGCATATTGCAAAGCACTGCCAGCAAAGAAAAGCACCCGATAACAAGGACAAAGCAGCACTTTTAGGGTTTGAGAAAAATAAGAAAGCTTTAATATATAAAAAGTTCACGGCAGGAGGAAAACAATTTTCAGCAATGGTAGACACAGGTTGCGATATTTGTTTGATGAGGGAGGATCTATTCAAAGTTTTGGATGATGTTAAGCTGAATAAGAACGTGACGAAAAACCTGAGAGGCATTGGAAATGGTGTACTTAAAACAATCGGAGAATTTCAAATAGAAGTGAAAGTAGATAGCGTCTGTTTTGATATAGTTTTTGATGTAGCTAAAAATGAAGATTTAGAATACACAGCTATTGTAGGAAACAACGTTCTTAAATCTGTGGATATAGTGTTTACTTTGGAAGGTGTCCAATTCAAAGCTAAGGTAGATCCGATAGAACCATTTCAGGCAATGAGCGTGAGTGAGATTGTTGAAAGCCCAACAGCATCAGATAAAGTTGATTTAGATCACCTAAGTGAAGAGAAAATGTTTCAAGTATGTAACATGATAAACAAATATAAACCTATCAAGTTAATTGAATCGCCTGTAGAGATGAAGATTGTGCTCGAAGATGACATTCCGGTGTATCAACACCCGCGTCGTACATCGTATGAAAATAAAATGCACATAGAAATGCAGGTACAGAAGTGGCTGGAAGAAAATATTATTGTACCGAGTTCGTCACAATATGCTTCTCCAGTAGTGCTGGTATCTAAAAAAGATGGATCAAAGAGACTATGCTGTGATTATAGGAAGCTCAATCTGAAAATTATTAGAGATAATTTTCCGATGGCTATAATACAGGATGTGCTTGATAGATTGCAGGGCTATAAAATATTTACAACATTAGATTTGGAGAGCGGATATTTTCACGTACCTATAGAGAAAGAATCCAAAAAGTTTACAGCGTTTGTAACACACAATGGGCAGTATGAATTTAATTATGTACCGTTTGGAATAAAAAATTCACCGGCTGTATTCTGTCGTTATATCAGTGTAGTGTTACAAGAACTTGTGCAGGCTAGGAAAATAATAATTTACATGGATGACATTGTTATTCCGAGCAGGGATGAATCGGAAGGAATTAAATTATTAGAAGAGTTTCTTATAGTTGCATCTAAGGCAGGGCTACGCATTAAGTGGGAAAAGGCACAAATTTTAAAACGGAAAATAAGTTTTCTTGGTTTCGTAATTGAAAATGAATCAATCGCACCAACGCAAGATAAAATTACGTCTGTATTAAATTTTCCAGTGCCTAGTAGTAGAAATGCGTTGCAGAGATTTTTGGGGTTAACGTCATATCTGCGTAGATTTGTAAAAAATTATGCTTTAGAAGCAAAACCGTTAACCGATCTTTTGAAAAAAGAAAATTATTTTGAAAACAAAAGATTTAGCCTAAGCGATCAGGGTTTAATAGCATTTGAACATTTAAAGCAGTTGCTCGTTAAAGCACCTGTATTAAAATTGCAGGAATGCCAAGAGGTAACGGGCAGGTAGAGCGAGTTCATAAAATAGTGATTCCGATGTTAAATAAATTATCGCATAACAAATCAGAGAATTGGTATTGTCAAGTTGATAGAGTTCAGCAGATTATAAATAACACTCCACCGAGATCTACAAAGTATTCACCATTTAAAGTGCTGACTGGTTTAGACATGAGAACAAGAGATGAGGACATTAGAAAACTTTATGAGGAAATAGAAGCTGATCAGTTAATGGAGAACCGTGACGAGATACGCGAGAAAGCTCAGAAAAACATTGAAAAGATTCAGCAAGAGAATAAGAAAAGTTTTAATGAAAAGCGAAAAGTGGAGGAATGTTATCAACTGGGTGAGTTAGTGGCCATAAAAAGAACGCAGTATGGAACATCTATGAAACTCAGACCAAAATTTTTCGGCCTTTAAAAGTAGTAAAGAAGTTAAGGCATGGGCGATACGATGTAGAAAAAGTTGGGAATCAAGAGGGACCAAAGAATACAACTACAGCAACAGAGTTTATGAAGAAATGGAAGTCATTCAGGGGCGAATGAGTAATTCAGGATGGCCGATTGTGGGAATGGGAAGTTGTGTGAGTGTAGCCCTGGTCAGTCAGCTGTTAGAAACAAGGCACAAAGATAATTATCGTTAAGCAGACTTGCCATGCCCTGCGATCGCTTTTGTTACCGAAGGTATCGGTATCGATTAGTATGTAAGAGTTAGCGTCGTCTCGTCGTAGAAGAAAGATCGTTTGACCAAAGTGTCGCGAGTAATGTAAAAATAATCAATTTGCTGTTAATTTACTTAGAACACAAAGCAAAACATTGTGAACAACTACAAACTTACTTTAATAAAATACAATATGTAGTTAAAACCCTACATTAATGCTAAGGGGAGTCAAACAAAATATAAAATTTATCAATTATGTTAATTTTGCATTATAATATAAACAAAACCTTACAATTAGGAAGTTCACTTTGTTTTGAAAATGTGCAAAAGTGTAACTTTGCAACACCGCTGTCGTGAAAACCCAATTGAACAAAACAAGTCTGATAACTTTACACAATCTGCTGTCCGATATCGTTTGAGCTGAGTTTGCCATTTGTGATATTTAATTTGGTGCTTGCAATAAATAAACAAATTTAAAATTGCCCTTTAAAAGCGTGAAAGCATCATTCCTAGAACGGACAGCATCCCATAAACACGCAGCATCCACAATGAACATCGGTTTGTTTTGATTTAGCACCTAAAGCACAAAATTACACCAAAACAAACACCGACTGCGGTTTACTCGTTACCAGTATTAAAACCGGTAAAAAGAGGCCTGATTGCAAAGGGGCACGGATGCGGCAGGGGCGTACGCTGCCTTAAAGATTCTCCGATGCAGATAGGGATGCCACCAGCTATCTTCCTTCCAAATTTGGTGACTCTTGCTCAAAGTTTGTAAAAAGTGGGGAAAGGGGGGCTGGGGGGCGGTATATGTGGGCGTGGCATCCAAATTTTTGATGCAGATTTTTGTGGAATGTCAATTGCTATCTTCATACCAAATTTGGTGACTCTAGCTCAAAGTTTGTAAAAGGTTGGGAAAGGGGGGCTGGAGCGATATGGGTGAGCGTGGCATTCAAATTTTTGATGCAGATCTTTGTGATATGTCAATTGCTATCTTCCTACCAAATTTTGTCCTCTAGCTTCACAACTGTGGAAGATACACGCATTCGCGTTTTTGACGGAGCGTTGGGGCGGATGGGGGCGGCTGGGGCAATATTTGTGGGCTTGGCTCTTAACATTTGTGGGGTTGCTAGTAGCTATCTTCTTACCAAATTTGGTAGTTCTAGCTGTAAGGATGTGCGAAATATGTGGATTAATCGGTTTTGAGTTATCGAATTTATCGATTTGCCAGCCCCAAGTTATCGTAGAACCCCAATCCTGACACTTTAATTTAATATCCCATAGATAAAAAGAATTGGAAAGTTTCGAGTCTCTAGCTTGAAGGGTGCGGAAAAAAGTTGCGTTCAGACAGACGGACAGACGGACAGACAGACAGACACAAAACCAATATACTCTTTACCTTCGGTAACGAGTATAAAAATACCAGAAAATTGCTTGTATTGTGCAACACGTTTTCACTTATGTATAATTTTTAAACACTTAAATCGTTGTAAAAGTATAACGATATTTTAGTCATAGGCAGGGGTCTAGCAAAAAGTGAAAACTCGATTCTGTACAAATTGTTTTTGGGATGGCTTGCACTTTTACAGTTTTTCACTTTTCCAACACAAAGTGAACACCCTAAATGGAATACTTTGTGTAAACAGTTTCTTGACAGTGTCAAAAGTGTGTAAACATTCATTGTATCACTGAGCAGAGAATAATATAGAGGGGTCACGCCGTGCAGTGAATCTTATCATTCTGCACCCGTGTTATTGGATCCAGAGAGGCTTGCAGAACTCTCTCATTGCCTAACTTTGCAGAAAAAGTATACCGCGCATAACTGCGAGTCATTCTGTTGCTTGAATTGCTTCCAAATTGTGAGCAGCAGAACAGACTCAAGTCTCTGGATCCGACGTTTTTTGTATGTATGCGTTCGTATGTGAGCGAGCACGTATGGGGAATATTACCACTTTATCTGGCATTTATTATTGTGAGTTAACTTAAAGAGATTTTTCACTGCGGTTTTTATGCTCGATACCGATGGTAAAGAGTATATTGAGTTTGTGCAATGCCCGTCAAGATGTCCGTCCGTCTGTCCGTCTGTCCGTCCGTCCGTCCGTCCGTCTGTCCGTCTGTATGTTCGCAACTTTTTTCCACACCCTTCAAGCTAGAGAATTGAAACTTTCCAATTCTCTTTATCTATGGGATAGTAAATTAAAGTGTCAAGATCGGGGTTATTCGATAACTGGGGGGCCGGCAAATAAATCCACATATTTGGCTAGAACTACCAATTTTGGTAAGAAGATAGCTACTAGCAACCCCCAAAAAACTGCATAAAAATTTTGGAGCCAAGCCCACCCATTCCGTCCCCAGATCCCCTTATTTGAAATCAGAAAAGTCTATATCTCCCACAGTTTTTGAGCTGGAGTCACCAAATTTAGTGCCAAGATAGGTGATGATGACCCCCCAAAAACTGTATCAAACGATTGGATGCCACGCTCATCAATACCGCCCTAGTCACCCCCATCTGCCCCAACGCTTCGTCAAACAGGGGAATGCGTGTATCTTCCAGAGTTGTGGAGCTAGAGCCACCAAATTTGGTATTAAGATAGCTGACAACGATCCCCAACAATCTGCATCAAAGTTTTGCAGACACGCCCACCCATTCTGTCCCCCTTTCTCCACCTTATACAAACTTTGAGCTAGAGTCACCAAATTTGGTATGAAGGTAGCAAATGACATTCCACATAGATCTGCAATAAAAATTTGGATGCCACGCCCACCCATACCGCCCCAGCCCTCCCTGTTCCCACTTTTACCAACTTTGAGCTAGAGTCACCAGATATGGTATGAAGATAGCCATTGATATTCCACAAAGATCTGCATCAAAAATTTGGATGCCACGCCCACCAATACCACCCCCAGCCCCTTTCCCCACTTTTACAAACTTTGAGCTAGAGTCACAAAATTTTTAAGGAAGATAGCTGGTGGCATCCCCATTTGCATCGGAGAATCTTTAAGGCAGCGCACACCCCTGCCGAATCCGTACCCTTTTGCAATCAGGCCTCTTTTTACCAGTTTTAATACTGGTATCGAGTATACCGCAGTCGGTTGCGTCCGACTGCAACGTTTCAACTTGTTTTTGTTTAAAAAGCTATTTTAGAAAAGTAGGCCCTCTTCCGCCAAAAAAAATCTAAAAAAATAATTTAATACCTGCATTTTTATACTCGATACCGAAGGTAAAGAGTATATTGGTTTTGTGCAATGTTCGTCATGGTGTCTGTCCGTTTGTCCGTCCGTATGTATGCAACTTTCCAATTCTCTTTATCTATGGGATAGTAAATTAAAGTGTCAAGATGGGGGTAGTACGATAACTGGGGGGCTGGCAAATCGATAAATTCGATAACTCAAAACCGATAAATCCACATATTTTGCACATCCTTACAGCTAGAACTACCAAATTTGGTAAGAAGATAGATACTAGCAACCCCCAAAAACTGCATCAAAGTTTTGGAGCAACGCCCACCCATTCCGCCCCCAGCCCCCCGCATTTTGAAATCAGAAATGGCTATATCTCCCATAGTTTTTGAGCTAGAGCCACCAAATTTGGTGCAAAGATAGGTGATTATGACCCCCCAAAAACTGCATTAAAAGTTTGGATGCCACGCCCGCCAACACTGTTCTAGCCGCCCCTATCCACCCCAACGCTTCGTCAAAAACGAGAGTGCGTGTATCTCCCAGAGTTGTGGGGCTAGAGCCACCAAATTTGGTAGGAAGAAAGCTGGCAACGACCCCCAAAAATCTGCATCAACGTTTTGGAGCCACGCCCACCCATTTCACCCCCCTTTCTCCACCTTTTACAAACTTTTAGATAGAGTCACCAAATTTGGTATGAATGTAGCAATTGACATTCCACATAGATCTGCATCAAAAATTTGGATGCCTCGCCCACCCATACCGCCCCCAACCCCCGTTTCCACAGCTTTTACAAACTTTTAGCTTGAGTCACTAAATTTGGTATGAATATAGTAATTGACATTCCACAAAGATCTGCATCACAAATTTGGACGCCACGCCCACCCCTACCGCCCAAGCCCCCCTTTCCACACATTTTACAAATTTCGAGCTAGAGTCACCAAATTTGGTATGAAGATAGCAATTGACATTCCACAAAGATCTGCATCACAAATTTGGATGCCACGCCTACCCATACCGCCCGCAGCATCCCTTTACCCTATTTTTACAATTTTCGAGCTAGAGTCACCAAATTTGGTATGAAAATAGAAATTGACATTTCACAAAGATCTGCATCAAAAATGTTTACAAACTTTGAGCTAGAGTCACCAAGGAGAACTTATATTCAAAATCTGAAGTCTCTAGCTCTTGTAGTCTCTGAGATCCACTCGTTCATACAGACGGACAAACTGACAGACGGTCAGACGGTCAGACGGACTGACGGACAAACGGACATATATATCGACTATATCGACTCGGCTGTTGATGCTGATCAAGAATATATATACTTTATGGGGTCGGAGATGCTTCCTTCTGCCTGTTACATACTTTTGCACAAAACCATTATACCCTTATTTAGTCATTTTTTGGGTTAAGAGTATAAAAAATTGGCAAAAGGGAACACTAAAACGTGCTATTCAGGAAGAGTGGCACAAAATTCCACTTGAATATGACTTTCCTAAGTTGGTAAATTCTATGAAAAAACGACTTCAATATGTTATTAATGCTAAGGGGAGTCAAACAAAATATAAAATTTATCAATTATGTTAATTTTGCATTATAATATAAACAAAACCTTACAATTAGGAAGTTCACTTTGTTTTGAAAATGTGCAAAAGTGTAACTTTGCAACACCGCTGTCGTGAAAACCCAATTGAACAAAACAAGTCTGATAACTTTACACAATCTGCTGTCCGATATCGTTTGAGCTGAGTTTGCCATTTGTGATATTTAATTTGGTGCTTGCAATAAATAAACAAGTTTAAAATTGCCCTTTAAAAGCGTGAAAGCATCATTCCTAGAACGAACAGCATCCCATAAACACGCAGCATCCACAATGAACATCGGTTTGTTTTGATTTAGCACCTAAAGCACAAAATTACACCAAAACAAATGGAAACGTTGCAGTCGGATGCAACCGACTGCGGTTTACTCGTTACCAGTATTAAAACCGGTAAAAAGAGGCCTGCTTGCAAAGGGGCACGGATGCGGCAGGGGCGTACGCTGCCTTAAAGATTCTCCGATGCAGATAGGGATGCCACCAGCTATCTTCCTTCCAAATTTGGTGACTCTTGCTCAAAGTTTGTAAAAAGTGGGGAAAGAGGGGCTGGGGGGCGGTATATGTGGGCGTGGCATCAAAATTTTTGATGCAGATTTTTGTGGAATGTCAATTGCTATCTTCATACCAAATTTGGTGACTCTAGCTCAAAGTTTGTAAAAGGTTGGGAAAGGGGGGCTGGAGCGATATGGGTGAGCGTGGCATTCAAATTTTTGCAGCAGATCTTTGTGGTATGTCAATTGCTATCTTCCTACCAAATTTGGTGGCTCTAGTTTCACAACTGTGGAAGATACACGCATTCGCGTTTTTGACGAAGCGTTGGGGCGGATGGGGGCGGCTAGGGCAATATTTGTGGGCTTGGCTCTTAAATTTGATGCAGTTTTTATGGGGTTGCTAGTAGCTATCTTCTTACCAAATTTGGTGGTTCTAGCTGTAAGGATGTGCGAAATATGTGGATTAATCGGTTTTGAGTTATCGAATTTATCGATTCCCCAGCCCCCAAGTTATCGTAGAACCCCAATCCTGACACTTTAATTTACTATCCCATAGATAAAAAGAATTGGAAAGTTTCGAGTCTCTAGCTTGAAGGGTGCGGAAAAAAGTTGCGTTCAGACAGACGGACAGACGGACAGACAGACAGAAACAAAACCAATATACTCTTTACCTTCGGTAACGAGTATAAAAATACCAGAAAATTGCTTGTATTGTGCAACACGTTTTCACTTATGTATAATTTTTAAACACTTAAATCGTTGTAAAAGTATAACGATATTTTAGTCATAGGCAGGGGTCTAGCAAAAAGTGAAAACTCGATTCTGTACAAATTGTTTTTGGGATGGCTTGCACTTTTACAGTTTTTCACTTTTCCAACACAAAGTGAACACCCTAAATGGAATACTTTGTGTAAACAGTTTCTTGACAGTGTCAAAAGTGTGTAAACATTCATTGTATCACTGAGCAGAGAATAATATAGAGGGGTCACGCCGTGCAGTGAATCTTATCATTCTGCACCCGTGTTATTGGATCCAGAGAGGCTTGCAGAACTCTCTCATTGCCTAACTTTGCAGAAAAAGTATACCGCGCATAACTGCGAGTCATTCTGTTGCTTGAATTGCTTCCAAATTGTGAGCAGCAGAACAGACTCAAGTCTCTGGATCCGACGTTTTTTGTATGTATGCGTTCGTATGTGAGCGAGCACGTATGGGGAATATTACCACTTTATCTGGCATTTATTATTGTGAGTTAACTTAAAGAGATTTTTCACTGCGGTTTTTATGCTCGATACCGATGGTAAAGAGTATATTGAGTTTGTGCAATGCCCGTCAAGGTGTCCGTCCGTCTGTCCGTCTGTCCGTCCGTCCGTCTGTCCGTCTGTATGTTCGCAACTTTTTTCCACACCCTTCAAGCTAGAGAATTGAAACTTTCCAATTCTCTTTATCTATGGGATAGTAAATTAAAGTGTCAAGATCGGGGTTATTCGATAACTGGGGGCTGGCAAATAAATCCACATATTTGGCTAGAACTACCAATTTTGGTAAGAAGATAGCTACTAGCAACCCCCAAAAAACTGCATAAAAATTTTGGAGCCAAGCCCACCCATTCCGTCTCCAGATCCCCTTGTTTGAAATCAGAAAAGCCTATATCTCCCACAGTTTTTGAGCTGGAGTCACCAAATTTAGTGCCAAGATAGGTGATGATAACCCCCCAAAAACTGTATCAAACGATTGGATGCCACGCTCATCAATACCGCCCTAGTCACCCCCATCTGCCCCAACGCTTCGTCAAACACGGGAATGCGTGTATCTTCCAGAGTTGTGGAGCTAGAGCCACCAAATTTGGTATTAAGATAGCTGACAACGATCCCCAACAATCTGCATCAAAGTTTTGCAGAAACGCCCACCCATTCTGTCCCCCTTTCTCCACCTTATACAAACTTTGAGCTAGAGTCACCAAATTTGGTATGAAGGTAGCAAATGACATTCCACATAGATCTGCAATAAAAATTTGGATGCCACGCCCAACCATACCGCCCCAGCCCTCCCTGTTCCCACTTTTACCAACTTTGAGCTAGAGTCACCAGATATGGTATGAAGATAGCCATTGACATTCCACAAAGATCTGCATCAAAAATTTGGATGCCACGCCCACCAATACCACCCCCAGCCCCTTTCCCCACTTTTACAAACTTTGAGCTAGAGTCACAAAATTTTTAAGGAAGATAGCTGGTGGCATCCCCATTTGCATCGGAGAATCTTTAAGGCAGTGCACACCCCTGCCGAATCCGTACCCTTTTGCAATCAGGCCTCTTTTTACCAGTTTTAATACTGGTATCGAGTATACCGCAGTCGGTTGCGTCCGACTGCAACGTTTCAACTTGTTTTTGTTTTAAAAGCTATTTTAGAAAAGTAGGCCCTCTTCCGCCCAAAAAAATCTAAAAAAAATAATTTAATACCTGCATTTTTATACTCGATACCGAAGGTAAAGAGTATATTGGTTTTGTGCAATGTTCGTCATGGTGTCTGTCCGTTTGTCCGTCCGTATGTATGCAAGTTTTTTCCACACCCTTCAAGCTAGAGACTTGAAACTTTCCAATTCTCTTTATCTATGGGATAGTAAATTAAAGTGTCAAGATGGGGGTAGTACGATAACTGGGGGGCTGGCAAATCGATAAATTCGATAACTCAAAACCGATAAATCCACATATTTTGCACATCCTTACAGCTAGAACTACCAAATTTGGTAAGAAGATAGATACTAGCAACCCCAAAAACTGCATCAAAGTTTTGGAGCAACGCCCACCCATTCCGCCCCAGCCCCCCGCATTTTGAAATCAGAAATGGCTATATCTCCCATAGTTTTTGAGCTAGAGCCACCAAATTTGGTGCAAAGATAGGTGATTATGACCCCCCAAAATCTGCATCAAAAGTTTTGATGCCACGCCCGCCAACACTGTTCTAGCCGCCCCTATCCACCCCAACGCTTCGTCAAAAACGAGAGTGCGTGTATCTCCCAGAGTTGTGGGGCTAGAGCCTCCAAATTTAATGGGAAGATAGCTAATAGCGACCACAAAAAAACTGCATCAAAAGTTTTGGAGCAAAGCCCACCCATTTCACCCCCCTTTCTCCACCTTTTACAAACTTTTAGCTAGAGTCACCAAATTTGGTATGAATGTAGCAATTGACATTCCATTTTGAAATCAGAAATGGCTCTATCTCCCACAGTTTTTGAGCTAGAACCACCAACTTTGGTGCCCACCAATACTGTACTAGCCGCCCCCAGCTGCCCCAACGCTTCGTCATAAACGAGAGTGCGTGTATCTCCCAGACTTGTGAGGCTAGAGCCACCAAATTTGGTAGGAAGAAAGCTGGCAACGACCCCCAAAAATCTGCATCAAAGTTTTGGAGCAACGCCCACCCATACCACCCCCAGCCCCCCTTCCCAACTTTTTACAATTTTCGAGCTAGAGTCACCAAATTTGGTATGAAAATAGAAATTAACATTTCACAAAGATCTGCATCAAAAATTTTGATGCCACAACTACGCATACCGCCCCAGCCCCCTCTTTCTCCACCTTTTACAAACTTTGAGCTAGAGTCACCAAATTTGTAAGGAAGATAGCTTGTGGCATCCCCATCTGCATCGGAATATCTTTAAGGCAGCGTACACCCTTGCCGCATCCGTACCCCTCTGCAATCAGGCCTCTTTTTACCGGTTTTAATACTGGTATCGAGTATGCCGCAGTCGGTTGCGTCCGACTGCAACGTTTCCACTTGTTTTTAAAGGCAAAGTTGTAATACCGTGTATCCATTGCGAATGTCTTCTTTCAAAGTTCTTAAAAGTGCTATTACATTTAAGCCAATTATAATGCAAATTGTTGCCAAATTGGTGGATTTTTTACTTCAAAAATATTTTCATCAACATTATTGCACGCATGTAGATCAAAATATCTTTGATAAAAAATATTTCGCTATTCTACACAGCAAACAAATCGACGTTGGAAAAAACGAGGTTACTTAATAAAAATACAAATGGCGCCAAAAGAGGGAAAAAGAGGAAATTAAGACCAATACCTATTAACTCATGATTGACAACGCTACAACAAACACTTGCACAAACACATAAACAATTCTAAACTCTTTTACATAATCCTTTTCAAAGTTGAAATTTGTTAATAAAAATCCTGCTTTAGAAGCGCTCATATAAACACAAATTATTAGTATACACACGCACAATTTGAAAGATGTGTTATATTAAACACACAGTGCAAACCTGCGAAATCAGTGTTCATGACGTGATGTTTATACTCGATACCGAAGGTAAAGAGTATATTGAGTTTGTGCAATGTCCGTCATGGTTTCCGTCCGTCTGTCCATCTGTATGTGTCCAATTTTTTTCCACACCCTTCAAGCTAGAGACTTGAAACTTTCCAAATCTCTTTATCTATGGGATATTAAATTAAAGTGTCAAGATGGGGGTTCTACGATAACTGAGGGGCTGGCAAATCGATAAATTCGATAACTCAAAACCGATAAATCCACATATTTCGCACATCCTTATAGCTAGAAGTACCAAATTTGGTAAGAAGATAGCTACTAGCAACCCCCAAAAAACTGAATCAAATATTTTGGAGCCACGCTCCCCCATTCCGCCCCCAGTCTCCCCGAATTTTAGAGTCAAAAAAGGCTATATCTCCCACAGTTTTTGAGCTATAGCCACCAAATGGTGCCAAGAAAGGTGATGATGACCATCAAAAGATTGGATGCCACGCCCACCAATACCGCCCTAGCCAAGCCCATGTGCCCCAACGCTTCGTCAACAACGGGAATGCGTGTATCTTCCAGAGTTGTAGAGCTAGAGCCTCCCAATTTGGTGGGAATATAGCTGGTAACGACCCCCAAAAATCTGCATCAACGTTTTGGAGCCACGCCCACCCATTTCACCCCCCTTTCTCCACCTTTTACAAACTTTTAGATAGAGTCACCAAATTTGGTATGAATGTAGCAATTGACATTCCACATAGATCTGCATCAAAAATTTGGATGCCTCGCCCACCCATACCGCCCCCAACCCCCGTTTCCACAGCTTTTACAAACTTTTAGCTTGAGTCACTAAATTTGGTATGAATATAGTAATTGACATTCCACAAAGATCTGCATCACAAATTTGGACGCCACGCCCACCCCTACCGCCCAAGCCCCCCTTTCCACACATTTTACAAATTTCGAGCTAGAGTCACCAAATTTGGTATGAAGATAGCAATTGACATTCCACAAAGATCTGCATCACAAATTTGGATGCCACGCCTACCCATACCGCCCGCAGCATCCCTTTACCCTATTTTTACAATTTTCGAGCTAGAGTCACCAAATTTGGTATGAAAATAGAAATTGACATTTCACAAAGATCTGCATCAAAAATGTTGATGCCAAAACTACGCATACCGCCCCAGCCCCCTCTTTCTCCACCTTTTACAAACTTTGAGCTAGAGTCACCAAGGAGAACTTATATTCAAAATCTGAAGTCTCTAGCTCTTGTAGTCTCTGAGATCCACTCGTTCATACAGACGGACAAACTGACAGACGGTCAGACGGACTGACGGACAAACGGACATATATATCGACTATATCGACTCGGCTGTTGATGCTGATCAAGAATATATATACTTTATGGGGTCGGAGATGCTTCCTTCTGCCTGTTACATACTTTTGCACAAAACCATTAGTAGTAGGGAATTGCCGGTTCTTTGTCAATTTATGACTTTTCATTTTTGACAGTTTAATTACCCCCCATTAAATTTTATGACCCTTTTTTTTGACACTTTTATTACCCCCCAATACTATAATTTATGACCCTTTTTTTCCCATGATCGTGCCCGCATTAATTAGACTAGGTATTAAGGACAAAGGCATGACATTCCTAGGCCGCATTGTTATGGTTGCGAGAATCAGTGATCATAGAATCTGGTGTCAAGTGTACATCTGTTTGCACGTGCGTTGTCTTTTACCCCCTGCAAGCAAGCCACGACATGCATTGTTATTGTCAAGAGCAACATCAACAACAGCATCCTTGAGAATCAGTGATCATAGGATCGGGTGTCAAGTGTGCTCCTGTTTTAAGTGCGTTGCCTTGAACACGTGCAACCAAGCCACAAGGGATCGGGTGTCAAGTTGTGAAAATCAGTGTTCACACTATCAGTTTTGGCTATATAACCAATTTGTATTAGAGTCAAGTGTGCTCCTGTTTGACAAGCAGGCCATAAACATTGATCTTTATGGTTGTGATAATGACAGGATCAGTTTTAGCTATTTAACCATTTAGTGCTAGAGTCAAGCGTGCTTCAGTTTTAAATACGTTGCTCTGCACACGTGCATTGTTATTGTCAACAACTACAACCTTCGTGGAGGGTTATGTAAGCAAGGGATGGAAATTTTCCTACGCAGCAACAGCAGAAGCAGCAAGATCATCACATTGTTTTTAAACAAGAGTATTGATACTTGTAGATTAAGATTAAAATATGTTAGAGGAGGAAAGGATAGAGGGAGAAGGTGTTAGAGGGAGAAAGTGTTAGAGGCGGAAAGTGTTAGAGGGGGAAAGTGTTAGAAGACTTAGAGACAAGTTTGTGCATGCTTGAAGTGCGCTAGTCAAATGTCAAGTACATTAGTTGACTAATGTGTTATAGATATCACCGTCCGAAAGGATCAGTGAGCCAAGTACATTGCCTTTGAAACTTTTAAGGTTTTTTAGCTTCAAGTTAGTAGATAAGAGAGAGAGAGAGTCAACTGTGCGCAGGTTTCTTAGCTACGAATAAATAGATATGAGAGAGTCGAGAGGGTGCCTGTTTGACGTGGGTTGCCTTGCACACCTGCAGAAAAAACATAAACAATTAATGCTTATGGTTATGAGGAGCAGTGTGCAAAGGAAGAAAGGATAGAGAATAAAGAAAAGCGAGCGCTTGTTCGATGTACGTTGCATTGTTATGGTCAACAGCAACAACAACAAAAAAATTCGTGGGGGGGTTATGTAAGCAAGGGATGGAAATTTTCCTACGCAGCAACAGCAGCAGCAAGATCAACACATTGTTTTTAAACAAGAGTATTGATACTTGTAGATTAAGATTAAAATATGTTAGAGGAGGAAAGAGTTAGAGGGGGAAAGTGTTAGAAGGAGTATGTGTGTAAGAGGGGGAAAGAGTTAGAGGGGGGAAAGTGTTAGAGGGAGGAAGACTTAGAGACAAGCTTGTGCATGCTTGAAGTGCACTAGTCAAAGGTCAAGTACATTAGTTGGCTAATATGTTATAGATATCACCGTCCGTGAGGATCAGTGAGCCAAGTACATTGCCTTTGGAACTATTAAGGTTTCTTAGCTACAATTTAGTAGATAAGACAGAGAGAGTCAACTGTGCGCAGGTTTCTTAACTACGAATAAGTAGATAAGAGAGAGTCGAGAGGGCGCCTGTTTGAGGTGCGTTGCCTTGCACACCTGCAGGCAAAACATAAACAATGAATGTTTATGGTTGTGAAAACCAGTGATCCAAAGGATAAAAGGGTTGAGACTAGATTGTGCTTGTTTGAAGTACACTTGTCAAAGGGCAGTACATTCGTAGGCCGCATTCTTATGATCAAAAGCAACAACAACATTCGTGAGGGTTATGTAAGCAAGGGATGGGAATTATCCTACGCAGCAGCAGCAAGATCAAAACATTGTTTTTAAACAAGAGTATTGAGACTTGCAGATTTAGATTGGAATGTTATAGGGGGAAGGTGTAAGAGGGGGAAAGTGTTAGAGGGAGAAAGAGAGAGGGGGAAAGCGATCCTGCTTATATTATTATATTAAAACACGCTCCTTTATGCGATTCTGTACACGAGCGTCTATGAAATGCAGGTGGTATGTTAATTGAATGTCCCTCTTTCTAACGCATACCCAACTTGTTCGCTACTTACGTTTCTAATCTTTATTTGCATACATCTGTTTTGATTATTTCACTGACTTCTGTTACTTTTTTAGAGCTAATTAGTATAACTTTTTAATTTTTTTTTAGTTTGTTAGTAAACTATCAAATTATGTTTTTCTTATAGGTATGTTTTAATTTAATTTATTTAGTTTTTTTTCATAGATTTTTACAGTATGTTAAATTTGAGAATTATATTAAGCTTGTTCCGTTGAGAGATTAAGCAAACACAAACACCGAACATTTATATTAATGACATATAATTATAGCAGGTAGACCACACAAGTCATACTCCATGATTTTGTTTCGGCTTGATAAAAAGCTTTTTTAAGTCTATATTATAAGTCTAAGTTCTAGTACTCACGATATACATATCTAAGAATGCTTTTATGTATGTCACTATTTTGAAAGCTTAAAGAAGTTTATGTAGCTGGTATAATAAATCATGTTTCAACAAAATTATTTAGATCTTTATATTTATACTTCATCGTTTATTGAATTTATTATTATTTATTTTTTTTTTTTGAATACCCATATATTCGATTCTGTTCTACCTCAGTAATAATTTATTTTGCTTTTACATTCTTTAAATTCTTTAAGGTAATCTTTTAGGCTTAACAAATAATCTTTTCCTTAAAAAATTTTCGCTCGCTAAAAGATTTTCGTCAAATGACACTTTTCATATTTAAGATATCCGTCAAACTATTTCTTATACTCGACTTAAATTATTTCATCAAATCCACATATCAATTAAATTTCTAAAATAAAGAAAATGAAAACAGTAAGATGTTCTAAGCAGAATGTGTTTTGTACTCATTTACTGACTTCAAAAATTCTTCTATTGATGTTGTCTGATACCCTATCTTAATTTGTCTAACACTTAATCGTTTTCATCAACTTGGTTTTCTTTTGATTTTTAAAAATTTTATGTTATGTTGTTAGCTATTTTGACTTATTTATTTTGACTTTATTGTCTTTAATACGTTAACTTAATTTTAACAGGGAAATCGATCGGACATTGATTTTTCACTTTATAATTGATTGCTTTAATATATTTTAACTGTCAACCTATATACCTTTCTACTTTTTTAGTGATTATGTAAGATTTTTATATTTCCAAACTCATTGCCTAAACTAAGAAAATTTCGTTATTAATTTCTTTTAATTGATGGATGGGAATATTTTATTTCATTATTCTCCTCATTTTTATTACATTTAATAAGGAAGTGCATTGAACTAGCTTAACAGTTCGAGATATGAGTCTTACACTGTTTCGAAAAGTATGATTTCGTTAGCTGTTTTAATTTAAGGGTTAAGTATCTACTACTACTGTTCCTTAACTGTGATAGTTGCAGTTTTGTTACATCTCACTTCCATTTTTTTTCTTTCTTATTTTATTTATTTATTTAATTTTTTTTTTTTTTGTAGGTGCTTTATTAATTTTAATAAGAACAAAGCCTTTTGTTCTAGATGCCATGTTATTAGGTCTTATTTTTAAATTTAAATATTATAATTATTTCTTAAAGAGATTCATTTTCTTTAGTGCTCAAAACTTATTGTCGCTAAAGGATTTGTTTTTCATTGATCTGAGATATTTCGTAAATTCATGAAACCATTGAAATGTGCTTTATTCTTCTTGAACCTTGCATTTATCTTGAATTTGGATGGCAAAATAAGGTTGTGATGTACTAAAGCTCGAGATGACGTAAAAGTCGGTATTTAACATAACGGGCATAAAATAATGTACGTTTACTATCACCGGATTGGTTTATACCCACTAAATATTGGTATTTTCAGTTTTTTTTTCTTTCTTTGTTTTAATCTTTTTATACACCCTAGCTCTTGATCTTTTGTTTTGATTTTAGATTAGGGTCTGATTTTATTGTATACTGTTTGTGGAGGAGGCTCCAAAGAATAAGATTTGATTTGGTAATTGTATGGTATGATTTGTTCTTCTTTTTTTTTGTGGTTGTATTGTAGAGCACTTCTTGTGTGTATGTTAAACTAATAAAAGAGCGCAATCAAGTCATTTACAATAATTTTCACTAGCTTAGGATTCATGGTCTTAAGACCGTTTAGACTTCATTGTAAAAAATTTTTGCTAGGCTATTTTCTATTATGATTCTTGTGGGTTATAATTCGTACATTAAAAGAACGAGATAAAGTTGTACTTTTTTAGGTCCACAATCTATTTTCTTGGTCCATTTTCCTTGGCATATAATACAGCAGGGAGTAAGATTTAAAAGTAGTATGTCATTCCATTCTGGTAATATTATTATTTTGTTTTTATTATGTTGTTATGTCATTTTTAATTTTATTCGTTTATGTTATTTAACTTTATATATTGCCTTTAAATTTAAGGGTTTTGCCTCTCAATTTTTGAACCGAGACATAGTATTTTTATTTCTGTAATGCATAAACGTAAGCATCCTTGATCCCAGATAGTATGTTTATTCTTGATCAATATTTAGATCAGCACCGTAGGCTTCCTAGATCTGTGTGTCTGTATCTATGCAAACTATTTTGTCAGCTTTTAGGTATCGAGATTAAATTTTGCTCAGAATCTAATCGCATGCCTTAAACACATGAGTGTTACAACTTTCACACTTAAGGAGCATTAGATCTTTTCGTTTTAAAGAGTTTACTATTTGACGCTTTTAAGAACAATTTGCTTGCCTGAGCTTGGTAGGTTATACAGTTAAAACAATTAGTGGAAAGATGGAACTGTCTTATAGAATTTCTTATACATTATTCGTTGCTTCTTTCCCTATCGCTTTTTCTCACGCACTTTGAGATTATAACATTACTTAATGGAATGTGCTGTATGTTCCTGATAGTTTGCTGATTATTGTTGTTAATTATTATTTTGTTTATTTATTTATTTTACATCTCATATAGTATTTTTCTCTTATGTTTCTTTTTTCGCTTCACTTCTATACTTACTTTAATAATTTATCATATGTTTCCTCTAATTTATATTCAATCGCCCTTTAATTGACAAAAACTGGGTGGCGGTAAGCTGTTAAGAACGGAAGGCAATAAATCTATAAAACTGATAGAACGGAACAGTTGTGATTATTTTTCATTTAAAAATAGAAGTAGGCTGTTAAAATAAATATTTACTTATATTAAATTAAAATTTGAATTGATTTTTAGTAAACCGGATTTTTTTTTCGAAAATGTAGCTTTTAAAAGAATATATTAAGCTCATATCATATTTATTTAGATTTTCACATTGAGGTAACATCAGCCCAAGTCCCTCGATAGTGAGCTGCCGTTTACAGACGGTGAAGTAAATGGGATGCCGCTTTGTCGTTTCTCATAATCACAATTAAGCTGCCCGACAATGAAAATGAGTTCCTTTACGATTTACGTACTGTCACTGTTTGCAGCGGCCTGGCGTCCTCCAAAGAGTCAAACACTCATCATCATCATTTGCCCCCTACGGCGAAGCGATCCTCACCTGAACCATCACTCGTACACACATAAGTAAATTTTACCTAGATTAGGTACGGTTTGCGTCTAGTCGTCTTATTTGAATAGTTCTGTTCTACTCTACACCGATTTTGGATCCCCTGATTTCTATTATTCCCAGCTACTTTCCTAGGCTCACACCTTTAACTTCTAACACACCAGCCCACATAACATATTATTTGGATATAAAAACATTAGACAATGACTATCAAGTACCAAGAGCTATTAAAAAAATTTATAAAGTATTCGGAGGAAATTTGATCGAACAATGCAACACCAAAAACTGTTATTATGGCTTACATTAAATCGTGAAGTCGAGTCTACTACGTACTACACATTTTTCCATGAGTTGTTCCCATTTAAAGCACCTATCAATTTAGCCGTTTTTTCTTATTATTATTTTTTCAACCAAGTGTGTGCGTACCTGTTTTTTTTTTCAAATTTCTCTTTCTAGAAAATGTCTTTAAGTTCGGCACCCTCATCGTCATTCAATATGTATGTTATAGGGATTTGTTTTTGTATTTCTATTATTGAAAAGTTTAAGTTTTCCGGTTTGGTAAGCAGCCCTTCTCATTAAAATATTATGTTTGCTTATACACACATAATCATTTGCAAAGATTTTTATATGACTAAAGACAATGTCTTAAATCATTTAAACAATTATAAGATTTACTTTTATGTATGTAATTTTAGCTGTCCTATTATATTGCTGATTGTTCTAACTAAACAATTGATTGAACATAACCTCCATAATGTCTTTTAAACGTATCTTTGATTGAGTTTTCGATAATCACTACTTATTCAATTTTCTAGATCGTACCCGAGTCACGTTAATATAGCAGGGTACGACAAAATAAGCACGCAAGCAAGGTTGAGGGCAGTGACACTCCTAAAAGGGTTTGAGCCGAAGTGTGACGTAGAAAAAAGCACAATAAGGTAGGAGCTAACGAAAAGCGAATGTCTTTAGTGGGAAGCAAGCTGAACGAAGACATCTGATCTCAGGCAAGACAAATGTTTATCGGGAGAGAGAATCCTCCTTTCACATTATAGCAGTATGCGTAGCCTTTACAAGAAAACGAAGTTTCTTTTCTTAGATCAACATATCAAAAGTATTAAAGGCTAAGAAAACCTCAACTCATCAAAAAATACTTGCTGTCGTACAGTGTCCATGTCCGATGGAAGAGTTATAAAACTAGAAGGGGCACAACAGACCTCTCAGGTACCAAATCATTCATCGACGATGAAGGTTAATACAGGCAGGAGACATATTATTCTATTATTAATTCCCCTTTATATTTTTTTATTTAAAAAGAACATATCAATAAAGTTGTTACTTTTTACGGACTTTTACTGATTTTTTATTAAATTTTCTATTATATTGGCCCAATTTTAATTTCCGTTTTTTTTTTCCTTACAAAGTAATTTACATCTGTCAGCAATGTCAATTCGTGATTTTTTTTGAAAAAATGTATGAGAACCGAATCTATTTTTTTAAAAGTGCTATAAATTTTATCTATTTTGTTTTTTTCACCAAAAGCCAACGAATGTACTGACGCAATACTGCTGCGTTTCGACTATAACTTTAATTTAACATCGAAATGAAAGAACAAGTCCACAGTCGTGTCGTTAAAAAACCGGGACTTAAAAGTACGCTATTAAATAGAGTTTAAATCTGTCAGCAATATCAATTCGTGACTTTTCGGTAGCCAACTGGCGTTCCCCAGGCAAATATTTTCTCTTTCAACTCCAATTCTAGAACCCATCCAATAATATTGAAAAGAGGTAAGCCAAGAAAACATAGAACAGGTGGCAGTTTAGCTGTAAAAACCCGGTTTTTCGGTTTTAGGAACAGGTAATTGTTTTGCTGCTTAAAACAGGGATCTGTTAATTTTTCCGGTTTTAAAAACCAGGGGCTGTTTTGATTGTATTTTTTGTGGTTGTCAAAAAAACAGGTTGCTGTTTAGCTGTTAAAAACTTGTTTTCGGTTTTAGAATTCGGCGGTTGTTTTGCTGTTTAAAATAGAGAGCTGTTATTTTTTTCTGGTTGTAAATACCGGGTCTGTTAAGCTGTTATTTTTGTGGTTGTCAAAAAACAGGTTGTTGTTTGACTGTTATTTTTTCCGGTTTAAAATCAGTTTGGTGGAGGGGGGGTGTCAGTTTTGCTGTTAAAAACAGGGATTTTTCAGGTTTTAAAACAGGTTGTTGATAGATGTTAAACTGGTGGGCTGTTATATCTGCATATTGCACACATAACAGCTCTCCGTTTAAACATATATTAACAGCCCCGGTATTTAAAACCAGAAAAAATAACAGCTCCCTGTTTTAAACAGTTAAACAACAACCGGTTTCTAATACCGAAAAAACCTGTTTTTAACAGCTAAACAGCAACCTGTTTTTTGACAACCACAAAAAATAACAGATCCCTGTTTTAAACAGCAAAACAATTACCTGTTCCTAAAACCGAAAAACCGGTTTTTTACAGCTAAACTGCCACCTGTTCTATGTTTTCTTGGCTTACCTCTTTTCAATATTATTGGATGGGTTCTAGAATTGGAGTTGAAAGAGAAAATATTTGCCTGGGGAACGCCAGTTGGCTACCGAAAAGTCACGAATTGATATTGCTGACTGATTTAAACTCTATTTAATAGCGTACTTTTAAGTCCCGGTTTTTTAACGACACGACTGTGGACTTGTTCTTTCATTTCGATGTTAAATTAAAGTTATAGTCGAAACGCAGCAGTATTGCGTCAGTACATTCGTTGGCTTTTGGTGAAAAAACAAAATAGATAAAATTTATAGCACTTTTTAAAAAATAGATTCGGTTCTCATACATTTTTTCGAAAAAATCACGAATTGACATTGCTGACAGATGTAAATTACTTTGTAAGGAAAAAAAAAACTTAAATTAAATTTGAGCCAATATAATAGAAAATTTAATAAAAAATCAGTAAAAGTCCGTAAAAAGTAACAACTTTATTGATATGTTCTTTTAAATAAAAAAATATAAAGGGGAATTAATAATAGAATAATATGTCTCCTGCCTGTATTAACCTTCATCGTCGATGAATGATTTGGTACCTGAGAGGTCTGTTGTGCCCCTTCTAGTTTTATTACTCTTCCAGTTGAGTTGAGGGTTTCTTAGCCTTTAATACTTTTGATATGTTGATCTAAGAAAAGAAACTTCGTTTCCTTGTAAAGGCTACGCATACTGCTATAGAACAATCAGCAATATAATAGGACAGCTAAAATTACATACATAAAAGTAAATCTTATAATTGTTAAAATGTTTTAAGACATTGTCTTTAGTCATATAAAAACTTCTTTGCAAATGATTATGTGTGTATAAGCAAACATAATATTTTAATGAGAAGGGCTGCTTACCAAACCGGAAAACTTAAACTTTTCAATAATAGAAATACAAAAAAAAATCCCTATAACATACATATTGAATGACGATGAGGGTGCCGAACTTAAAGACATTTTCTAGAAAGAGAAAATTGAAAAAAAAACAGGTACGCACACACTTGGTTGAAAAAAATAATAATAAGAACAAACGGATAAATTGATAGGGGCTTTAAATGGGAACAACTCATGGAAAAATGTGTAGTACGTAGTAGACTCGACTTCACGATTTAATGTAAGCCATAATAACAGTTTTTGGTGTTGCATTGTTCGATCAAATTTCCTCCGAATACTTTATAAATTTTTTTAATAGCTCTTGGTACTTGATAGTCATTGTCTAATGTTTTTATATCCAAATAATATGTTATGTGGGTTGGTGTGTTAGAAGTTAAAGGTGTGAGCCTAGGAAAGTAGCTGGGAATAATAGAAATCAGGGGATCCAAAATCGGTGTAGAGTAGAACAGAACTATTCAAATAAGACGACTAGACGCAAACCGTACCTAATCTAGGTAAAATTTACTTATGTGTGTACGAGTGATGGTTCAGGTGAGGATCGCTTCGCCGTAGCGGGCAAATGATGATGATGAGTGTTTGACTCTTTGGAGGACGCCAGGCCGCTGCAAACAGTGACAGTACGTAAATCGTAAAGGAACTCATTTTCATCGTCGGGCAGCTTAATTGTGATTTACTTCACCGTCTGTAAACGGCAGCTCACTATCGAGGGACTTGGACTGATGTTACCTCAATGTGAAAATCTAAATAAATATGATATGAGCTTAATATATTCTTTTAAAAGCTACATTTTCGAAAAAAAAATCCGGTTTACTAAAAATCAATTCAAATTTTAATTTAATATAAGTAAATATTTATTTTAACAGCCTACTTCTATTTTTAAATTAAAAATAATCACAACTGTTCCGTTCCATCAGTTTTATAGATTAATTGCCTTCCGTTCTTAACAGCTTACCGCCACCCAGTTTTTGTCAATTAAAGGGCGATTGAATATAAATTAGAGGAAACATATGATAAATTAGTAAAGTAAGTATAGAAGTGAAGCGAAAAAAGAAACATAAGAGAAAAATACTATATGAGATGTAAAATAAATAAATAAACAAAATAATAATTAACAACAATAATCAGCAAACTATCAGGAACATACAGCACATTCCATTAAGTAATGTTATAATCTCAAAGTGCGTGAGAAAAAGCGATAGGGAAAGAAGCAACGAATAATGTATAAGAAATTCTATAAGACAGTTCCATCTTTCCACTAATTGTTTTAACTGTATAACCTACCAAGCTCAGGCAAGCAAATTGTTCTTAAAAGCGTCAAATAGTAAACTCTTTTAAAACGAAAAGATCTAATGCTCCTTAAGTGTGAAAGTTGTAACACTCATGTGTTTAAGGCATGCGATTAGATTCTGAGCAAAATTTAATCTCGATACCTAAAAGCTGACAAAATAGTTTGCATAGATACAGACACACAGATCTAGGAAGCCTACGGTGCTGATCTAAATATTGATCAAGAATAAACATACTATCTGGGATCAAGGATGCTTACGTTTATGCATTACAGAAATAAAAATACTATGTCTCGGTTCAAAATTGAGAGGCAAAACCCTTAAATTTAAAGGCAATATATAAAGTTAAATAACATAAAAGAATAAAATTAAAAATGACATAACATAATAAAAACAAAATAATAATATTACCAGAATGGAATGATATACTACTTTTAAATCTTACTCCCTGCTGTATTATATGCCAAGGAAAATGGACCAAGAAAATAGATTGTGGACCTAAAAAGAACAACTTTATCTCGTTCTTTTAATGTACGAATTATAACCCACAAGAATCATAATAGAAAATAGCCTAGCAAAATTTTTACAATGAAGTCTAAACGGTCTTAAGACCATGAATCCTAAGCTAGTGAAAATTATTGTAAATGACTTGATTGCGCTTTTTTATTAGTTTAACATACACACAAGAAGTGCTCTACAATACAACCACAAAAAAAAGAGAACAAATCATACCATACAATTACCAAATCAAATCTTATTCTTTGGAGCCTCCTCCACAAACAGTATACAATAAAATCAGACCCTAATCTAAAATCAAAACAAAAGATCAAGAGCTAGGGTGTATAAAAAGATTAAAACAAAGAAAGAAAAAAAACTGAAAATACCAATATTTAGTGGGTATAAACCAATCCGGTGATAGTAAACGTACATTATTTTATGCCCGTTATGTTAAATACCGACTTTTACGTCATCTCGAGCTTTAGTACATCACAACCTTATTTTGCCATCCAAATTCAAGATAAATGCAAGGTTCAAGAAGAATAAAGCACATTTCAATGGTTTCATGAATTTACGAAATATCTCAGATCAATGAAAACAAATCCTTTAGCGACAATAAGTTTTGAGCACTAAAGAAAATGAATCTCTTTAAGAAATAATTATAATATTTAAATGAAAAAATAAGACCTAATAACATGGCATCTAGAACAAAAAGGCTTTGTTCTTATTAAAATTAATAAAGCACCTACAAAAAAAATAAATAAAAGATAAATAAATAAATAAAATAAAAGAAAGAAAAAATGAAAGTGAGATGTAACAAAACTGCAACTATCACAGTTAAGGAATAGTAGTAGTAGATACTTAACCCTTAAATTAAAACAGCTAACGAAGTCATACTTTTCGAAACAGTGTAAGACTCATATCTCGAACTGTTAAGCTAGTTTAATGCACTTCCTTATTAAATGTAATAAAAATGAGGAGAATAATGAAATAAAATATTCCCATCCATCAATTAAAAGAAATTAATAACGAAATTTTCTTAGTTTAGGCAATGAGTTTGGAAATATAAAAATCTTACATAATCACTAAAAAAGTAGAAAGGTATATAGGTTGACAGTTAAAATATATTAAAGCAATCAATTATAAAGTGAAAAATCAATGTCCGATCGATTTCCCTGTTAAAATTAAGTTAACGTATTAAAGAACAATAAAGTCAAAATAAATAAGTCAAAATAGCTAACAACATAACATAAAAATTTTTAAAAATCAAAAGAAAACCAAGTTGATGAAAACGATTAAGTATTAGACAAATTAAGATAGGGTATCAGACAACATCAATAGAAGAATTTTTGAAGTCAGTAAATGAGTACAAAAACATACCTTCTGCTTAGAACATCTTACTGTTTTCATTTTCTTTATTTTAGAAATTTAATTGATATGTGAGTTTGATGAAATAATTTAAGTCGAGTATAAGAAATAGTTTGACGGATATCTTAAATATGAAAAGTGTCATTTGACGAAAATCTTTTAGCGAGCGAAAATTTTTAAGGAAAAGATTATTTGTTAAGCCTAAAAGATTACCTTAAAGAATTTAAAGAATGTAAAAGCAAAATAAATTATTACTGAGGTAGAACAGAATCGAATATATGGGTATTAAAAAAATAAATAAATAATAATAAATTAATAAACGATGAAGTATAAAATATTAAGATCTAAATAATTTTGTTGAAACATGATTTATTATACCAGCTACATAAACTTCTTTAAGCTTTCAAAATAGTGACATACATAAAAGCATTCTTAGATATGTATATCGTGAGTACTAGAACTTAGACTTATAATATAGACTTAAAAAAGCTTTTTATCAAGCCGAAACAAAATCATGGAGTATGACTTGTGTGGTCTACCTGCTATAATTATATGTCATTAATATAAATGTTCGGTGTTTGTGTTTGCTTAATCCCTCAACGGAACAAGCTTAATATAATTCCTCAAATTTAACATACTGTAAAAATCTATGAAAAAAACAAAATAAATTAAATTAAAACATACCTATAAGAAAAACATAATTTGATAGTTTACTAACAAAGTAAAAAAAATTAAAAAGTTATACTAATAAGCTCTAAACAAGTAACAGAAGTCAGGGTTAGAAACGTAAGTAGCGAACAAGTTGGGTATGCGTTAGAAAGAGGGACATTCAATTAACATACCACCTGCATTTCATAGACGCTCGTGTACAGAATCGCATAAAGGAGCGTGTTTTAATATAATAATATAAGCAGGATCGCTTCCCCCTCCCCTCTCCTTTCTCCCTCTACACCCTCCCCCAACACTTTCCCCCTCCTTACACCTTCCCCCTATAACATTCCAATCTAAATCTGCAAGTCTCAATACTCTTGTTTAAAAACAATGTTTTGATCTTGCTGCTGCTGCAATAGGATAATTCCCATCCCTTGCTTACATAACCCTCACGAATGTTGTTGTTGCTTTTGATCATAAGAATGCGGCCTACGAATGTACTGCCCTTTGACAAGTGTACTTCAAACAAGCACAATTTTGTCTCAACCCTTTTATCCTTTGGATCACTGGTTTTCACAACCATAAACATTCATTGTTTATGTTTTGTTCCAGGGCAGTGGAGGCAACGCACCTCAAACAGGGCCCCCCTCGACTCTCTCTTATCTACTTATTCGTAGTTAAGAAACCTGCGCACAGTTGACTCTCTCTCTCTCTTATCTACTAACTTGAAGCTAAGAAACCTTAATAGTTTCAAAGGCAATGTGCTTGGCTCACTGATCCTTTCGGACGGTGATATCTATAACACATTAGTCAACTAATGTACTTGACATTTGACTAGCGCACTTCAAGCATGCACAAACTTGTCTCTAAGTCTTCTAACACTTTCCCCCTCTAACACTTCCCTCGTCTAACTACTTTCTCCCCTCTAACACCTTCTCCCTCTATCCTTTCCTCCTCTAACATATTTTAATCTTAATCTACAAGTATCAATACTCTTGTTTAAAAACAATGTGATGATCTTGCTGCTGCTGCTGTTGCTGCGTAGGAAAATTTCCATCCCTTGCTTACATAACCCCCACGAAGGTTGTAGTTGTTGACAATAACAATGCACGTGTGCAGAGCAACGTATTTAAAACTGAAGCACGCTTGACTCTAGCACTAAATGGTTAAATAGCTAAAATCCCTGTCATTATCACAACCATAAAGATCAATGTTTTGCCTGCTTGTCAAACAGGAGCACACTTGACTCTAATACAAATTGGTTATATAGCCAAAACTGATAGTGTGAACACTGATTTTCACAACTTGACTCCTGAACCCTCCTGGCTTGGTTGCACGTGTTCAAGGCAACGCACTTAAAACAGGAGCACACTTGACACCCGATCCTATGATCAATGATTCTCAAGGATGCTGTTGTTGATGTTGCTCTTGACAATAACAATGCATGTCGTTGGCGGTTTGCTTGGAGGGGTAAAAGACAGCGCACGTGCAAACAGATGTACACTTGACACCAGATTCTATGATCACTGATTCTCGCAACCATAACAATGCGGCCTAGGAATGTCATGCCTTTGTCCCTAATACCTAGTCTAATTAATGCGGGCACGATCATGGGAAAAAAAGGGGTCATAAATTATAGTAGGGGTGGTAATAAAAAGCGTCAAAAAAAGGGTCATAAAATTTAATGGGGGGTAATTAAACTGTCAAAAATGAAAAGTCATAAATTGACACAGAACCGGCAATTCCCTTCTACTACCATTATACCCTTATTTAGTCATTTTTTGGGTTAAGAGTATAAAAAATTGGCAAAAGGGAACACAAAAACCGCACCGCACTAAAACGTGCTATTCTGGAAGAGTGGCACAAAATTCCACTTGAATATGACTTTCCTAAGTTGGTCAATTCTATGAAAAAACGACTTCAATATGTTATTAATGCTAAGGGGAGTCAAACAAAATATAAAATTTATCAATTATGTTAATTTTGCATTATAATATAAACAAAACCTTACAATTAGGAAGTTCACTTTGTTTTGAAAATGTGCAACGTTGCAACACCGCTGTCGTGAAAACCCCATTAAACAATACAATGTCTGATAACTCAAACAAGCTTACAACCCTGCTGTCCGATATCGTTTGAGCTGAGTTTGCCATTTGTGATATTTAATTTGGTGCTTGCAATAAATAAAACAAATTTAAAATTGCCCTTTTTTAAAAGCGTGAAAGCATCATTCCTAAGAACGGACAGCATCCCATAAACACGCAGCATCCACAATGAACATCGGTTTGTTTTGATTTTAGCACCTAAAGCACAAAATTACCCAAAACAAATGGAAACGTTGCAGTCGGATGCAACCGACTGCGGTTTACTCGTTACCAGTATTAAAACCGGTAAAAGAGGCCTGCATTGCAAAGGTACGGATGCGGCAAGGGGGTACGCTGCCTTAAAAGATTCTCCGATGCAGATGGGGGATGCCACCAGCTATATTCCTCCGGAATTTGGTGACTCTTGCTCAAAGTTTGTAAAGTGGGAGAAGGGAAGGGCTGGAGGGCGGTATATGTGGGCGTGGCATCCAAATTTTTGATCTAGATTTTTGTGGAATGTCAATTGCTATCTTCATACCAAATTTGGTGACTCTAGCTCAAAGTTTGTAAAAGGTTGGGAAAGGGGGGCTAGAGCGATAGGGTGAGCGTGGCATTCAAAATTTTGCAGCAGATCTTTGTATTTTCAATTGTCTTAATATTCCTATTGGCTGGTTTCGAGTTTCACAACTGAGGAAGATACACGCATTCGGCGTTTTGACGAAGCGTTGGGGCGGGATGGGGCGGCTAGGGCATAAGAATATGGGCTTGGGGCTCTTAAATTTGATGCAGTTTTTATGGGGGGGTGTGCTAGTAGCTATCTTCTTACCAAATTTGGTGGTTCTAGCTGTAAGGATGTGCGAAATATGTGGATTAATCGGTTTTGAGTTATCGAATTTATCGATTCCCCAGCCCCCAAGTTATCGTAGAACCCCAATCCTGACACTTTAATTTACTCTCCCATAGATAAAAAAATTGGAAAGTTTCGAGTCTCTAGCTTGAAAGGGTGGGCGGAAAAAAGTTGCGTTCAGACAGACGGACAGACGGACGGAGACAGACAGACACACAAACCAATATACTCTTTACCTTCGGTAACGAGTATAAAAATACCAAAAAATTGCTTGTATTGTGCAACACGTTTCACTTATGTATAATTTTTAAACACTTAAATCGTTGTAAAAGTATAACGATATTTTAGTCATAGGCAGGGGTCGAAAAAAAGTGAAAACTCGATTCTGTACAAATTGTTTTGGGATGGCTTGCACTTTATCACATTTTCACTTTTCACAACCAAAGTGAACACCTAAATGGAACTACTTTGTGTAAACAGTTTCTTTGACAGTGTCAAGGTAGTGTAAACCCATTCATTGTATCACTGAGCAGAGAATAATATAGAGGGGGGTCACGCCGTGCCAGGAATCTTATCATTCTGCACCCGTGCTTTATTTGATCCAGAGGCTTGCAGAACGGGTCTCTCATTTCCTATCCTTAACATGCAAAAAAGTATACCGCGCATAACTGCGACGAGTCATTCTATTGCTTGCTTTTTCTTACCAAATTGTCCGAGCAGCAGAACAGACTCAAGTCTCTGGATCCGACGTTTTTGTATAGTATGCGTTCGTATGTGAGCGCGTATGGGGAATATTACGCACTTTATCTGCCGACATTTAATTATTGTGAGTGTAACTTAAAGAGATTTTTCACTGCGGTTTTTATGCTCGATACCGATGGTAAAGAGTATATTGTAATAAGTAACATCTTGTTACTTTGAGGTTCGCTTATTCAATGTCTTTATTGAAATCAAATATATTCTTGGTCTTATGCCTAACATTAATAAACTTATACTGTTATCAGTTAACAGCTACAAAGAGAGGAGGGGGAGCGATTGTACTCATACGATTGGCTAAAGTGCAAGCGCGGCGTTTCCCGTAGGGCAACGGTCTCACGCTTGCGTGGCCTTCTTAAGAGGCTTCATATTACTTACACGCGCAGACCATATGTATGTATGTGCTCTGGTGCGCATACATATATATGTTTATGCTGAGCGTGTTAAGTTTAATTTATACTTGCAACAAAGGGCTACAAGTTACGTTTTATATATATTTGAAATAACATATATGAATACACTACACCTCCCTTTTTAAAAAAATAACGTAATATTATGAATATATAGTTATTTATAGTATACATGATTGTAATTATTAGAAATATAAAAAATTGAATAATATAAAGACTATACAAGTATAAAAAATTAGCGTTATAATTAGCTGCTTTTTTAAAATAATTTTTCTCTTAAATTATTTTATTTTTTTTTTTCGTTTGAATTTTATTTGTATTCAAATTTTATTATTACACATATATTTTATCCTAATTTATATATATAAGAATATATATATATATTTTTTTTTATTTTATTATTTTTTATTTTTTTATTTTTATTTTTTTTTATTTATTTTATTTTTTTTTTTTACTTATTGTTGTGTAGTACGTTTTGCTCTACATATTTTTGATTATTAATTAAAAGATGGTAAAAGTATTTCAGATGGTTGTTATTTTATATTATTTTCCGTTTTGTTTTTGAAATATATTTTCATTTTTTGTTTTAAAAATTATCATTTTATTTTTTAATTTAATTTTTTTTTTTGATATTATGATGTTATCTCTTTCTCCTATGTTTTTTTGTTTTTTTTTTTTTTTTTTTTTTTTTTGTTTTTCTGTCTGGTGGTGTTGTGTAGAAGACGTTTTACTGTCAATCTTTGCACGAGTAAGTCAGTGTAGAATTTGAATTTTCAGTTTCTATGTCCGTGATGAACGTCTTCATTGGACTAAACTAGAATATAAAGAATTCCTTAAGTTGGAATATTACTTATTAATTGTAGACATTATTGCTTCTTGTACTTTTATTTATTTGGGTCACCGGCCTGAGTAGCTACTCTTTTATACATTATTGCCCATATATTTGAAATTATCTATTGAAATTGATTCAATGATATTTCTGCTCGGTGCCACTTGAGTTTGCTGATTGTAAGTATACCGGCCCCCTTTTCGAGCCTTTGGAAAAATTGACCTAAGTCGATAACTCCATTAGTATACAAATCGCTAACTTCAATTCTTGCGATAACTTTATTTCCTTGTTTTAATAAACAATTTGGATTTTGTTATACACAAGGTCACTACTTTTCTTATTCCGTCATTTGTGATGACGTTGGGCTTAGAAGCTTTTCAAGATTTTGCCTAAGCAAAGATTCTTGTTATATTCCTACGCAGGATAATTTTGTCTACTGTATTGCCTGGTAGTGACTCTCAGGACTTTATTTCGTTAGTCTATTTTTTGTAATTTGAATATTGTTATCCTAGAACGGGCATCTGTATCTGTATGTGCCTGGAAGGGCTTTATTTGGGCTAATAATGTGAGTTATTAAAAAAAAATATTTTTCAATTAGAAATTTAATTATGTAAAGTGAATAAAAACACGGAAGGTGTTTGTGAGAGTTTAAAATTATTGTCAGTTTTAACTAAAGCATAATCTTTTCTGATTTCAAAAACTATTTTGTAAATTAACTTTAAGTTTCAAGTGGTATAGTCAGTATCAAATGTTTGTACGTCAGTTATGTTTCACAAGAATGGCCAGAGGGCGATGCGATTACTTTGACCTTGCACGCATCTTTTTGCGCTTACGTCTCAAGCTTCGCATACGCTTCTTACGACACAAAGTGGTAATTTTTTTTCGATTCGAAAACGGTCAGGGAACTTATACTTATATGTTTTTTCTTTTGTTCTTTCTTATTTATAAAAATGTGTTTGCTTCATAATAAAATTTGTTTTTTTTTTTTTTTATTTATTTATATTTCGCGTAACTAGCGTAATGCGCAAGATGGTTACATTTGGTAATTTTTTTTTCGTTTATTATATGTTTACATCCCTATTGTATGTCATATTGATCGCCTGTCTATGTGTTGTATGGCTTTACGGGCCATACGCTACTACCGGGCAACTAAGATGTCGCTCAGTATTACAATTTTCTTATATTTACGTATGTGTGTATTAATATATATATATATATATATATTTTTTTTTTTTTTTACAACCAGCACTTGTGGTGCATCTAGTTGAATTTCAGGTATTATTTTTATAGTCAGCTTGCTGATTCGCCGCTTGGGGTCTTCTTGCCAGGATCTGATGGGGCGCCGGTGCTGGTCCTCGCACAGGCTATTGATGTTTCTGTTTTTTCCTTTTCGGTGTCCGTGGCCCAGCTTGATGCGCTGGGTGATGCCGGTGCTGGTCTTCACACAAGCTGTTGTTAGTATTGGCAGTGACTAACGTGCTGTTCCTGTTGCCGTTATTCATTGTTGCTGTTGCTGCTGATGCTGTTTTCGTCGGCTCAAAGGTTTATCTTTTATCCCTCGTGGCTGTAGATGTTAGTGTCCCTCGTTGTTGTGGACTTTTTTTTTTTTTTTTTATCCCTCGTGGATGTAGAGGACTAGCAGACCGCTGTCCTCCGCATTAAATTTACTTGGCTGGTGCTGGCTACACAGGCATCTCCTCATTCGTTTTTATTTATTTTTTTTTTATTTTCGTTTAATTATTAATTATTGAGTAATAATTTGTTAAATTTTGTTTGCTTTCATCCATTATAGTTCATAATATTATGTATTGCACTTTTAAGTTGTTGAACATGAACATGAACATGAATGTATAACCAAAATGTTTTATATTTTGTTTGTTTGTTTGTAAAAGTTAATTATTTAATTTACAAGACCTTTTTGATCTCACATCGTTATCGTTTTATTTTCGTACATAACAAGCACTGTATTATTTATTATTACATTTTTTCGTACATAACAAGCACTGTATTATTTATTATAACATTTTTATTTTATACTTCGCCGTTCGAAGTCACATGTCACGGTCGCCATGTAATAAGTAACATCTTGTTACTTTGAGGTTCGCTTATTCAATGTCTTTATTGAAATCAAAATATATTCTTGGCTTATGCCTAACATTAATAAACTTATGCTGTTATCAGTTAACAGCTACAAAGAGAGGGAGAGCGATTGTACTCATACGATTAGCTAAAGTGCAAGCGCGGCGTTTCCCGTAGGGCAACGGTCTCACGCTTGCGTGGCCTTCTTAAGAGGCTTCATATTACTTACACGCGCAGACCATATGTATGTATGTGCTCTGGTGCACATACATATATATGTTTATGCTGAGCGTGTTAAGTTTAATTTATACTTGCAACAAAGGGCTACAAGTTACGTTTTATATATATTTGAAATAACATATATGAATACACTACAATATTGAGTTTGTGCAATGCCCGTCAAGGTGTCCGTCCGTCTGTCCGTCTGTCCGTCCGTCCGTCTGTCCGTCTGTATGTTCGCAACTTTTTTCCATACCCTTCAAGCTAGAGAATTGAAACTTTCCAATTCTCTTTATCTATGGGATAGTAAATTAAAGTGTCAAAATCGAAGTTATTCGATAACTGGGGGGCTGGCAAATAAATCCACATATTTCGCTAGAACTACCAATTTTGGTAAGAAGATAGCTACTAGCAACCCCCAAAAAACTGCATAAAAATTTTGGAGCCAAGCCCACCCATTCCGTCCCCAGATCCCCTTATTTGAAATCAGAAAGGCCTATATCTCCCACAGTTTTTTAGCTGGAGTCACCAAATTTAGTGCCAAGATAGGTGATGATGACCCCCCAAAAACTGTATCAAACGATTGGATGCCACGCTCATCAATACCGCCCTAGTCACCCCCATCTGCCCCAACGCTTCGTCAAACACGGGAATGCGTGTATCTTCCAGAGTTGTGGAGCTAGAGCCACCAAATTTGGTATTAAGATAGCTGACAACGATCCCCAACAATCTGCATCAAAGTTTTGCAGAAACGCCCACCCATTCTGTCCCCCTTTCTCCACCTTATACAAACTTTGAGCTAGAGTCACCAAATTTGTTATGAAGGTAGCAAATGACATTCCACATAGATCTGCAATAAAAATTTGGATGCCACGCCCACCCATACCGCCCCAGCCCTCCCTGGTCCCACTTTTACCAACTTTGAGCTAGAGTCACCAGATATGGTATGAAGATAGCCATTGACATTCCACAAAGATCTGCATCAAAAATTTTGATGCCACGCCCACCAATACCACCCCCAGCCCCTTTCCCCACTTTTACAAACTTTGAGCTAGAGTCACAAAATTTTTAAGGAAGATAGCTGGTGGCATCCCCATTTGCATCGGAGAATCTTTAAGGCAGCGCACACCCCCTGCCGCATCCGTACCCTTTGCATTCAGGCCTCTTTTTACCAGTTTTAATACTGGTATCGAGTATACCGCAGTCGGTTGCGTCCAACTGCAACGTTTCAACTTGTTTTGTTTTAAAAGCTATTTTAGAAAAAGTAGGCCCTCTTCCGCCCAAAAAATCTAAAAAATAATTTAATACGTGCATTTTTATACTCGATACCGAAGGTAAAGAGTATATTGGTTTTGTGCAATGTTCGTCATGGTGTCTGTCCGTTTGTCCGTCCGTATGTATGCAAGTTTTTTCCACACCCTTTCAAGCTAGAGACTTGAAACTTTCCAATTCTCTTTATCTATGGGATAGTAAATTAAAGTGTCAAGATGGGGTAGTACGATAACTGGGGGGCTGGCAAATCGATAAATTCGATAACTCAAAACCGATAAATCCACATATTTTGCACATCCTTACAGCTAGAACTACCAAATTTGGTAAGAAGATAGATACTAGCAACCCCCAAAAACTGCATCAAAGTTTTGGAGCAACGCCCACCCATTCCGCCCCCAGCCCCCCCGCATTTTGAAATCAGAAATGGCTATATCTCCCATAGTTTTTGAGCTAGAGCCACCAAATTTGGTGCAAAGATAGGTGATTATGACCCCCCAAAATCTGCATCAAAAGTTTTGATGCCAGGCCCGCCAACACTGTTCTAGCCGCCCCTATCCACCCCAACGCTTCGTCAAAAACGAGAGTGCGTGTATCTCCCAGAGTTGTGGGGCTAGAGCCACCAAATTTGGTAGGAAGAAAGCTGGCAACGACCCCAAAAACTCCATCAACGTTTTGGAGCCACGCCCACCCATTTCACCCCCCTTTCTCCACCTTTGACAAACTTTTAGCTAGAGTCACAAAATTTGGTATGAATGTAGCAATTGACATTCCACATAGATCTGCATCAAAAATTTGGATGCCTCGCCCACCCATACCGCCCCCAACCCCCGTTTCCACAGCTTTTACAAACTTTTAGCTAGAGTCACCAAATTTGGAAGGAATATAGCTGGTGGCATCCCCATCTGCATCGGAGAATCTTCAAGGCAGCGTAAAACCCTGCCGCATCCTTACCCCTTTGCATTAAGGCCTCTTATTACCGGTTTTAATTCTGGTATCGAGTATGCCGCAGTCGGTTGCGTTCGACTGCAACGTTTCCACTTGGTTTTTTTTCCTTTAATTCTGTTGCCATCACAAAATATTAAAAACAAAACTCAATGCAAAAAATTTACAAAACTTACCCGCTCGTGCTTTCGATTGCAACAGCTGACTTAACAGCTGTTATTCTCACATGGGACTGTTAAATTTAAAATTTTAAGTTTGGGGCATAACAGTCTGATGTTTTCTTAACGCGTTAGCAACAAATTTGAGCTAATTAGAAAACTTTTAAAAAACATGCAAATGCCAGATAAAGTGGTCATTTTCCCCATAGTGCAGTGTTAGCTCACATGTTTGTATGTGTGCGTATGCAGCCGCACTTCTATGATGAGAGAGAGAGGGCGCGCCAGCGGCAAGCAAGTTTGGTTGGGCTAGCTTTGCCGAGATTTTTGATATTTTTGCTGTGCCCTGCATTTCCATGTGTGTGTTCATGTATGCATACGCAGCACGTTTATATGAGTGGTAATTGTTTTGTTTGTTTGGTTATTGTTATGATTTTGGCAATTTATGGTCAATTTGATGAAAATTAATAATAAGATTTAAAAAAAATGCAATGAGTGTTCAAACTCAGAGGCGATGTGCTTACATCTTTTTGATATTTACACGGTGCCTGCTCGATTCCTATGAACACATTAGTCTAAATAACTATATCTTTGATGTGATGATTATAATAACATTAAAATTTTTTATATATTTATAATAAAGCCATATCAAAACAACGAATGTTAGATGAAGTATTTCTTACAAACAGCAACAACAATATGTCACCACCCACAAATCTATGAATTAAAATTTGTATGCCCACAACAGCAATACAAGAAAATTCTATTACGAACAAGCTTATTTGCTATAGTTACAAGTTTGCCGCTCGACGCTGTAAAAACATTGAAAGATGTTCTGTTATTAAACTGTTTTCCTTAATTTTTCAATTGTTTGCTAAGCACCAACTTATGCTTATAAAAATATGCAATAAATAAAAATTAAGATTCCACACCCTTCTGATTGCAAAGGGGTACGGCATCCAAATTTTTAATGCAGATCTTTGTGGAATGTCAATTGATATCTTCATACCAAATTTGGTGACTCTAGCTCAAAGTTTGTTAAAGGCGGGCAAAGGGGGGGCTGGGGATGGAAAAGGTGGCGTGGCATCCAAATTTTTGACGTATATCTATGTGAAATGTCAATTGCTATCTTCATACCAAATTTGGTGACTCTAGCTCAAAGTTTGTAAAAGCTGGAGAAAGAGGGGCTGGAGGCGGTATGGGTCCCTCTTCAGACAAGAGCAAAAAAATCGCAATAAATAGTCAAGCTACTAAGAATTTGGCAACTTCAACGAATCGTTTCGAGTTGCTCGCAAATGAGTTGGAAAAAGAGGATCCAACCGAAGATTAATTAGCGGAGGAAATGGATATAGAACAACGCACTGCAGTTAGAAGCAATACTCACCGTTCACAAAAGCCACCACAAATCAACGTTGAAAATGTTACAGATGTGAACGGGTGGTGGGTGTGGCACACAAACTTTTTTTTACAGTTTTTGGGGGGTCATCATCACCTATATTGCCATCAAATTTTGTGGCTACAGCTCAAAAACTGTGGGAGATATAGCCATTTCTGATTTCAAATTGCGGGGGTCGGGGGGCGGAATGGGTGGGCGTGGCTCCAAAACTTTGATGCAGTTCTTTGAGGGTCGTTACCAGCTATCTTCCTACCAAACTTGGTGGCTCTAGCTTCACAACTCTGAAAGATACACGCATTCCCGTTTTTGACGAAGCGTTGGGGCGGATGGGGGCGGCTAGGGCAGTAGTGGTGTGCGTGGCATCCAAACTTTTGATGCAGTTTTTGGGGGGTCATCATCACCTATCTTGGCACCAAACTTGGTGGCTCTAGCTCAAAAACTGTGGGAAATATAGCCTTTTTTGACTTTAAAATGGGAAGGGTTGGCTGGGGGCGGAATGGGTGGACGTGGCTCCAAAATTTTTGATGCAGTTTTTTGGGGGTTGCTAGTAGCTATCTTCTCACCAAATTTTGTAGTTCTAGCTGTAAGGATGTGCGATATATGTGGACTTATCGTTTTTGAGTTATCGAATTTATCGATTTGCCAGCAGCCCCCAGTTATCGTAGAACCCCCATCTTGAGCTCAACGATCGTGAAAGGATTAAGTCATTTCAACAAATTTGGAATTTCGTGAGTTTTAATAACCAGGAAAAAAATGCTTGTCTCTATTTTATGATTATTTACATACCTAGCCCTTAATAATTTTGTAATTTAAGAATTTTCTAAAACCCAACCCGATATACAGTCCATTCATGGTTAGGAATATTTTTTTTTTTTATTTATGTTTATATATTTTTTTTGACTTTAGTACATATGAAGATTATAATAAAAGAAATTTATACAAGAATGCAAGGACATTTGAATAATGGAATATATTGAATTTAATTGATTTGAAATGATTGATTAGTTTATTTATTCAGTCCGGAGTACAGCATGGTCGAAATGATGGCATACGATAATTAGAGAGTTTTCTCGATAAGGGAGACATCAAACTCCATCGTGATGCCTCATAGGTAGGGTGGGTAGAGAAGATAAAGGGGACTCAATAACATCCGAGAACCCCACACCAATAGTTTGTTGGATCAAGATTGGCGATCGGTTTGTGGGGATTCAATGTTCCTTTTTGATTATTTTGTTTTTTATATGTACATTTCCTTATTTTTGTTTAGTATACCCTTTCGGTACATGTGCACCTAAATTATTATGCGAGTGTGTCCGTATGACCTATGAGAGTGTAGCAAGAACCGAGCAAGCTAAGAGCATAGCAAGAGGTGCACCCTAGGCAACAATCTCGTCATACAAGTTGGTACTATTATCAAACCGACTCACCCAACACATTGCACTGCATCTTTACCAGTCTCTTAAACAAACTTATCCAAGGATTTGTCAGAGGAGCACTTAATATAATATGAGAATGCTTTAGGTTCATGCAATGATGTAGCTGTAACATTCTCACTCACTTTTCAATTGAGGGGGGTTAGTATGCATTCGAAGTCTGCATACACTACAAAAGGAACATCTAAACTACGTTTAAAATTCTGAAATTTAAGACTTGCTTTTTCTTCCGTTGTTAGCGTAGAAACGATCTTCCCGCAATTCATCCGATGTTCCATCGATAACTTCTCGTTGTGTGAGAAGTTGAGGCAGGTGTTGCAAAAGAAAAGTCTATTAACATGTCCGGTTACCTGTGAGCGAACCAGTCAAAAAGTTTAAAAACAGAAAGAAAAAAATTTATTAGTAAGTATTAAGTATTAAGAAAATTAATTTTTATACTCGATACCGAAGGTAAAGAGTATATTGGTTTTGTGCAATGTCCGTCATGGTGTCTGTCCGTCTGTCCGTCCGTATGTATGCAAGATTTTTCCACACCCTTCAAGCTAGAGACTTGAAACTTTCAAATTCTCTTTATCTATGGGATAGTAAATTAAAGTGTCAAGATGGGTGTTCTACGATAACTGGAGGGCTTGCAAATCGATAAATTCGATAACTCAAAACCGATAAATCCACATATTTCGCACATCCTTACAGCTAGAACTACCAAATTTGGTAAGAAGATAGCTACTAGCAACCCCCAAAAACTGCAAACCCAAATTTTGGAGCCACGCCCCCCCCTCATTCCGCCCCCAGCCCACCGCATTTTAAAGTCAAAAACGTCTGTAACTCCCACAGTTTTTGAGCTAGAGCCACCAAATTTGGCGCCAAGATAAGTGATGATGACCGCCTAAAAACTGCATCAAAAGTTTGGATGCCACGCCCACCATTAATGCCCTAGCCGCCCCCATCTACCCCAACACTTCGTCAAAAACGGAAATGCGTGTATCTTCCAGAGTTGTGGAGCTAGAGCCTCCAAACTTGGTGGGAAGATAGCTGGCAACGACCCCAAAAATCTGCATCAACGTTTTGGAGCCACGCCCTCCATTTCGCCCCCCTTTTCCCATTTTTTACAATTTTCGAGCTAGAGTCACCAAATTTGGTATGAAGATAGCAATTGACGTTCCACAAAGATCTGCTTCACAAACTTGGATGCCACGCCCACCCATACCGCCCCCAGATCCCCCCCTTTCACCACATTTTACAAACTTCGAGCTAGAGTCACCAAATTTGGTATGAAGATAGCAATTGACATTCCACAAAGATCTGCATCAAAAAATTTCATGCCACAACTACCCATACCGCCCCCAGCCCCAAACTTTGAGCTAGTCACCAAATTTGGGAGGAATATAGCTGGTGGCATCCCCATCTGCAGCGGAGAATCTTTCAGACAGCGTAAACCCCTGCAGCATCCGTACCCCTTTGCAATCAGGCCTCTTTTTTACCGGTTTTAATACTGGTATCGAGTATGCCGCAGTCGGTTGCGTCCGACTGCAACGTTTCCCCTTGTTTTTTTTTACATACTTTGATAAATTCTTAATCCATACAAAATGCGCCCGTCCATCGCTGTCCAACAGCAATAAACTTATATGCCGTTCCCTTTCGACCTCCGTTATATACAGCGGGCCAACCACTTTTCCTGTTTCTTCGTCGAACCTAAACACGTTGATACTGATTGTGGAGTTCCGTCTTTCGAACACTTTTATTTGTGTAAGTGAAAGCGGAAACTCCAGCTCCAAAAAATCTAGTGTAAGTGTATCACTTACATGGATTTTTGAGTTGACAATATTGAGAAAGTAGCTCGAACATCTTTCAGGATGGCTGACGTTGCGTGGGGCTTTCAGGGCTGATATTAAAGCCCATTTGAAACAGTACTCATCGTTGTTTTGCACATTCACAATTGCCTTTTTAACCCTCAGCACCTTTGGAGTTTAAATATAATTTGAAACTTTTAAAGGAGTGTATTTATTAACATTACACTCCAGTCTTATTATTTGGGACATAGTCCATCCGCTGTCCCTTTCCTGGAACTCATCCATTTTTTGTCGGATGAGTTCAGCATGCATATTATAGACTTCTTCTATATTTCTTCCAGCAGTTAGAACGCACATAGGTGTTTGATGAGATTTCACTTGCATCACCATCTCGTCTTGATGGAATTTTATGTATTCCGCAAATAACTCAAAGTTTATCTTACACGATGTGTGTAGAGACAAAACATTGGCTATTATTGGAATAAGCTCTGATGAGGCATCAGTGAGGAATTCCTGGGGATCAAGAATTTCGTCACGCCTATTCTAAAACGATAATGTGAGAATGCGGTTTTTAAATCCACCTGAAATCTGCTTCACAGCTCTATTTAGGGGTATGAAAACACGCATTTTGTGGATACTAGAGCGTAAATGTCCATTCCACTTTGAAAAAAGTACATTAACCTTACATGAGTCACTCCACTTTGTCGTCGCATTGGGGGTGGCGGCGATGATGTAGGTGGCGGCGTTGGGTGTATTGTTGTAGGTGGTGGTGTAGGCTGTGTCGTTGAAGGTGGTACCGTAGGCTGTGTTGTCGTATGTGGTGGCGAAAGGTGCGTTGTTGTGGGTGGCAGCGTAGCATGTGTTGTTGTAGGGTGTGGCGAATGGTTCGTTGTTGTAGGTAGCGGCAATGGGTGTATTGTTGTAGGTGGGGGTGATGGGTGTACTGGTGGCGGGGATACTCGTGAAGATGGAAGGGTTGGCGGTTCTTGGTGTGTTTATGTAGGGTGCATTGAAAATCTTCTTGAAGGTGGCGGCTTTGGATGTGGTGGTGGAGGTGGCGGTTTTGGATATAAAACAGTCTTCGCTCCAATTAACTTCCTTTGGGGGGTTTGTAACAAGCCCGCATATCTCTGTTAAGAGGTTCGCTACCTCGGTGGTGTACACAAATTTTTTTGCTCGCGTTTGACGACATATTAATATTTTTTTTTCTTTATTTTTATACTCGATACCGAAGCTAAAGAGTATATTGAGTTTGTGCAATGTCCGTCATGGTGTCCGTCCGTCTGTCCGTCTGTATGTGTCCAATTTTTTTCCACACCCTTCAAGCTAGAGACTTGAAACTTTCAAATTCTCTTTATCTATGGGATAGTAAATTAAAGAGTCAAGATGGGTGTTCTACGATAACTGGGGGCTGGCAAATCGATAAATTCGATAACTCAAAACCGATAAATCCACATATTTCGCACATCCTTACAGCTAGAAGTACCAAATTTGGTAAGAAGATAGCTACTAGCAACCCCCAAAAACTGCAAACCCAAATTTTGGAGCCACGCCCCCCCATTCCGCCCCCAGCCCACCGCATTTTTTTTTATTTTATTTTATTTTATTTATTTGATTAACATCCTAGTGCTACAAGTTCCAAGAAACTTAAATTTAAGGCACTAGTCACTAAAACAAAATTATTAATTGATTAATTAAAAGTAACAAAGCAGAGAAAAGAAAAAGAAGAAAATAGAGAGAAGTAATTTAAATTATTCAGATAATTTAAATAATACAAATATTTTAAATTATACAAAACAGGAAAAGAAGGAAATTGGAAGAACAGTCTTCCCCTTAAGAAGATTAGCATTAGTAAGCTTAGTTTTATATATATTAGAATTGTTTCAGTTAGATATTATTTTGTAAATGCAGCAGAAGGCTGCTTTTAAATTGTGGTGCGCTTCTAATTATCTTTAGGTCGTGTGGTAGGTTGTTCCACAGGCGAACAGTGTGTATATAGTACTGGTGTTCAGAGACAGATAATCGATGACGTACAGTTGTTAAATTATTTGTCCGACGTGAAGTTAAAAAATCAATCTATTATAAAGATAACTGGGCTCTTTTGTATTTATAATTTTGTGTAACAATATTAATGCTCTAAGCTGAATCCAGTTTTTCAAGCTAAGGTTATATATTTTGAATGCATATGGTGTAACATGGTCTCTTCTTCCTAAATTAAACACATAACGCGTAATACTATTGAACACAACATTGAGCCTGTGCTTACTAGCAGCGTCAGGGTTTGAAAAAATTTCTACTCCATAAAAGAGAGTTGGTATAAGGTATGTCTTAGCAACAATGAGTTTAATATTAATTGGCAGGAGATGCTGTGTCAGGTATAGAGTTCTTAAGGCTGAATAAGTTCTACCTATGGATTTAATTATGTGGTCACTCCAAGTCAGTGTCTTATTAAACGTTATGCCTAGGTTAGCTACCCTGTCTACGTAGTCAATAGAATTATGGTCAATTTTAATTTCTCCCAAGTTTAGGGTGTCTATGGACTTTTTGTATATTACTATACACTTAGTTTTGGACGTGTTTATACCAAGGCCATTACTTCGTGACCACTCGCTCACCTTGACCAGTTCTCTGTTAGTTACACTTACACATTCATCAATTCTGGACAATGGACTACAGCAATACAACTGAACATCATCAGCATACATATGGACATTACATTCAGAAAAGACATTGGGCAAATCATTAACATAACACGAGTATAGTAATGGCCCAAGAACCGATCCTTGTGGCACTCCACGGCTCAGAGACAGAAATGACGACGAACTTGACGGTGTGACAACAGATTGAAGACGGTTTACTAGGTATGAGCGTAATAAGGAATCGGCTGTGGCTGTAAAACTATACAGCTTCTTCATTTTGGTGCATAGAATGTCATGGTTGACAGTATCAAAAGCTTTGCTATAGTCAAGCAGTGTCAAGAACGTTACATTGCCATCAACCATGCTTCTACGTATATCCTCAACAATATTAAGGATTGCTGTAGTGCAGCTTCTGTTTTTCCTAAAGCCGGATTGGTCATTGCTGAGAAGACTGTTGGTAACCATATATTCATTTATTTGGTTTGCTAGTAAATTTTCAAACACTTTGGATAGAAAAGGTAGAACTGAGATTGGTCTGAAATCTCCATTACCCTTAGGGACAGGGATAATCTTAGCAAGTTTCCATTTTTCTGGAAATGCGGAAGTAGTGATTGCTGTATTCATAATATGTGTAACCTGATTTAAGATAGACGGAATTATAATTTTGACAAATTTAGGATTTATATCATCCAGTCCAACTGCATTTGATTTGACATTTAACATAGATTCAAGGACTTCATAATTTCTGACACACCTAAAACTAAAGCTAATATCACGGTTAGGAGGATCACAGTTAAGGTATTCATTGGCTGGGGCCTCAGGTACAGCGCAGTTGACGAACTTTTGGTTAAGCTCTTCAGCATTACCTTCGACACTGGTTCTAACATTTTGCTTTCCCACTCCAATTTCATTTATAATTCTCCATTTATCTCTTGACGAGATGGATTGTTGGAATTTCTGGGAATAGAATCGCTTCTTACCATTATTAATCAATTTAACAACTGCACGTCGTAAACTTTTGAAGGTATCATACAAAAAGTCAGTCTTAAATCTCTTCCATTTGTTGTAGGCTTCATTTCTTTTTAGTATAGCTCTTTTAACAAAATGTGTTAGCCAGGGCTTCTCACGAGGCTGGGGAAGTTTAGATTTTAATGGGACACAAGTATTATACAGATCTATTATTTGACCCTGCAGATATTCAACCTGTTCGTCAGCTGTGGTCATGTTGTATATTAAGGTCCAGTCATATTTATTAAATTCGTCAGATAAAAAGTTCATATCTATATTTCTAAAGTCTCTATATGTATATGTCAGGTCCAACTTATTAATACAAACATCGTACGACACAAAGACAAGATCATGTTTGGAGAAGCAAGGGACAGAAATTTGGTCATACATAAGGGCTTTTAATGAATTACTAACAAAGATCAAATCCAAGAGTGTACTGCAAGTAGAAGTAAAATGGGTTGGATTAGTTGTATTGACTAGGTGTAATCCAAGTGATTCCATATTGTTGGTGAGATCATTGTGGTACAACACATTGCTATTAAAATCTCCAAGGATCGCAATGTCAATATATGAAACAGTTAACATAGAAATCGACGAAATTGTATTAGAGTATGACGCTGCACGATTCGGACGGTAAACACTACCAATAAGCATTTTACGAAAATACTGTGGACACCTTATTTCAACAAATATGAACTCCGTCGTACTTCCTTCTTCATGCTTACACATCAGCTTGGATCGCAGCTTATTATTAACAAAAATTGCCACGCCCCCTCCATGTCCAACACGATCTGCACGAAAACAGTAAAACCTTCACATGAAACTCACAGATCACACATTTGAGTCATAAACCATGTCTCCGATACACAAACTACATCAACATTTGACTTAACAAACATATATCTAAACTCATCCATCTTTCTGACTAAACTTTGAGCATTAATATGGCAAATGTTAAGCCCACGGTGTTGCTTAGCTAGAATTCTAAGCATAACATTACTGTTCGCCATTGGATCAATCATATTATCCAACATATAAGATGAGACCTAATTTTAGAAACGCACCAAAGAGAATTAAAGCTAATACCTAACTCACTAAAATGTAAATGTTGACAAATAAGAGTTTTTGGGATACAAAAATAATTAAAAATACAAATAATTACAAAATACAGATGTTTATTGGGAACGAAATAAGTTCCCCACAGATGAAGAGGCCAGATCTGAAGAGCTAGTGTTGTCCACCACGCCGGTATAAGAAAGAGATAAAAGCTCTTCCATGCTCTTAATGCAAATGCACTCGCTGCCTCCGCCTTGCCTGACGTACACCTGAGCGGAGCGCGTAAAGACCGCTGAGAAAGCTTTATGCTTTTTAAGCTTAAGCGCCTCTTTAAAAATTTGATAGTTGAGCTTTGACAGCTGCTCATTAATGTAAAAGGGCACTTGAAAGTTCAGTCCCAAGAGATTTAGAGTCAGTGGCATCTTAGAGCTCCGTCGGTGTGCTCCCGCGGCGCGTAGTAGTACCATTTTATCTCGGAAGCTGACAAACGTTACGATCACAATCGTCAAAAACGCCTGTAACTCCCACAGTTTTTTAGCTATAGCCACCAAATTTGGTGACGAGATAGGTGATGATGACCTCCTAAAAACTGCATCAAAAGTTTGGATGCCACGCCCACCAATACTGCCCTAGCCACCCCCATCCACCCCAACACTTCGTCAAAAACGGAAATGCGTGTATCTTCCAGAGTTGTGGAGCTAGAGCCTCCAAACTTGGTGGGAAGATAGCTGGCAACGACCCCAAAAATCTGCATCAACGTTTTGGAGCCACGCCCTCCATTTCACCCTCCTTTTCCCACTTTTTACAATTTTCGAGGTAGAGTCACCAAATTTGGTATGAAGATAGCAATTGACGTTCCACAAAGATCTGCTTCACAAACTTGGATGCCACGCCCACCCATACCGCCCCCAGATCCCCCCCCACAGTGGCGCCCGTAGAACAAGTCAAGTGTCAAAAATCAAAAATTGCATGTGCCTCTAAAAATATTGAATGAACCTACTTTATAGGAAATTTTCCAGCGATTTCAAATCTGCAATCCATAATGTAACCGGATTTTTTGTTTAGAAGATATAGCTTTTCAAAGTTGTCTGATTTTTTGTGTTACATAAAAATCACAATTTTAAGGTAATTTGGTCGGCTTTGAGATACAATATCTCAAAAACTAAGTTACGGATCGTCATCACTTTTGGTTCTATTGATAGATCTATTTATTAAGAAAAGAATAAAAAAAAATTATACTGTTTGCTTTGCGTTTGGCCAGGCAATTCAATATTTACCAACTATTCACTTTTTCACTATTTCTCAACTTTGATGGAAAATAAAAAAAATTATATCACATTATATCGGCTATTTTTTTAAATTAATTTCTTTGATTATTTCTCTATTAAATGCAAAAAGTTTCATGTGCCCGTTTTTGCCCCTTTTTTTAAATGTAAAAAAAGTGAAAAAAGTCATAGGAAAAAAATGAGTTGCATGCATTTTTGGGCAATTTATGACATATAACCGTGAAAACCCATTTTTTGTTGTTGTTGTTACGTTCGTTATTGTGAAGATACTTGACTTTTGTTTTTCATTCTGTAATGCTTACCTGAGATCATTTGTCAAATCCTGGTCCCTAAATTCAGGTGCAGTTACAGGATATACAAATAAATGACCAGGTACGCACCAAATACAGAAATTGCGTTAGCGTACAACTAGTCACACATCCCAATCAGGTAGGCACAAATCTTATTCGGACACGTGCGAAGTACCCAAATTGCATAAATTGACCTTATTGACCTGGACTTATACAAACAAACATACAAACGTTAAGAGATTGGGAACTATCTTAAATGTTTTGAACTGCAAGGAAAAAGTTGATTCTGCCAAATATGGAGAATATGCTTCAAAAACAGCATCACTTTTAGCAGAATTATATCCGCAGAAAAAGTTGACCCCGACAGTCCATAAAATATTGGCGCATGGCAAGGATATAATTGAGTATCAGTCTTTGCCAATTGGAGAGCTCTCTGAAGAAGCACAAGAGTCCCTTAATAAGTTTTATAAAAAATACAGATTGCTAAACACTTTCAAAGCTTCAAGGGTGAGACAAAATGAGGACCTCTTCAACATGTTAGCAGCATCTTCAGATCCACTAATTTCATCACTGAGGCATGTTAAGTCACGAAAAGAATTAGAAAATACTTATAGTTCAGAGATGATTTCTCTTTTAGATATACCATCTTTTACGGATTGTGATGAATATTTTACAAAAAATTAATAAAAAAAAAAGTAAAAAAAAAAAAATTATTTTTAATTATCATAATATTAATTTTAGATTATAAAAACCATTAAAACGAAACAATAAAAATCAAAAAATTTAAAAAATATTTTTTTCCTTCCCGTAAAGTTGATTTTTCCACAAATTTCAACTTTGCATACCCATAAATAGGCACAGAAAAATCGTAGAATTCATTTCAAACGCTCATTTTTTAGGTTGATTAATTATCTATCATATGCTTTTTAAATTGTTTGATTATCTCATTTGGTTCAAAAGTTATGATTTTTGATATGAAAAAACTCAAATGGCCCCACTGTGCCCCCCCCTTTCACCACATTTTACAAACTTCGAGCTAGAGTCACCAAATTTGGTATGAAGATAGCAATTGACATTCCACAAAGATCTGCATCAAAAAATTTCATGCCACAACTACCCATACCGCCCCCAGCCCCAAACTTTGAGCTAGTCACCAAATTTGGGAGGAATATAGCTGGTGGCATCCCCATCTGCAGCGGAGAATCTTTCAGACAGCGTAAACCCCTGCAGCATCCGTACCCCTTTGCAATCAGGCCTCTTTTTACCGGTTTTAATACTGGTATCGAGTATGCCGCAGTCGGTTGCGTCCGACTGCAACGTTTCCACTTGTTTTTTTTTACATACTTTGATAAATTCTTAATCCATACAAAATGCGCCCGTCCATCGCTGTCCAACAGCAATAAACTTATATGCCGTTCCCTTTCGACCTCCGTTATATACAGCGGGCCAACCACTTTTCCTGTTTCTTCGTCGAACCTAAACACGTTGATACTGATTGTGGAGTTCCGTCTTTCGAACACTTTTATTTGTGTAAGTGAAAGCGGAAACTCCAGCTCCAAAAATCTAGTGTAAGTGTATCACTTACATAGACTTTTGAGTTTTCGATATTCACATTGTAGCTCGAACCTCTTTCAGGATGGCTGATGTTTCGTGGGTCTTTCAGGGCTGATACTTAAGCCCATTTGAAACAGTACTCATCGTTGTTTTGCACATTCACAATTGCCTTTTTAACCCTCAGCACCTTTCGAGTTTCAATATAATTTGAAACTTTTAAAGAAGTGTAATTATTATAAATTACACTCCAATCTAATTATTTGGGACATAGTCCATCCGCTGTCCTTTTCCTGGAACTCATCCATTTTTTGCCGGATGAGTTCAGCATGCATATTATAGACTTCTTCTATATTTCTTCCAGCAGTTAGAACGCACATAGGTGTTTGATGAGATTTCACTTGCATCACCATCTCGTCTTGATGGAATTTTATGTATTCCGCAAATAACTCAAAGTTTATCTTACACGATGTGTGTAGAGACAAAACATTGGCTATTATTGGAATAAGCTCTGATGAGGCATCAGTGAGGAATTCCTGGGGATCAAGAATTTCGTCACGCCTATTCTAAAACGATAATGTGAGAATGCGGTTTTTAAATCCACCTGAAATCTGCTTCACAGCTCTATTTAGGGGTATGAAAACACGCATTTTGTGGATACTAGAGCGTAAATGTCCATTCCACTTTGAAAAAAGTACATTAACCTTACATGAGTCACTCCACTTTGTCGTCGCATTGGGGGTGGCGGCGATGATGTAGGTGGCGGCGTTGGGTGTTTTGTTGTAGGTGGTGGTGTAGGCTGTGTCGTTGAAGGTGGTACCGTAGGCTGTGTTGTCGTATGTGGTGGCGAAAGGTGCGTTGTTATGGGTGGCAGCGTAGCATGTGTTGTTGTAGGGTGTGGCGAATGGTTCGTTGTTGTAGGTAGCGGCAATGGGTGTATTGTTGTAGGTGGGGGTGATGGGTGTACTGGTGGCGGGGATACTCGTGAAGATGGAAGGGTTGGCGGTTCTTGGTGTGTTTATGTAGGGTGCATTGAAAATCTTCTTGAAGGTGGCGGCTTTGGATGTGGTGGTGGAGGTGGCGGTTTTGGATATAAAACAGTCGTCGCTCCAATTAACTTCCTTTGGGGGGTTTGTAACAAGCCCGCATATCTCTGTTAAGAGGTTCGCTACCTCGGTGGTGTACACAAATTTTTTGCTCGCGTTTGACGACATATTAATATTTTTTTTTCTTTATTTTTATACTCGATACCGAAGCTAAAGAGTATATTGAGTTTGTGCAATGTCCGTCATGGTGTCCGTCCGTCTGTCCGTCTGTATGTGTCCAATTTTTTTCCACACCCTTCAAGCTAAAGACTTGAAACTTTCAAATTCTCTTTATCTATGGGATAGTAAATTAAAGTGTCAAGATGGGTGTTCTACGATAACTGGGGGCTGGCAAATCGATAAATTCGATAACTCAAAACCGATAAGTCCACATATTTCGCACATCCTTACAGCTAGAAGTACCAAATTTGGTAAGAAGATAGCCACTAGCAACCCCCAAAAAACTGAATCAAAAATTTTGGAGCCACGCTCCCCCATTCCGCCTCCAGGCCCCCCGAATTTTAAAGTCAAAAAAGCCTATATCTCCCACAGTTTTTGAGCTATAGCCACCAAATTTGGTGACAAGATAGGTGATGATGACCCCTCAAAAACTGCATCAAAAGTTTGGATGCCACGCCCACCAATACCGCCCTAGCCAAGCCCATGTGCCCCAACGCTTCGTCAAAAACGGGAATGCGTGTATTTTCCAGAGTTGTGGAGCTTCAGCCTCCCAATTTGGTGGGAAGATAGCTGGTAACGACCCCCAAAAAACTGCATCAAAGTTTTGGAGCCACGCCCACCCATTCCGCCCCCAGCCCCCCCGCATTTTGAAATCAAAAATGGCTATTTCTCCCACAGTTTTTGAGCTAGAGCCACCAAATTTGGTGCCAAGATAGGTGATGATGACCACCTAAAAAAAACATCAAAAGTTTGGATGCCACGCCCACCAATGCTGCCCCAGCCGACCCCTTCCACCACAACGCTTCGTCAAAAACGGGAATGAGTGTATCTTCCAGAGTTGTGGAGCTAGAGCCACCAAATTTGGTAGGAAGATAGCTGGCAACGACCCCCAAAAATCTGCATCAAAGTTTTGGAGCCACCGCCCTCCATTTCGCCCCCCTTTCCCTACTTTTTACAATTTTTGAGCTAGAGTCACCAAATTTGGTATGAAGATAGCAATTGACATTTCAGAAAGATCTGCATCAAAAATTTGGATTCCACTGCCACCCATACCGCCCCCAGCCCCCCTTTCCCCACTTATTACAAATTTCGAGCTAGAGTCACCAAATTTGGTATGAAGATAGCAATTGACATTTTACAAAGATCTACATCAAAAATTTTGATTCCACGCCCACCCATACCGCCCCCAGCCCCCCTTTCCCCATCTTTTACAAACTTCGAGCTAGAGTCACCAAATTTGGTATGAAGATAACAATCGACATTCCACAAAGATCTGCATCAAAAATTTGGATGCCACGCCCACCCAAACCGCCCCAGCCCCCCTCCCCCTTTCCCCTACATTTTACAAACTTTGAGCTTGAGTCACCAAATTTGGAAGGAATATAGCTGGTGGCATCCCCATTTGCATCGGAGAATATTTAAGGCAGCGTACAACCCTGCCGCATCCGTAACCCTTTGCAATCAGGCCTCATTTTACCGGTTTTAATACTGGTATCGAGTATGCCGCAGTCGGTTGCGTCCGACTGCAACGTTTCCCCTTCTTTTTTTGCTTTTGCTTTAAAACTTCAAAACAAAAACACCGCATATTCTCTTTCTTACAATATCATAATTTTAAGCAGATACACACATTAGAGTTAGTCGTCGTCAAGAGTTGAGTTGAGCAGGGTTGCAAATCGTACAGACAAAAATGAAGTCAATTGTTCAGCCAAGAAGTGGTTTAAAACATATCGAACATTACTTATAATTTACTAAACCAATATCAATAAGTACTTTTGTGAAATTAAAGAATTTAAATAAACAATTTGTCATTGCCTACAAATTTTGGGGGCTCAACCGGGATTTAATTTCAATAGACAAAAGTGAACCAAGCAATAATATGCGCTAACATAACAGCAAGGTGATTAGATAAACGTTTAAATAACTGTGCAAAAAGAAAAATTTTCGAACAAAAATTTTAAAATTAAGTTCTGAAAAAAAGCATCGAATAACTGAGAAGAGACGAAGCGACAATGTACGAGTGAGACGGCAGCGAGTAAGCGCAAATAACACAGTAAGTTTGTGTTAGGGATACACACAGCAACGCGACGACTCAAGGCGAAGCAAGAAAATAGAATTTCTAGGGCAATTAACACTTATGGCTAATTACAACTAATACCCTTCACCAACTTAACACTAACTTATTATATACAAAAATGTGCATCGTCACACCCCCCCCTATACTTCCCGGGGGAATACCGGATAAAAATGCCACTGTTGCTCCCCTGTCTCGTCGTCTTCTTCCATGACTTAACCTGGCATTGTTGTATATAAACAAGGTTATACCCCTGAACCTATATATAAACTATGCTGTACAGGACAATAGTCTGGTGCGATGTTCAAACTTGGAATTAACCTATGCTGTACTACTACTAACAATGTTCTTAGTATACCTTATCCTCATATGCCTTGTGAGCGGCCACTAGTTTACTTGCTATGTCTTGTCTGGTTGCCGTTACCCTAGCTTTCGTTGTCTTGTTGGGGATCGTTATGGATGTGTGATGGCTGCTCGTTGCTCTCGCTGTGGTATTCTTCCTCTTCGCCCTGTTGCCGGAATACTTTGAGGTCGGCTACCCCGGCGGTGTGCCGTTGGCCGGCCTCCTGGTGTTGAACTCGTACTATGTTAGGGGAAATAAACTTAGTTACCTTACACGGGCCCTCGTAGCGTGGGGCTAGTTTGGCCGCAAATCCGTCGTTGCCCTTTGAAAGCACGTGTTGCTTTATTAGTACCCAGCTGCCAATGTTTGGTCTCCAGTCGCGTCTCCGTAAATTGTAGTGACGGTCTTGCTCCACCGACGCTCGCTGCGTGTTGTCTCTCGCTGCCTGGAAAACTTCAAATAGCTGCTTTGCCCTGGTTTCGGGATGAGCAACGGCTGTTCCGGATCCTGGCGTGACCTCGTCGTATAAGGCCCCTGGTAGTCTCGGTTCCCGTCCTTGAACCAGGAACGCCGGACTAAATCCTGTCGTGTCAGATACACTGCTGTTTATTGCCAGTGAGATTTCCGGTAGCAAAGTGTCCCATGTGCTATGTGGTCCCTCGATGTACTGTGCGATCATGGTCTTGATTGTTCGATTAGCCCTCTCCATAGGATTTTGTTGCGGGTTGTAGGATGCAGTATGCTCCAACGTCATACCTGCCCTCTTGCAGAATGCCTTGAACGAACGACTGGTAAATTGGGTTCCGTTGTCGCAGATGAACTTTCGTGGTACTCCAAAGCGGCTAAGAAACCGGTCCCGAAAAGCTTTCTCTAAGTATGTTGTCGTGGCTCGACGCATAGGTATCAGTTCCACCCATCTGGAAAACATGTCCAAGAACACGAGTAATACCGAATTACCCTGCTTGGATCTCGGCAGCAGTCCCACGAAATCTGCGCAAATAGTCGCAAACGGCTCGTTCGCCTGTCGTGTAAGCATCTTCCCTGCTAGTTTAGATTGTTATGCCTTAAACTTCTGACACACAGCACATTTTCTTACGTAGCGGGCGACGTCTTTGAAGATTCCTGGCCAATAGTATCGTTGACATACTCGCGTCGTCTTGCGTATTCCCTGATGTCCTGCGCTTGGTTTGTCGTGGCACTCTTGCAACACACGTTGCCGTTGCTCCCTGTCCAAACACAACTTCTATGGTATGAAGGTTTCCTCCAGGGGTCGTTGTCTTAAGTTCCTGTACAATTGCCCATTCTCCAGTGCATAATTGGGGTATTTCTCCGTGTGCTCGAGTGTCTCCTGCATGCGTCGTTGCAACCATGCGCATGTGCTCTGCTCCTCGATGACTGTTTGCAAAGTCTCGATAGGCTGCCGTGACAATGCATCTGCCACTACATTCTGCCGCCCTTTCCTGTAGTGTATGTCGAATTGGAATTGTTGAAGTTCCAAAGCCCATCGAGCCACGCGTCCCGTGGGGCTCTCGATTGTATTTAACCACTTGAGGCCCAGGTGGTCTGCCACGACGTCAAACCTGTATTCCTCCAAGTAGCAGCATAGCTTTCGAATGGCCCAGACGATTGCAAAACATTCCTTCTCGGTGGCGGAGTTATTTTCCTCGGCCCTTTGTAACCTTCGGCTGACGTACGCGATGACCCTCTCGCAGTCGTCACTCTGCTGTGTTAGTACTCCTCCGAGCCCGTAGTCACTAGCGTCGGTCTGTAACGAGAATTTCTTCGTAAAGTCGGGACAAGCGAGAACGGGTGCCTTGGTCAATAGAATCTTGAGTTTCATAAACGCCTGTTGTTGCGGTGTTTCGCAGATCCATTTCTTGCTTTTCCGTAGTAGTAGAAGCTAAGACATCGGTTGTACCACGGCTGCGAAGTTTGGGACAAATCGCCTGTACCAGGAAGCAAGGCCCAGGCATCGTCGAAGTTCTCGTACATTGGTTGGTGCTGCATGCAATGACACGACACGCCATTGGAAAAGTCCCCGTCCTGGTACTGTGAATGCGGTGCATTCGCGACTCGCCTTGGCCATGGGTATCTGCCAATACCCACTTTTCAAATCCAATGCGCTAATGTACTTGGCGTTCCGCAGCCGCTTGGCATTCCGCAGCCGCCGGTATGGATCGTGCATTGAGTTGCCGAAAGTTCACGCACATGAGTGTTTCTCCAGTCTTCTTGCCCACCAGCACAATAGTTGCACTGTGGGGGCTTTTAGAAGGCTCGATGCATCCATTCCGTAGTAGTTCGTCGACTTGTGCATGAATTATCACTTGCATCGCTGGGTTTCGTGGGTAATATCGTTGCTTGATCGGGTGATCGTCCCGAATTACGATCACGTGTTCCGCGATGCTTGACACGCCCGTCATTCCGTCGAACTTTGCCAATTCCTTTTCCACTAGTCTTGCGCCCATGGTGCTATTGACTTGGCTGGGTCTGGTACACGCTCGCGCTCGCTACTCGCTGAATCCGCCTCAAATACGCTGGCTAGTATCCCATGTATTAACGGTGCCTCCTTGGTTTCCGAGTTTTTGTGTTTGGTGCGAAACGAGTTCCGCTGGATAGCTTCTTTTTGCGCAGGGCCAAGTGCGCCGCCGCACGTTCGGTCCTGTACTACTGTTGATGACGCCTCAACGACCTGCCTGTGCTCTGTTGTTCCTTGACCCTGTGTTACGATCGCCTCGGGGTTGCAGGCATCGTTCTGGCTGTGCTCAGTTTATCCTTGCCCCTTTGTTACTATCGCCTCGCGGTTGCAGGCAGAGTCCTGGCTGTGCTCTGTAAAACCTTGCTCCTGTGTTTCTTTCGCCTCGCGGTTGCAGGCATAGTCCTGGCGGTGCTCTATTGATCCTTGCTCCTAAGTTACTATGGCCTCGCTGTTGCAGGAATAGTCCTGGCTGTGCTCTGTTGATCCTTGCTCCTGTGTTACTATCGCCTCGCGGTTGCAGGCATCGTCCTGGCTGTACTCTGTTGGTCCTTGCTCCTGTGTAACGATCGCCTTACGGTTGCAGGCATCGTCCTGGCTGTGCTCTGTTTGGACAAGAGTGGCTCTCTGTGCCGCTCGCTGAATGGCGTTGCCTCTTCGCTGGTCCCTACTGCTCAAAGCTTGTCTAGATTTCGTGTCGGCTGGTCGAGGATATTCTTCAACATTCGGGCTTGGTATGTTCAATGGGATGAGCAAGCCACCCACCTGCAACTGGGCGTTGATGACGCTGAAAAAATCCAGTAGCACGTCATCGATAGCTGATGGTAAAACCAGCATCAAAAGGCTAGCCTGTGCTTGCCCGAGTCGTACGTTTGCCTGAATCACCTGCGTTATTTCCATCCTTGTTCCGTTCGGCAATGCTATTATTGTCTTCACTGCTCGTCTGTTGGCCGGCGTCTCGATGAGCCGTGCCTTCTGCTCGCCGAGGAAACTCCGCGTGGCTCCCATGTCCAGCGTAGCTACTATCGCCTCAGCCTCGATACTTGTCTCGGCGACAAGCCGGCCATCCTGCGTATGGATAATGCTTGCTAGTCCCATGACTCGCTTGTCTGCCCTCTCACCTGTCCTGGGTTTGGTGAGGGGTGCCGTGCGTTTCCCGGCGCCTGTGCCTGGCAACAATCGATGGTTCTCACTCCTCGGCGGCCACAATTCTAGCAGAACAGTATGCAAGTCCCACGACATTCCCTGGCAAAAAGTCCATTCGCTCCACAGTTGCGGCACGCGTTGCGCATGTCCACTGGTGGTTAGCTGCTGGTGGCTCCTGGTGTTTCTGGTTTCTTTCCTTCTGGTGATGCTCCTGACCACTGTGCATTTAGATTGGGGCTCGTCCTGCCTGTTTCACGCTTTGAAACTCCTGGACTTGTTAGTTGAGCCGATCGCTCGAGACTCACCATACGTCTGGCCTGTCGTTGCTGTTCTCGTTCCCGCGTGACCTCGAAGTTGACCACCAGCTGCGTCAGCTGTTTGAAAGTTCGGAAATCCATGCGTCTCACTTACAACTGGTACTCGGGCAAGAGATTTTCGTAGACTCGCTCCAGTTCCTGTTCTTCTGAGTACCCAGTACGGTGCATCATTAGCCGGATTTCCACTAGGTACTGCTTGTAGCCCTCATTTTCCTTCTGGTAGCGCATCCTTATCTCGTCCTCCAGCCTCTGGAAATACCGTGAGGGTAGGAAAAAGTCCAAAAATTTCTTACGGAACACGCTCCGTGGCTCGCCCTGAAGGTGGCTTGTACGGAACTAGTCCTCGGCGGTACCTTTTAATAGTTCCGGTACCCCTTGCGCCAAGCTGCGGGTATCGACTCGATGTGACACGGCTCTTTCCTCCAAGCGCTCGATGAACCGCAAAGGATTGGAAGCGCCGTCGAACGTAACTCTTCAGCGTTGCATGCGTTCCACTCCCATGGCATCAGATACATCGTGTCGACTTGGTAGTGTCGTGGTGCTACCCCTCTCGTGAGCGCGCGACAAGCGCTGCTGCTGACCAGGCACCGGTATGCTAAGGTGTTGCACTGGTAAGCTCGGCGTGGCTTTCTCTGCATGCAGTCCGTTCCCACTCGCGGTAGGTTACAAGCTTCGGGATCGTAGTGGTGTGTCTGACTTGATGTCAGGAGTCCGCGCCCTTCCGACCAAATCCTCTAGTTCTTCTAACCGAGCCTGGGTGGTATCTGAGTGACCCCCGCGACTCACAAAGGCAGACATGCGGCCTCGCAGTTCCTCCACTGTGCCTTCACGTTCAAATCAGAACTCGTCAGCGAATGCCTCCAACTCGGCCTTGCGCCGATATGATATCCAAGTCACTCCGACCATGTTGTTGCGTGTATTTGTCACTGTCGTTCTTTGTGTCTTAGTTGTATACCAGTTGGTATCCTTGCTGTGATATCCTTGTATGTATACCGGCTGGTATCCTTGCTTTGGTATCCTCGCTGTTGATAACCTTGTATGCATACCAGTTGGTATCCTTGCTGTGGTATCCTGCTGTTGATGTCCTTGTATGTATACCGGTTGGTATCCTTGCTATGGTATCCTTGCTATTGATGTCCTTCTATGAATACCAGTTGGTATCCTTGCTATGGTATCCTTGCTGTTGATAACCTTGTATAAATACCAGTTGGTTTCCTTGCTGTGGTATCCTTGCTGTTGATGTCTTTGTATGTTTACCGGTTGGTATCCTAGCTATGCTCAATTTATTTATTTTGGTACGTTGTGTGCAGCTTGCGAGCGCTGGGTCCTCTTGTCTCGTACTCGCTCAATTTATAGTGTTTTTCGTGCGGACGATCGCGACTGAGGGCTCAGGGTGATCTCGCTGTCGGCGTCGCGACGCGTCGTTTGGCTCGTGCCATTCTGCTGCTGCTGATGATTTCGCTGTCGGCGTCGTTTGGCTCGTGTCATGCTGCTGCTGCTGATTTCGCTGTCTGCGTCGTTTGGCTTGTGTCGTTTTGCTGCTGCTGATGATTTCGCTGTCGGCGTCGTTAGGCTCGTGTCATGCTGCTGCTGATGATTTCACTGTCGGTGTCTTTTGGTTCTGTTTGTTATACTAAGGCCTTACCATCGATGCTTCTTAATTGTTTACCGTGGTCAAAAGTGGATATATTATTCTTCAAAATTAACAAGTCTTCGGCCCTTCTAGGACAATTAACACTTTTGGCTAATTACTACTAATACCCTTCACCTACTTAATACTAACTTATTTTATACAAAAATGTGCATCGTCACAATATACATAGTCATAGCCAGGGTAAGCGAGTGACTGCCACCCCTTTCTGTATCTCTCTCAAAGGCGTAGTTTAGTGCGATTAGGCAGGGCCTTAGAAATAAACTAGAATTGCGCAGGAAGCTAATAAAAACGAAGGCGAAGTGTATTGAAAAGAGCCGCACAATGTTTTCTTTTGTTTTACACTCGTTTTAAAAAGGAAAATATGTCCAAAGTGCTGGTGCAAGAAAGTGTGGTTACCCACCGCTGTGGGATATTGCAGACTACACGTCGGTAACGCCGTGTCAGCCTTCAAGATTTTCAGGGCGGCGTTGGCTAACTTTCCAGCTTGGTGCAGCCTTTTGGTAATACCGGGAGCATTCAGGTTGGAAGTGAGCAAGGGTGGGTGCACTGCTATGCCAGCATTGTTGAACAAAACACCGGATCACTGGTGCCTCCCTCTTTAGTTAGACCCTACCCTACTTTTTCGAGCACGACATCCATAGAAAAGCTACCTTACACGTTGGTCGAAAGAGATTAACGATCCTTAAGTTACGAATACTCTTTAGACTTCCCTTGTCCGCTCTATCCCAGAGTACTGCTCTTGAATATGGAGCCCCTAGTATAGAAATAACCAGTATAGTATTGAATCTGTTCAGAAGCAGTTTCTGTTTTTTGCCTTACAAGGCTTAAATTGGGATAATAACCTTCGCTTGCCTTCATATTCCAGTAGGCTTCTTCTCGTTAGCCTCCCGTCGTTGAACAATCGTAGGATAGTCCTTGGTGTTGCCTTCCTGCGCAAGTTCATTATTGGCGATATTGATTCTTTTTGCTGCAGATCTTTGTGGATTGTCAATTGCTATCTTCACACCAAATTTGGTGACTCTAGCTCAAAGTTTGTAAATGTGGTGAAAGGGGGGCTGGTGGTATGGGTGAGTGTGGCATCCAAATTTTTGATGCAGATCTTTGTGGAATTTCAATTGCTATCTTCATACCAAATTTGGTAACTCTAAAAGGTCGCGACATATGTCGCTTTAAAACGACATATCTCCGCCATTTAACAAACAACATATCTCGGAGTGGAGACATAACAAACGACATATCTCGGAGCGGAGACATGATATATTTCCACGCAGCGATTTTGAGCAAATTATGTTGAAACATCAACGAAAAATACAAATAAATACTAAGTTATTTTTATGCAAACAAATTTTCCCTGCGACGCTTTGAAGCGTTGCTGTCTTAATAAGAGTACGCAGCGGCGGCTAATTATAATAAATATTAATTTATTAATACTTCTTATAGTGTCATAACGTTTTTTTTTTTGCATTTTTCGTTGGTGTTTCGACAATTTTGCTTAAAATCGCTGCGCGGAGATATGTCGTTCCTAAGCGTCATATCTCCGCCGTTCCACAAACGACATATCTCCGAGCGGAGATATGACATTTTGAGACGACATATCTCCGAGCGGAGATATGACGCTTAGAAACATCATATCTCCGCGCGGAGGTATGTCGTTTTTTTTTGGCGGAGATATGTCGTTTGTTAAACGGCGGAGATATTTCGTTTCAAAACGTCGTATCTCCGATCGGAGATATGTCGTCTCAAAACGTCATATCTCCGCCAAAAAAAACACGACATATCTCCGCCAGAAAAATGTACTTGGTGGAGATATGTCGTCGGAGATATGACGCTATGCCAAAGCTTGTAAAAGGTGTGGAAAGGGGGGCTGGGGGTGGTATGGGTGGGTGTGGCATCCAAATTTTTGCTGCAGATCTTTGTGGAATGTCAGTTGCTATCTTCATACCAAATTTGGTGAATCTAGCTCAAAGTTTGAAAAAGGTAGGGTGAGGGGAGGTTGGGAGATATTGCAGATCTTTGTGGAATGCCACCAGCTACCTTCCAACCTAATTTGGTGGCTCTTGCTCAAAGTTTGTACAAGGTAATGAAAGGGGGGCTGGGGCTGGTATGGGTGGGTGTGGCACCCAAATTTTTGCTGCAGATCTTTGTTTAATATCAATTGCTATCTTCATACCAAATTTGGTGACTCTAGCTCGAAGTTTGTGAAAGTGGGCACCAAATTTCCTATCTTGGCACCCCAATCAAGAATCGCAAGCGCTAAAAAATATTTCTTTAAAACAATCAAAGCCTAAAAATATTTTTCAAAATAGTAATTTGTTAGAATTAACTTAACATGGTTTTTTTTTATACCCAACGCTTCGTCAAAAACGGGAATGCGTGTATCTTCCAGAGTTGTGGAGCTAGAGCCACCCAATTTGGTAGGAAGATAGCTGGCAACGACACCCAAAAATCTGCATCAAAGTTTTGGAGCCACGCCCACCCATTTCGCCCCCCTTTCCCCACTATTTACAAACTTTGAGCTAGAGTCACCAAATTTGGTATGAAGATAGCAATTGACATTTCACAAAGATCTGCATCAAAAATTGGGTTGCCACGCCCACCCATACCGCCCCCAGCCCCCCTTTCCACACCATTTACAAACTTTTAGCTAGAGTTACCAAATTTGGTATGAAGATAGCAATTGCCATTCACAAAGATCTGCATCAAAAATTGGGATGCCACGCCCTTCCATACCACCCCCAGCCCCCTTTTCCTACTTTTTACAAATTTCGAGCTAGAGTTACCAAATTTGGTATGAAGATAGCAATTGACATTTCACAAAGATCTGCATCAAAAATTGGGATGCCACGCCCACCCATACCGCCCCCAGCCCCCCTTTCCCCACTATTTACAAATTTCCAGCTAGAGTCACCAAATTTGGTATGAAGATAGCAATTGACATTTCACAAAGATCTGCATCAAAAATTGGGATGCCACGCCCACCCATGCCACCCCAGCCCCCCCCTTTCCCCACATTTTACAAACTTTGAGCTAGAGTCACCAAATTTGGAAGGATTATAGCTGGTGGCATCCCCATCTGCATCGGAGAATCTTTAAGGCAGCGTACACCCCTGCCTCATCCGTACCCCTTTGCAATCAGGCCTCTTTTAACCGGTTTTAATACTGGTATCGAGTATACCACAGTCGGTTGCGTCCGACTGCAACGTTTCCACTTGTTTTACTTTAAATTGCGGGAGAGCTGGGGGTGGAATCGGGGGGGCGTGGCTCCAAAACTTTGATGCAGTTTTTGGGGGTTGCTAGTATCTATCTTCTTACCAAATTTGGTAGTTCTAGCTGATTTGAGTTGTCGAATTTATTGATTTACCAGCCCCCCAGCTATCGTAGACACTTTAATTTACTATCCCATAGATAAAGAGAATTGGAAAGTTTCAAGTCTCTAGCTTGAAGGGTGTGGAAAAAACTTGCAACCATACGGACGGTCAGACAGACAGACATCATGACGGACATTGCACAAACTCTATATACTCTTGACCTTCGGTATCGAGTATAAAAAGCCTATATCTCCCACAGCCACGCCCACCAATAACGCCCTAGCCGCCCTTATCCGCCCCAACGCTTAGTCTAAAACGGGAATGCGTGTATCTTGATGTTACCCATAACGGCAAAAAAATTTTAACATGCGGCATGCGTCCGCTCGAAATGTATTCAAGCGAACAATAGGTATTATACACACAGAAAAAAAAATTTTAAATCGCATAATTTACACTTAGATTCCAAAATTTTTCGGAAATTCTAAAAAATTAATTTTAAATTAAACTTTTAAAATTAATATTTTCACATTAATATCTTTTATTTTATATTTAAAGTGCTTACATTTTAGTTTTCACAATGAAAACTTTTTGATTGAAAATGTTTTCATTTTGAATTTAAGCATTAGAAACCTTAAATTAACTTAAATAGTTTTTGAATCGAAATGTTACATCCCGATATCAGTACTTAACACCACATAGGTGGTTAATTCATGTACAGATGTTTAGTATAAACTACTATAAATTGTTATTAAACTTTTTGCTTGAGGCACACGGGTACACACTAGTAGCAGCATTGCGTGATAGCTCTTTGTTAATAGTTAATAGATTCCTTGAATATATGCGAGAGAAATATTATAATCATATACTTGGTATGAATTAATTGTATAATTTTAAATTTATTTTTTAAACCGATAACGAAAAGTCAATACCTATGCCGCGACTCGAACCTGGGACCTTACAATTACCACGCGGATGCCATAGCCATCGCGCTGTTGCCGACTGTGTATTACAGGCATTTAATTTTAATAGATAGTAATAATACATACTCTATTTTTTTCTCTTCTTTTTTTTGCACACGCTCTCTCGGAAAATAAGAGCGCCTCTCTCTCTCTCTCTCTGTTAAGCGTAATTCTAGACTCTAGAATCTAGAGCGATTCGAACTGATTTCTAAAATTTTAATTATCGAATTATGTGTGCTCGTTTTAAATATGTTTTTTAATAGGGCAAATTATTAAATTTAAAATTTTTCATTTGAAGTTTGAATAGTAAAAATGGAACACTTTGCTTCAAAGAAAAAAAAGGCCTTAAAACAATATTTTTCAATTTAAAATCTAAAATTTGAATTTTGCATTTTATAACTCTAAATCGATTCGTACTGATTTCTAAAATTGAAATTATAGATTTAAATGTGGTAGTTTTAGATATATATTTTAAAAGCGCACATTCTTAAGTTTAAAATTTTCATTTTAGGTTTAAGAAGTAATTATTTAAATCAAAGTTTTACCACATTGATTTTAATACGAATCCTTTTATATTAAATGTTTCACTACAATTTATTTTAAAATCAAAAATTTTCGTATTGAAATTAAGAAAAACAAGTGGAAACGTTGCAGTCGAACGCAACCGACTGCGGCATACTCGATACCAGAATTAAAACCGGTAAAAAGAGGCCTTAATGCAAAGGGGTACGGATGCGGCAGGGGTTTACGCTGCCTTAAAGATTCTCTGATGCAGATGGGGATGCCACCGGCTATAATCCTTCCAAATTTGGTGACTCTAGCTCAAAGTTTGTCAAATGTGGTGAAAGGGGGGGGCTGGGGTGGCATGGGTGGGCGTGGCATCCCAATTTTTGATGCAGATCTTTGTGAAATGTCAATTGCTATCTTCATACCAAATTTGGTGACTCTAGCTGGAAATTTGTAAATTGTGGGGAAAGGGGGGCTGGGGGCGGTATGGGTGGGCGTGGCATCCCAATTTTTGATGCAGATCTTTGTGAAATGTCAATTGCTATCTTCATACAAAATTTGGTGACTCTAGCTCGAAGTTTGTGAAAGTGGGCACCAAATTTCTTATCTTGGCACCAAATTTTGTGGCTTTAGCCCAAAAACTGTGGGAAATATAGGCTTTTTTGACTTTATAATGCGGGGCTGGGGGCGGAATGGGTAGGCGTGGCTAGTAAGTTGCTAGTAACTATTTTCATAACAAATTAGGTAGATCTAGCTGTAAGGATGTGCGAAATATGTGGATTTGTCGGTTTTGGGTTATCGAATTTATCGATTTGCCAGCCCCCCAGTTATCGCAGAACCCCAATCTTGACACTTTAATTTACTATCCCATAGATAAAGAGAATTGGAAAGTTTCAAGTCTCTAGCTTGAAGGGTGTGGAAAAAAATTGGACACATACGGACGGACAGACGGACAGACGGTCAGACGGACAGACGGACAGACACCATGACGGACATTGCACAAAACCAATATACTCTTTACCTTCGGTAACGAGTATAAAAATTCAACTGCCAACTTGACTTCAAACCATCGGAAGATTGGTTTATTATTAGACCCAACAATTTTAAATACCCTGTATTGGATCCAATCAAGTGTACGTCAGTGCTGTTTGTGGTGCTTTTTAAGAATGTCTTTATTGAAATACTTTTGTTTCTTATTCTGTGTTTAACATTGATAAAGCAGATGCTGTTATAGTTTAACAGCTACAAAAAGAGGGAGAGCGAGTGTACATATATATGGGGAGAGTGGCTTAAGTGCAAGCGCAGTGCATCCCGTAGGGCAACGGTCTCACGCTTGCGTGGCCTTCTCAAGTGGACTCATATTACGGCATGCGCAGACCACATGCATATATGTTTATGCGCATTAGGCATTTGTTTATACTTGCAACTAAGTATTGCAAGTTATTCTAATTGTATGCTTGTTTATATATGTATACACTACACCTCCCTTTTTTTTTTAATAATTTATATAATTTATTTATATATGTATATTTATTATTAATATGGGTAATAAAATATAAAAATTTATAAAAATATAATAGTATAAAAATTTATTATTGTGTTTTTAACTTTTAATTTTTACTTTTTTTTTTTTTTTTTATTTCAATATTCGGTTGATCAGACCGTTGTTAACAAGAAAAAAAACTTTATTAATATATTTTTATACCCTTCACATGTGAATCAGGGTGTATATTGACTTTGTCATGAATCTGTAACGACCCCATAAACTATATATCAAAATGATCAGGACGAGCTCAGGAATTGATTTCCGTCCGTCCGTCCGTCTGTCCGTCTGTCTGTTTCAACACGATTTCCGGCCAAACTGCTGAACCGATCTTGATGAAACTTTCACAGATTGCTTAGATCATGTCGGGTTTGTTCACTATGAAATTTCATCCCGATCGGAGCATTCTACGATATAGCCACCATATAAATTTACCATATAAACACGATTCCCGGCCAAACTGCTGAACCGATCTTGATGAAACTTTCACAGATTGCTTAGATCATGACGGGTTTGTTCACTATGAAATTTCATCCCGATCGGAGCATTCTACGACATAGCCACCATACAAATTTACCATATCGTACTATCAATTGTTTTCTCTGTCGTGCACTTTCAAGTACCTACATGTCAAATTGTTTTTGTTGCACACGAACAAGTAAATGACGCTCAAGAGTAAAAATATTAGCGAAAAATTACCAACAACTGCACAGAAACATAAGAGGGGGAGCATTGATTTGGCTGTGTGAAGGGTATCATAGTCTTGGCATAGCCAAAATTAACTCTGCGCCACTATGTTTTTTTTCATGTTGGATTAATAAAGTAGCTTTTATGAATTGAAAACTTTTAATCTATCCTAATGAACTGTTTGTTTGTTTCTTTTTTTATTTTTTATTATTATATTATCCTGTTCTATTATGTTCACTACTGTGTAGGGTCCTATATATTTACTTTCTAACTTATGACCTGTTTCATTTTTTAAAAGTACTTTATCTCCTATGTTCAAATTAAAATCTATTGTTTTCCAATCATAATATTTGTTTGGTTACGCAGTCAACTAAACCAAAACCAGCATCAACAGAACCATAACACTCTTATCTCTAATCGCTTAAACCTATCATGCTCTGCGCAGCATAAGAGCAACTTAACGTAAAGTCCAACTATTGTTTTGCATAAGCTCTTATATTTCGTTTATTACATTGTCTATTGTTTGCCCTTGGCCTTCAGCTGAGTGCAAGCCGCTGCTGCAGTTCTGCAGCCAGTTCAGTTCTATCAAATTCGTCGGTAGCTCAACTTCGGTCGTTTGTCTGTTTCGCGACAAACGAAAAAATCGCCAATTATTGCACAGCCCAAATCGGGGTTAGTTGCAATACACAACTTTAAACAATTGTTAATAATTTTAAGTTCGGCCACGAAGGCAAATTAAAATATACATATGAAACTCAGTAATGCAAATCTCGCAGCATTTATAATTTGTTTAGTGACATTTCGAAATTTCGATAGCTATTGAAAAAGCTCATTAGCTCAACATTTGGTGACCCCGACGTGATTACACTCTGTATTGTTTAAACAACTTAAAACTATTTAATTTATAGAGTGATAAAAGCGCGCGCCCGCGTTTTTTACATCGTTTTCGTTGATCTCGCTTCGTTTCGCGCTCGCTTTTGCTTCAGGTGTTTGACCTGCATTGGCTCCCGCGCATTGATTCTCTTATCGCTTTTCGCTAATACAGTTGCAGCAGCCGTTTCTGCATTGTTATTGTTGGCCGTTTCTGTTGCATTCGCTTGTGTTTAAGTGTTTGCCCTCGAATTGACATTGTGACTTGTGCAGTTTGGTGGTACATTATTACCAGCTGCATTGCCAGTGACATTACGTTGTTTGATCGTCAGTGCATTTTAAACTGTAATGTACTGAAGCATAAGTGAATGCAATAAAGTGATAGTGTTTTGGCATTTACTGAACAATAAAGACAAAGCAACTGCATCCCTCAAGTGTATGTCATTCAGTGGCTCTCAAACTATATTTTGCAAGTGCGTGTACATATAAACAAATATTTCAAAATGCCAGATACTGCTGCAGTGCCGTCGCCTGGTGCAGCATTTTATAAAGCCAAAGCCAAAGCTATTAACGAGCAGGTAAAACGGTTGGCCAAAATAGTCGCTCCGGAGCAAATTGTGCATCTCAGTGAAGAAGAGTTGGCTGTTCGGCTTAAGGCTCTAGAAAATGCTCAGCAGGCATTCGACAATATGCATAATGCATTGGAAGAACTGGACTACGACGAAATCGGGAGTGATTTACGCGAATCTTTTGATGAACTTGTTGTCTTAGTGGAAGCTAGCTTTCGTCGCGAAATAAATAAGCGAAAGTTATCTTCACCTTTGTGCTCTACTATGAGGCAAGATGCTTCTGTTGACAATCACACATTGTCTCAAAGCCGGATTCGATTGCCTGAACTCAAGCTTCCAGAGTTTAGCGGAGGATACACAAAATTTGCTGATTTTATAGCAATGTTCTCGTCAATCATTGACGGGGACTCAGGCCTGTCAGATGTGGAGAAGTTTCAGCATTTGCGATCGTGCCTGAAAGGACCAGCCCTAGATAGTGTTTCTTCATTGGAAATCAGCAGCGCAAACTACGCAGTGGCATTAGAGCTCCTTAAAAAGCGGTTTAATAATAAGCGTCTTATTTTTCAGGCACATGTCACTGAGATTTTGGGTTTGGATTGCATCGAGTCGTCGTCAGCTGTAAAACTTCGAGCCCTTTCGGATACGGTGAATTCCAACATCCGCGCTCTACAAAGCCTGGGTAGCGTGGAACAGATTGCAGGCTGCATTATTGTGCACAGCTTGCTGCAAAAGGTGGATAAGGCAACGCAGACCAGTTGGGAGGAGACAGCACCGATGGATACTATCCCGACCTGTGAGCAGTTCATGGCATTTCTGGATCGACGATGCCAAAGGTTGGAAAATGTGGAACACGCTATGGCAACGTATACGCCTAGCTCTAAGGTGGGAAAAAGTAGCAAAATCTCTAACACCAGTAGAAAGGCCTTTGTCGCTACTAACTCCAACACAAATGATTGTGTGTTTTGTGAGACCTCTGGCCATGTTATATACAACTGTTCCCGTTTTGGCAATCTGTCTCCTCAACTGCGTCTACGCGAGGTAAAAAAGCTTTCCCTTTGTATCAATTGCCTGCGCAAGGGTCATAGGCTTAAGGAATGCAGCTCAACTGCCTGCAACCGTTGTAAGGCCAAGCATCACACGCTTCTGCACTTTGAGAATCAGATTGACGGTTCTCAATTTAATTCTGCCCCGCATCTGCCTGCTGCAAAACCTTCAGCATCACTCGTAGCCCAAAATCTCAGCCCCGACATTGTGCTCTTGGCAACTGCTGTTGTTAACGTTAGGAGTCACAGTGGTGTTTTGGTCCCGTGCCGTGCTCTTCTCGATTCTGGTTCGCAGGTGCACATTATTACGTCTCGATTAGCTCAACACCTCCAGCTTCGCAAACATCGGTCGCCTACGTTGATTTCTGGATTAGGGGAGTCTAGTGTTGCCTCAGAAGGCTATTCAGCAGAAATAAGCTTTCAATCACGAGCATCTGATTACTCTGCTGACATCTCAGTTTTGATAGCTCCGTCTATAACTGGAAATCAGCCGAGCTACGATATTAGTACTGACCTCTGGAATATACCCTCAAATATTCGCTTGGCTGATCCAGAGTTCTTTAAGCCGCAACAAATAGATCTGCTAATTGGAGCAGGCCTATTTTTTGAATTGTTGTGTGTTGGTCAAATTAAGATCGCTCCTGGTTTGCCTATTCTACAAAAAACTCAACTCGGCTGGATAGTGACAGGTGGAACGTCTTCGACAAGCCCTGCCTCATTAATGGTGACTCATTCTGTTTCGATGCCAAGCTCCAGCCCTGATCACAAGCTTGATGAGATCGTTCGTCGGTTTTGGGAGGTAGAATCCTGTTCTCGTGCAGTCAACGGATCTACCAAGGAGGAACTTGATTGTGAGGCGCATTTTCAACAAACTTTTGCTCGTTTAGGCACTGGTGAATATTCGGTTCGCCTTCCGGTCAAGCATGCTGTGGATCTAATTGGAGACTCGTATCAGCAAGCTTATCGTCGGTTCTGCAATCTGGAGCGCAAATTGGAGCGTCATCCTGAGCTAAAGTCTCAATATGCAGCATTTATCAAGGAGTATGTGGATTTAAATCACATGTCTTTGGTTGAGTCGCAAATGCTTAGTCACTGCAAATATTATCTTCCACATCATTGCGTTCTTAAGGAAGATAGCTCCACAACTAAGCTCAGAGTTGTGTTTGATGGTTCGGCCGTGTCTTCGTCTGGTTATTCCCTGAATGAAATCCTCATGGCAGGCCCAACTATACAACGCAAGCTGTTCAGTACGCTGTTGCAGTTTAGGACTTTCCCAATAGCACTGACAGGCGATATTTGCAAAATGTATAGGTGCGTTAGGATGGCTGAACCCGATTCTTACCTGCAATGTATCCTGTGGCGTGATTCGCCGCATCAGGAAATTCAAGTCTTCAAACTGGACACCGTCACCTATGGCACGAAGCCAGCTTCCTTTCTGGCAGTTCGTTCCATGCAGCAATTGGCTATTGACGAAAAAAGATCGTTTCCTGCTGGATCCAAAGTGGTCTTGAGCGATTTTTATGTAGATGATCTCATCACGGGAGGCGACTCTGTCGAGGAAGTAGTTGACCTTATGGATCAGACAGTCAGGCTGCTCTGGAAAGGAAATTTCAAGCTTAGGAAGTGGTGCTCCAATGATCCTCGCGTGCTTCAGCAGGTTCCCGATGAGGACAAGGAGACTTTTCTAAAGTTTGATGATGGCACGGATGTCACGAAGACTCTCGGACTTGCATGGGATCCAGCTTCTGACTGTCTTCTATTTAACTTTTCTCCCATGAAAACGCATGGCAAGCCTAGCAAACGTTCTGTGCTGTCTACCATTGCTCGTTTCTATGACCCGCTTGGACTTATCGGACCCGTGGTAGCCAAGGCCAAGATCTTTTTGCAGCGCCTTTGGAGAGAGCATTTGGATTGGGATGAAAGTCTTCCTGCTGCATTGCACTGTTCTTGGATTAGTTTGTGTGCGGACATTTGTAATACAGACCAAATTAAACTCCCTCGACTGGTCGTCGTTCCAAAGGGCGTCATAGAAGTGCATGGTTTCAGCGATGCTAGCATTGAAGCGTACGGTGGATGCATTTACGTCGTTTCGATAAACGAAGGAAAGCGCATAGTTCATTTGTTGTGCTCTAAGTCTCGAGTGGCACCCTTGCGAACTCTCACAGTACCAAAGCTGGAGTTATCTGCTGCTGCACTCCTCTCTCAGCTTATTCTGGAAATATCTCACATGAACTTGTTTAATTGCAGATATTATTGTTGGTCAGATTCGGCAGTTGTCTTATCCTGGATACGGGATGAGCCTTCTCGATTCCAAACGTTTACGGCTAATAGAATATCGTTAATCCAAGAGCTAACAGCAGGAATGGAATGGCGCTACGTACCGACGGCATGCAATCCGGCAGACATTCTTTCTAGAGGGGCACTTCCAAGCGAACTTATAAGGTCATCGTTATGGTCGAATGGTCCCGATTTTTTAACCAAAGGAGATTGCGAATGGCCTACAACATGTCTACCCACCCAGACGCTTCCTGAGCTGCGACAAAAGGCGCTAGTTGGCGTCTCTAGATGCTCTGATGTCAGCATAGGATGCAAGTTTTTGAATTCGTTTCAAAGCCTGCGTCGTGTTTTCGGATATATTTACAAATTTCGAAATCGCATCAGACATCCCAGCCTCACAGTAGAGTGGATACATAAAGGCACCCACTTACTATTGCGGAGCATCCAGATGGCGGATCTGAGTGATGATTATAGAGCTCTTCAAGGCGGACGGGCGATCAAATCATCCAGCTCTATTGCCTCGCTTAACCCATTCCTCGATGAGTTTGGACTCCTTCGGGTTGGTGGCCGTCTAAAGCATTCGAGTCTGGATTTCGATGCTCAGCATCCCATTATTCTTCCGAGTCGTCATCCTGTCACCCGCGCTATCATTATGCATTTTCATAGGCGTCAGCTGCATGCTGGACCTCGTTCACTGCTCGCTCACATACGGCTCCGCTATTGGCCTATTGGTGGCCGTAAGGCTGTCTCCAGCGTAACAAGCAAATGCGTCATGTGTTTTCGAGCTAAACCCGTCCTGGCTGAGACAATCATGTCGGATCTTCCCCGGGATCGTGTAAGTGGCTCGCATCCTTTCGCTGTGACTGGAGTGGACTATTGTGGACCATTTTACTACAAGAGCGAGATTCGGAACAAGGGACCAGTAAAATGCTACATCTCAGTCTTCATTTGCTTCGCAACGAAGGCAGTGCATCTCGAACTGGTTCCTGACTTGTCGACAGCAGCCTTTCTCAATGCGCTTAAGCGGTTCATGCTCACCAGATGCAAACCTGCTCGCATATGGTCGGACAACGCCACTAATTTCGTGGGAGCCAAAAACGACTTAGCTGAGCTCAAGCGACTCTTCCTCAGCGAGAAGCACATAGACTCTGTCCGAGAGTTTTGTGTCGCTGATGACATCGAATGGGAATTCATTCCACCTCGATCCCCACACTTCGGTGGACTTTGGGAGGCCGCGGTTAAGACAGCCAAATACCATTTTTATCGATCGGTCGGGCCCTCTCTGTTGCCCCTGGATGATCTGCGTACACTCGTCTGCCACATTGGCGCAATAATAAATTCTCGACCTCTTTTTCCACTTTCAGAGCACCCTGCAGATCTGGATGTGCTAACTCCTGCGTACTTCCTTGGCACTGCACCACTCGCTTTATATCCTGAGCCTGACGTCACCGCTCTGAACGTTAGCCGCCTAGATCGCTGGCAGCGTATAACATATTATCAGCAAATTTTCTGGAGACGTTGGCGTGAGGAGTTTTTAACGCTTCTTCAGCAGCGATCCAAATGGAGAACGTCCCAGCCGGGCGTTCTCATTAATGATGTCGTCCTTGTAAAGGATGAAAACTTGCCACCTCTTAAATGGCCACTAGCTCGTGTAGTTGAGCTTGTTGCTGGCGCTGACGGCGTTTCTCGAGTAGCTGTTCTTAAGACGTCAACAGGAATCATCAAGAGAGCTGTGCGCAAATTATGTGCGCTTCAGAAAGAGGATGTTGTTGAAAGCCCATGTCTTCCAACGGGGGAGAATGTTTGGTTACGCAGTCAACTAAACCAAAACCAGCATCAACAGAACCATAACACTCTTATCTCTAATCGCTTAAACCTATCATGCTCTGCGCAGCATAAGAGCAACTTAACGTAAAGTCCAACTATTGTTTTGCATAAGCTCTTATATTTCGTTTATTACATTGTCTATTGTTTGCCCTTGGCCTTCAGCTGAGTGCAAGCCGCTGCTGCAGTTCTGCAGCCAGTTCAGTTCTATCAAATTCGTCGGTAGCTCAACTTCGGTCGTTTGTCTGTTTCGCGACAAACGAAAAAATCGCCAATTATTGCACAGCCCAAATCGGGGTTAGTTGCAATACACAACTTTAAACAATTGTTAATAATTTTAAGTTCGGCCACGAAGGCAAATTAAAATATACATATGAAACTCAGTAATGCAAATCTCGCAGCATTTATAATTTGTTTAGTGACATTTCGAAATTTCGATAGCTATTGAAAAAGCTCATTAGCTCAACAATATTCTTTATTTTTAAATTTATGTTTTTCTAATATAATTCTTGCTCTTTTATAAGCCTGTTCTAATCTAAACTTACTTTCTTTAGCGTAATCGTCTACATTATATAAAGGGTTAATGTTTTCTTTTTTATTTAAATGTTGGGTCAAATTGCTTTGCTTGCCAAAAACTAATTCGTATGGACAATAATTATGTGCCATAGAAGGGGTCGTGTTGAAACAGTATACGAAATATTGAAGCCATAGATCCCAATCGGTTTTATCGACTGAGATGTAAGAGCGTATATATTCGTTAAAAGTTCTATGACTTCTTTCAACTGTTCCAATGGTCTGGTGGCGGTGTGCTGTAGACGTTATGTTGTCTATTTTTAAATATTTGCACATGTCTTTTATAATGGTATTTTTATATTCAGTGCCCATGTCCGTAATAAACGTTTTCATGGGGCCAAATTTTAAAATGAATTGCTCAAATATTGCTTTTTCAACAGTGTTGGCATTCTTGTTTGGTATTGGAATGGCAACGAGATATTTAGTTAAATCACAAATAAGTGTAACTGCATATTCGTTACCATTCTCGGATCTGGGTAATGGACCTATAGTGTCAACAATTACTCGATCAAAGGCACTCAGTGGTGTGTCTGTTATTGTCAAAGGAGTTTAGTATGAACTAATGTTTTTGACATCTGGCATTTGGGACATCTACGTATGTACTCTTTTATCTGACGAGTCATGTTTTTCCAATAGTAGTGTCTCTTTACTTTGGCCAAAGTTTTTGTTATACCAGTATGTCCTCCTTGTGTGGGACTATCATGAAATGTAGACATTATTGCTTCTTTTTCTATATCTTTTTATATAATGGTTACCGGCTTGAGTAGCGCTACTCTTAATAAAATCAATTCATTATTGCCCATGTTTTTGAAATTATCTATAGAAACTTGTTCAAAAATTTTTTCATGCGGTGCCAATTTTAGTTCGCGTATATCATTTATACCGGCTTCCTTTTCGAGCCTTTGGAAAAATTGTTCTAAGTCAATAATTCCATTAGTATAAAGATCGCTAACATTTATTCTTGCAATGACTTTATTTCCGTGTTTAACATAACACAACTTTTCTTTCATTTGCAAGGCCACTACTTTTAGTACGTCGTCATTCGTGACGTAAAATGTACTATAGCCCAATGAATTGCTGCTAATATTGTTCCGTTGTACTCTTATTACTTTCACCCTTTGTAAATGAACGTGATGCGTATGCAATTGGAAGTTGAAGTCCATTGTAGTTTTGAGTTAAAACTGCTCCACACGCATGCTTACTTGCATCCGTTATTATGCAAAATTCTTTGCTGAAGTCTGGGTATTGTAATAATGTAGGTTGCATTAGCTTATCTTTTAGGTATAGGAATGCATTTTGGCATTCAACTGTCCATTCAAAAGGAACATTCGTTTTACATAATCTTGTTATGTGCCGAGAATAGTCGGCGAAGTTATTTATGAAACGTCTATAATAATTGCAAAATGCAACAAAACGTCTAGCGCTGTCCGCATCGTGTGGGACTGGGTAGTTTTTAATGACGTCGTACTTTTTGTCGTCGGGCAAGATTCCTTTATCAGTGCATTTATGACCAAGAAAGGTCACTTCATGCATAAAAAATGAGCATTTTTGTGGATGTAACTTAAGGTTGTATTTCCTACATTTGTCAAAAACATCTGTTAAGTTTTTGAGCATATGTTTTTCGAAACAACCAATAACTATTAAATCATCCATATAAAGGAATGCTTGGGAAGATTCATGTTGAGAACTAAGTACTCGTGGTGTTGTACTTTTTATACTGATCTTTATTTTCATGAGCCAGGCTTCTTATACCCAACTCATGCATATTTCATCCCTTAATTCTAACTTATCTATTGCTGAGTTTGTAAGACTCAGCGTTGGTCTATTAATATTATTATCCTATCGCTGTGTTTGTAAGGTACAGCGTGCATATGGCTATTTAAGATAACAAACATGTGTCCCTATTTTTACTGCTCTCTCAGTTCGTCTACCTGTTGGACCTTGAGAGCGCACAATGCATGTTTGTTATCTTATCTTGTTATTATGTAAGTATGTTCATGCTTGAACATTCTGCGGGGGGCCAGCAAATGTAACAGCTAGCAACTGTTGCCTCTGGTTTTGCTTTTTCTTTACATAAATGAAAATTACAACTATTATTATTTTTGTTAATGCTAAGGAAATATGACCATTCATGGTGTGAAATGCCAGATCCTCAATGTGCACTTTTTGCCTGTGTAGATCCTTTATGTTTTGTTGTAGTCGCTGTAGTTCCACTGAGTTATTTACTACAATGTGGTGGAGTGGTGTCGGCACCCATGTGCTGTTGTGGTTGAGTACTTTTAGGAAGAGTGGAGAGTACCTTGCTGTATCTGTTGATGTGACTTCCTGCGGTGTTATGATGGTGATTTTACCTATCCTGGCTGTACATCCAGCGTATAGCTCTATTATGCCTTGGTTAGGCAATAGGGTCATCTCCTGGTAGTTTCCGCATATTATGTGAGCTGACGTCTTTTCGAATATTTTAAACAACCACCGATTTTTTCCATTCAGCTTTTCTAAGAAGGTATCCTCCTCGTACTCGACCATGTTGCATGGCTGCTTGTTGCTTGGCTTGATGGGTGATATTTCACAGCTCTGATCGTCGGCATCTTTCCAGGCCCAACTTCCCTCGCATAGCCAAGTGTTCTCGTCTTCATGGCGACAACGATTTACTTCAGCTTCGTTCATTGAGTGGTATGCATTTATCTCGTTATTGAAGATAAGAAAATCTGTTTTAATTTTAGGAATTACCCTTCTTCCGTTGAGTTCCAGCGGTATTGGAATTGTTTTGAAGAGGCTGGCATGTTGATTTATGTATATGGGCATCCTTGCATCGATGATTAGCATGTTGTCCTTAAATATGGTTTGTGCCTTCATTAGTTTGTATACTAATTGTAATCGATGTGGGGAATTGCCGCCGGGAAGAAATTGATTTCTTTGCAACCTTTTTTGAATTTCATTGAGCTCGGCTAACATTTTATTTGGTTCAACAAGCGAGGGATGAACTCTTCCTTGGTTAACATCCGTTACAAGCGCAATGACCGCTGATTGAAGATCTTTGGTTTCATCAATCCAGTTACGTACTTGAGTAATTAACATGAAGAATTTTATGGATTCCTTGTAGACGAAAAAGTTCTCTTTTATCGTGTTTGCCATCTTGTTCATTTCCATTGATACTTCTTCAAAGCTTTTATTTATATCTTCTGTAGTTATGGTTTATGGTTTGTATGTTTTCTTTGATTCTGTTAGCTGTGCCAATGTCGAAAAACATTATAAACCTTTTTTTCCTTTCCGAAGCTTGAGTGATGATTTTATTTTTCTCCTGTATATTGTTTATTTTCAACTTGACGGTGCGGCTCACGGTTGTACAGTATTCTTTAAATTCACCCAATTTCTCGCAAATGGCGTCCGTTTTCCTCATGACCTCATCAGCTTGTCTCAGGACTTCGAAATATGCTTGCATGTTGTAGTAAAACAACAATTGCCAGCTTGACGAGACGACTTCCACTTTTCCAAGATTGTCCATCAGCATTGCTGTTTGCTGATCCATGTTCTGGATTCTCAACTTGCTTGTATTTGCGGCAGGTATCGTAGAAGCACTTGCTATCTGTAGGATCATTAGCAGGCTTAAAATCGTTGCTTTAACTGGAGTTATTTTAGCTGCTCTTGTTTTGATCCGCTTTTTGGAGTTGTCGACTTGCTCATCTTTGTCCTGAGTTAGTAGTAAACAGATCTTATTTATTGATCTTTTTACTTCACCCGTGTTTGTTTTTACTGTTACTACTCGAACTTTATCATCTTGTCCTTTAGTAGTTTTAGTTATTTTTCCCATGGGCCATCTACCCGGGTGCGTGTTTTCTTGTTTTTAATAAAACAAGTTGGCCTTCCTTGGGGTTTGACTTTCCTTGTCGCCATTTTGTTCGCTGTTGCAGTGACGCCAAGTATTCTTCCTTCCATTTCCTCCAGAATTCTCCTCTAATGCGCTGCATGTGTTTCCATCTGTCTAAAGACCCAATTTTCCGATTGTCATCAATAATATGACCTGGAGTCAAAATTTCATCCCCATCTGTGTCACTATCCAAGGTGACTAAGGGGCGTGAGTTTAACACTGCTTCAATTTGGCAGAGCAGTGATGTAAATTCTTCAAATGTGAAGCTGTTATCGCCGATGACCCGCTTGAAATGGTTTTTTACCGATTTTACTCCAGCTTCCCATATTCCTCCCATGTGGGGGCTTGCCGGCGGAATTAAGTGCCACTTGATGCCTTCTTTTTCAAGCACCGGTGCCAGACTGCTATTGCCTTTTATAGCGGTGACCAGATCCTTGTCAAGTATTTTAGCTACACACACAAAGGTTGTGCCGTTGTCTGAATACAGATGTTCACTTTTGCCGCGTCTTGCAAATATCGGCGCAGAGCCTTTAAAAACTTATCTGATGATAAGTCGCTGACGGTTTCCAGGTGTATTGCTTTCGTGGCCATGCATACAAATAGGCATATGTACCCTTTATATGATTTTTGACCTCTTCCTTTTAAACAGCGAATTTGGAAAGGTCCAGCGTAGTCGATGCCAGTATTCTGGAACGGGTAATCACCTGTTACTCGATACATAGGCAAATTGCCCATCAGTTGACTGGCCATTTCTTGTATATACCTAATGTAGGTAACACATTGGCGTACATATTTTTTTAAAGAATTCCGAAGACCAAAGATCCAGAATTTTCGTTGAATTATGTTCCTCATCAGTTTCATTCCACCATGTAAAGTTTCCTTATGAGCGTTGTGTATGATTAGAAAAGCTAAGTTTGATTTTCCAACTATAATTGGGTGCTTCACGTCATATGGCACCATTGCATTTTGAAGACGGCCTCCCACACGTAATACTCCATCTCCATCCAGAAAGGGGTTGAGCGGCTGCAATTTACTCTTTGCTTCTAGAGATTTTCCAGCTGTCAGCAAATTAATTTCTTGCCCAAAATCAAGCTGTTGTTGTAATTTTACAACGGCTGTTTTGGCTTTCTTTAATTCGTCAACGGTGAGGTAGGTCGACTGCTGTTGCTTCCCTCGTAGTTTTGCTATAAAGCGTAATACATAGGCCAGTACGCTTTTTAGCTTGTTAAGCGACGAGAATTTTGTCAATAGTGGGATGAGGCAGTTTTCTTTTTTTGTTAGAGTTGCTACTATAAATAACTCAGGTTCTTCAAATTGTGGCCACTGATTTGACGGTCTTGTTAGCCACTCGGGTCCTTTCCACCATGTGTTGCATGCTTTTAATTGGTTTGGTGAAATTCCTCTTGAGGCGACATCTGCTGGGTTGTCTGCTGATTTAACGTAACTCCATTCGACATGAGGCAATTTTTTGTTTATTTCATCTACTCTTGTTTTTGACGAATTTATCTTTGCTGCGCTTGTTCTTTATCCAAGCTAGCGTAATCTGTGAATCACTCCATGCTTGCGTTTTGGTGTGGTTTCCTACTATTGCTTGGACTTTAGCTAATAGTTTGGCTAATAAGTGAGCTGCACATAGCTCTAGCTTAGGGATTGTTTTTTTTGTTTTTTATTGGATTTACTTTGCTATTCGCTGTTAGCAAAGTGATTTTATTTCCAATTTTGGTATACACCACTGCTGCATACGCTTTTTCTGATGCATCGCAAAACCCATGGAGCTCCGTAGCATCAGTGCTCGATTTTCCAGACCAGCGCGGTATTATAATTTTTTCTAAGTCTGGCAATGCGCTCGCATATTCTTGCCAATAATTGGCAAGACTGGGCTCCAGCTCGGCGTCCCAAGTAAGCGGTAGTTTGCATAGCTCCTGAATAAAGCATTTTCCCTGCAGTGTAGTTGGTGTAAGCCATCCCAGTGGATCGAAGATCCAATTGAGATAAAATTAGACGCTTTGTTATGCGCACTAATTTTGGACAGTCGACGAAAAATGTAAATACATCCTTTTTGGGATCCCATTGCAGACCGAGAGTTTTTACCGACTCGTCATTGTTTATAATAATTTTTCGGTTGAGTCTCCTCCTTGAATTCCAGCGATGATTCTGTCATCATTTGATACCCATTTTCTCAATTGCATGCCAGCCTTTTCCATGACGCTTCTAATATCAGTTTGTGTTTTGATGCAGTCGTCAATTGAGTCGCCACCAGTGATTAGATCATCCATGTAAAAGTCTTCCTTTATTGCCGTCATCAGTTTGGTGTTGCCTTGGCAATGCTGATTTGCTAGTTTTTGTAGACAGCGGACTGCTAAAAATGGCGCAGCTGAAGTCCCGTACGTTACCGTAGTTAGCTTGAACTCCTTAATTGGCAACTTTGGGTCGTCTCTCCAGAGGATATATTGATATTCCTGATCGTCTTTGGCGACTTTAATTTGACGGTACATCTTTTCAATGTCAGCTGTCATTACGAACTTCCATACTCGCCATTTGATTAGTATATCAAATAAGTCCTTTTGTATTTTGGGACCAACTAACATCACGTCATTTAAACTTAATCCGTTGGACGTTTTTGCCGATGCGTCAAACACTACTCTTAGTTTAGTAGTAAGACTGTTTGGCCTGATCACTGCTTGGTGTGGCATATAATATTTGCCTTGGCCGATTGTGTTCACCGGTTCCATGTGACCCAGTTTCAAATATTCCCTCATAAACTTTTTTTATTCATTGAATATTTGCGGGTGCTTCTTGAACTTTATTTCCATTTGAAGTAGTCTTGCCATTGCCTGTTTCCGAGAGTTGCCTAACTCAAAGTTTTTACGGAATGGTATTGAGACTACCATCCGTCCATTTTCATCCTGCGTAGTTTTTTCCTGGAACACCTTTTCACAAACAGTGTTGTCTTCCGAGTCGCTGGAGTCGCTTTCAAGCTCCCAGAAGCGTTCCAGATCGTCCAGGTAAATGGTCGTTGTTGCACTGATCACTTTATTGCTGGACGATCTAGCTATGTTGCCGGAAACTATCCATCCAAGTTCGGTTTTTTGACCCAGAGTTTCATTGATTTTCTTTACTTGTTCTAACATAATTATAGGAAGTAAGTCAACGCCGATTATGACATCAATTCGGCTGGGCTCATTGAAGTGTGGGTCTGCTAGCTCGCAGCCCATCCAATCTTTACAGACATTCATGTCAATTTTTTTGCTTGGTAGAGCTCTTTGTAGTTTTGGCATCACAAGCGCCTGTGTTTTTGTAATAAACTGGCTTTTAAACCTGGGTTTAATCATTAGGCAAACGCTGTTTTTTAATATTTCCACGTTTTGTGAAACTCCTTGAACTTCAACATTTCTTTTTGTTCTTCGAAGTTTCAGTTGTTGTGCGGCTTCTTCCGAGATGAGCGTTTTTTGCGAGCCTCCATCGATCAGGGCTCTTAGCTGCTCATAGTTTCCAGACTTATTTTTATCCGGATGAGCGCAGTTGCCAGCAACGTGTCTTGCCCTTTACTTTCTTTAAGGCAATTGCTGCTGACGGTCTCTTTATTATTTGCATCCTCATGAAGCAAATTGTTGTGAGCTTTCGAGCATCGATTGCATTTCCAATCCTTTTTGCAATCTTTGATGCTATGTGTGCCCAAGCATTTGAAGCATAGCGAGCTTTTGGTCACAAATTCCTTGCGCTTTTTGACTGGCTCGGTTCTAAACTTCTGGCATCTCGTTATTTCATGACCATCCAGTTGGCAATAACGGCATCTTTTGTTGTTCGTTTTCTTGGCTTCTGACTGAATGGCATGTTTTTGTACTGAGTCTATTGAGTTATATAGTTGCTCAATAAACTCTAGTACATCGGACAAGGACTGAATTTCCCTAGCCTTCTTTACATGTTGCTCGTAAAGTTGAAGGACTTCTGTGGAAAATCTTCGCAGCAGAATTTGAGCGAATAAAACATCAGCGTCACTAGAAATTTGACCTTTTTCTTTAATGATGTAGATGCACTCAGTAGCTGTGTCCAAGAACTTGCGGATACTGCCTTCATCATTGTTCTTCAGCAGTTCCAAGTCCAGCAGCTGGTTTACGCAGTTAGCAAATATTTTGCGCGTATTTTCGTAGCGCTTGCATATAAGCTCCCACGCTGCATTGTAGCTAGCTGCTGATCCTATTAATAAGTGGCCGACGACCATTTTAGCTTCTCCTTTGAGGCAAGATTTTAGATAGTTCAGCTTCCTTGTATCGCTGATGTCTTTCCTGTTGTGAATTACCTCGGAGAACAGCTCGAAGAATGTTGGCCACTCTTTGGGACTTCCATTGAAGTGAGGAAGATCCACTTTTGGTAGCTCCGGAACTTCTTCTTTAATTCGGTGCATGTCATTTATTCTTTTGTTTAATTTTTTTAAAAGAACGTCTACACTGCACTCTAGATCATCGATCTCGTCGATGTCAAATGCAAATTTTTCATAGCGTTCCTCTAATTCTGTAAGTGTTGACTGCACCTTGTTCCAAAGGAAGTTTAGTTTGTTCCTAAGATCATTTATATCTTCCTGGATGCTGATTTCTAGGCAGGCATTCACTGTATTAATGTTCTGCCTTACCTTCTGTGCTTTTTTGTCCACAAGATCTACCAATACGTCCATTGGGCTTGGGCTCCGTTGAGAAGACATTTCAAATTTCTCTTGAATGTGCTTTCCTTTGGACGTCCCAGGTAGCATTTCCACGTCATTTTGTTGGTCGCTTATCTTGGCTTGGTCGGCAGCTTCGACCTTGACCGTGACATCATATATTTTTCCAGTAAAATATTGATGATCGACGACTCCAATTTTCATCAGCATGTCATGATTGGCAGTGAATTCGGCTGCCAAATTATCAACAACTGATACTGCTTCCTTTGTTTCTATTGCCCGCCGGACTTCTTCAAATATCTCCGATTGCTTTTTCAACAGTTGCAGAGTTTGTGCTGACAGCATTTTGTATGTTTTTATTTTTCTTTTGGCTAAACGCGTTGGAGGTGTTTTTGTTTGATCGCCTGGTTGATCGTGCTGTGCCTCGACTCACAGCTTGTTATGGTTAGCCAAAAAAAAATTTTTTCACTATACACACACACTATTAACACTTCTGTTGTTGAATGCCACAGAAACGCTTTATTATTTTGCAGAGTAAAGTAGCACAGTACTCGAAGGACCAAAATGTTGAGAACTAAGTACTCGTGGTGTTGTACTTTTTATACTGATCTTTATTTTCATGAGCCAGGCTTCTTATACCCAACTCATGCATATTTCATCCCTTAATTCTAACTTATCTATTGCTGAGTTTGAAAGACTCAGCGTTGGTCTATTAATATTATTATCCTATCGCTGTGTTTGTAAGGTACAGCGTGCATATGGCTATTTAAGATAACAAACATGTGTCCCTATTTTTACTGCTCTCTCAGTTCGTCTACCTGTTAGACCTTGAGAGCGCACAAGGCATGTTTGTTATCTTATCTTGTTATTATGTAAGTATGTTCATGCTTGAACAATTCAAGACCAGAGAATGCAATAGTCATCATTCTCTGAAATGAATTTGGCGCTATTTTTAAACCAAATGGTAATCGCGTGAAGCGATATGAGCCATTGCTCGTTGAAAATGGAGTTATATCCCTTGAACTTTCTTCAAGTTCGATTTGGTGAAAACCTGACATTAAGTCAAGGCATGAAAAGTATTTTGCTCTGCCTAGTTGATCTAATATGTCATCAATTCTAGGCAGTGGGAATTTGTCGGACAGTAATTTTTTATTTATTTGACGATAGTCAATTACTAATCGCCATTTTTTATTTTTTGAGCCTGGCAGGGCTTTCTTTGGAACTAATAAAAGTGGGCTATTGTATTCTGACACATATGGTTGGACTATTTTGTTGTTGATCAACTTTCCAACTTGTTTTTGGATTTCATCTGTTTGGCTGTGCGGGCTTCGATAGTTTTTAATATACACTGGTTCATTGTCTTTCAGTCTCAAGTTTTCTTTATAGAAGTTATTTGTTGTGATCGATTCGGTTTCGAGACCGAATACGTCACTATACTCGGTGCATAACTTTTTTAGTTGAGGTTTGAATTGGGGCGGAAAATTTTTGGATAGCTGAGATAAGACGTTTTCTTTTCAACTTTCTGGATTTGTTTGAACTACATCGTAGTTCGAAAGTGATTCGTGTTGCAAATTATTAATTGTAACTAATTGATCTGAATTAGTTGTATTTAGTAAATGGACAAACGTATTTTGGGATGTTGCAATCGTGTTTGCAACATATACACCAGTCTGGATTTCCTGGTTTGGAATAAATATGCTATCTTCTTTTGAAATTAGCGTAATTTTTCGGACAATTTGAGATCTAGCTGGTAGAAGTATTGAGTTTCTACCAGAATCATATGTTATGGGAACATGAATTGGATATTGTAGATTATTGGGTCTTATTATAAACCAATCTTCTGATGGTTTGAAGTCAAGTTGGCAATTGTATTTTTTTATAAAATCAATGCCTAGTATTCCATCACATGGTATAGCGAAATCTAAATCAACTATATGAAAGTTGTGTGGAATTATATATTTTCCTGTCAGTATCTCAATTGATGCTAGTCCTTTGGATTTTAAAATTTCTTTACTAATGCCTTGGATGTTTATAACATTATTAGGCTGGATGTCGTGAAAGACATCAGAAGTTACTTTAATTATTGCAATGTCTGCACCTGTATCTATTAAGAAGATAAGTTTTTTACCTGTTGACACATGGTCAAATGAAACAAATATATTGAGACTAAAATTTATTGTGTGAACTCTGGTGTTTATTGTTGGGTATCTAAACGTGTTTGGGAGTTTCCTGAGGCTTCTTGGGTTACTCTGACATTATTTGTGTTGTGGCCTCTATTTGAGTTGCCACGGCCACGGCCTCTAGAGTTTCCTCTATTTTGACCTCTGTTTTGGCCTCTATAATTATTATTATAATTATTGTTATAGCCGTTATTATAATTGTTGTAATTATTATTATAGTTACCGCGGCCATTGCCTCTACCCTGTCGGGGATTACGGTAACTGTTTCCTCTAATATTTTCATCATCGAAATTACTGTAGTTACATGCTTCTAGTATCATGCGCATTTTTTCATGGTCAGTATTGTCTGTCATGGCTGATATCGCTTCTTTTGTTGCGAATTTTTCTGCATTGTCAGGTTCCAGGCCATCGTCAATGTAAGCTGCTTCAAGTTGCTTATGCAAGTTGTCGATATCAGCTGTATACTGAGATGCTGTTTAACCTTTTTGTTTGGTATTTAACAGTTTAGCCTTAATTACGTCAGATGATTAATCTTTAACGTTTCCCTTTAGTTTTGTATAATAGCAGAAATTGTTGTTTCATTTTGCACTTTGTACAAAATTGTGCCAGTTATTTTTTATTTTATTACCTCGACAGCTAGGTCCTCTTGGGTTCCCTTTGTTCGTTCAACAAGCTTTATAGCTGTTAGAAAACGATTCAATGACAGTTTTTTACCGTCGAATTCTGGGACCGTCGACGAAACTTGTCGAACGTATTCCCTGTCTAAAGTTGTCTGGTCAGGCATTATGTTTTCTGTTTCTTTGCTAGTTTTATTGTCCGAGTCAGAACACTCCTGTTCTGAATCCGAGTCAATGGCCGGTTTTGATTCGTCTAAATCCGCGAGTTGACTTGGGTCGAGCTCAACTGGGAAGTAGGGATTTTTCGGTATGGTTAATATTATATTACGCCGAAAACTTATAGTGTCTAGCTTTGAAGCTAATGCACGTAAAATTTTCAAACATTGCTCGTTATGTGCGTGTGTAAGTTTGTCTTTAAACGAGAATACTAACTCACTGATTTTATTGTATTGAGTTGTTAGTATCGTTATGTGGTGTAATAGCGTCTTGACTCCTATTGTAACATTTTTATTGAGACATTTAAATGATTTGTCAAATTTTTCTTTTGATGAGTCGATTTTTTTCGCTATTACTTGCCATTCCATAACTTTTAGTTATACACTCGCATTTTTTCAATTGTCATCGCTGTCAGAACTTAATGGTTCTGCTTTGATGATCTCATGCACAAATTGCATTGACAATATGCGTTCTATTTGTCTATATATACGCAATTTCACCGTCTTATTATTGATTATCCACATTAGGATAATTTTTAGTTTTGGGTGGCTTATGCCGTAATCGACAAGAAATCGGATGAATGGAATAAATCTAGTTAATAGTTTTAGTTCAACCATAATTTGTGTTCATCGGTGCAAACGCACCATTAGTATTGTGGTTGTGCCTAGAATTGTATGATCTTCAGTATTAATTTTTACTGTGACATAAGGCAAGGTGTTTAAGACCATCCCTTTTTCTGTTTTTGAACAGTGTATTAAGGGCCTAGAATGAGTATTAAACGTTTCTATGTATTCGTTTTCAAATTCATTTATTGTAATAAATCTGGTGCCAAGTAATAATCCCACATCGGGGCCTTTTGCTGGCCCATTAATGGTTTTGAACTCGCCAGCTAGAAATCCTATTAATAACTTAACCACAGCTAACAATCCTTTACTAGTGCCCTCTGATCCCACAGCTTGTGTGCCTAGTAATCCTACTGTAGGTACAGCCGGCACTCCCAAGCCTCTTGTTGTTGTGCCTATCAACAAATTTATCTTTGTGTCTAGGCTAGCATCCGATACTTCATCCGATGATGTTAGTGCCTACATTAAAAGTTATATCGAGTCCCCACATATTAGGGTGGAAAAATTTAAATTCAAACACGCCCGAAGCATATCTTCTTTTAAGTTGAGTGTTCCGCCCGAACTTTTCACGACGATTTGTTCTGAAAAGTTTTGGCCGCCACAGCTCGTTGTAAAGGAGTATTTGAATAGGCGTAATGATAATTTTAATAAAAATGGTATTAGGATTACTAGTGCACAGCCTGTTAGCCACCCTGTGGCCTCCACGTCGTCGGCAAAAAACTAACAAATGTAATTAGCTTGGCCTACCAAAATGTTAGAGGCCTTAACACTGAACTTGCCAAATTATATGTAAACAGCCTATCTTTTGATTCACAAATAGTTGCACTTACAGAAACCTGGTTAAAACCCGATATTTCTGATTATTCCGTTTTTCCTTCTAAATGTAACTTGTACAGATGCGATCGCACTTCCCGCAAAGGGGGTGGTGTTCTCATTGCTGTTGACTCCTGTATTTCCTCTGAACAGATTCTTTCTCAGGATCTTCCGGACATAGAGTTTTTATGTGTTAAATTATTACTAAAAGGCCGTTCACGGCCTTGCTCTTATATTCCTTTACTTGCTCTTATATTCCTTTACTTGCTCTTATATCCCTCCTCATTCCGATTTTAACATTTACTCATCCCATCTGAGTGCCCTGCAACTTGTTTCGTCATTTATGACAGATATGGATAATCTGATAGTGGTTGGTGATTTTAATCTGCCACATGTTGTATGGTCTGTAAATGACACATCTTTGGCGGTATTACCAGTCACTTCTGATGATTTTATAGATGGCCTACTGGAGTTAGGCCTATCGCAAGTTAACAGGGTGCTTAACTGTAGTGGTAGAATGTTGGACTTAATATTTGTTTCGGACTCAGATTGCAGTAATGCTTGTAAAATACCATCTCTAGTGCTTCCGGAAGATACCTACCATCCAACCTTAGAACTATCCATCGAAATTCTTAACCCTAGTTCAATATCTAATAATACATTAAAAACCCGTTGCTTTCGTAAAACTAATTTTACTAAATTAAATTATCTTCTTGAACATACTAATTGGTCTCGCCTTTATTCTTGTAGTGATACAGAAACTGCCATTGCCATATTTTATAGGACCTTGAATTCGCTTTTGGATATTTGTGTTCCCCTCACACGTTCTTCAAGTGTTAATAAACCACCTTGGTTTACGAGGGAACTATCGAAATTGAAAAACGCAAAGACAAGATCATATAAAAAATTTAAAAAATCGGGAACTACTTTAGATTTATCTTCGTATTTAGTAGCAAAATCTAGTTTTCTTTCTTTTAACGCATCTTGTTATAATAATTATCTTAATCGTTGTAGACTAAACTTTTCTAGTGACCCTAAACAGTTTTATAAATTTGTTAGCTCTAAACGTAAGTCTTCTTGCTTGCCTACCTCAGTTTACCTTGATAATACAAAAGCAAGCTCTGATCAGGCAGTAGCCGATCTATTTGCTGAGTATTTTCAATCAGTATATTCAACCAATTTACATAGTTGGAGTTATTCTTATCCTTTTCAAGTTCAATCGTCAAATTGCATATATATCCCAGTTATAACTGAGTGTTCGCTTCTTATTGACCTTAACTCTATCAAACCAGGCTATCTGCCTGGTCCTGATGGAGTGCCAGGTTGTATACTTAGATACTGTGCGGATTCACTTTGTAAACCCTAACATAAATTATTTAACTTGTCGGTTGACTCAACAGTGTTTCCTGCTATATGGAAGGAATCTTTTATTATTCCACTCCATAAAAATTCTTCTTAGTCTAACGATAAAAATTATAGAGGCATATCCAAGTTGTCCGCCATTCCTAAAGTCTTTGAAAAAATTATATGTTCTCAACTGCAACACACATGTAGTTCAATTATATCGCCTTATCAACACGGTTTTGTTAGGCGTAGATCTACTACCACTAACCTTCTTGAATTCACTTCGCTTGTTATCAAAGGGTTTAAGGAAAAAATGCAAACGGACGTTGTTTACACCGATTTTAGTAAGGCATTTGATTCTGTTAGTCATTCTCTGTTACTTCAAAAATTAAATATTATTGGATTTCCAGCAAAACTCGTATTGTGGCTTTCGGAGTACTTGTGTGGCCGAACACAAAAAGTTGTTTTTAAATCGTCGGTATCTAAACCTATTTTTGTTACCTCTGGTGTTCCCCAGGGTAGTCACCTTGGACCTTTGCTATTTAATCTGTTTATTAACGATCTTCCAGCTGTTATTTCTAACTCCTATGTATTTATGTTTGCTGATGATGTAAAACTATGTTTCACCTACAATGATGCTTCTCTGTGCAACTTACTACAGTCGGATTTGTGTGCGCTGTCGGCCTGGTGTCGTTTTAACTTACTCAATTTAAACTGTTCAAAATGTAAAGTCTTTTTGTAGAAGTACCCCTCATACTGCTCACTTCTGGCTTGATGCTTCACCACTTGACCGCGTGTTTGAAATTAAAGATTTAGGCATTATTCTTGATCCTAAATTAAAGTTTGACGCTCATATTTTGTCCATGGTCAATAAGGCAGAAGTAGGGAACTGCCGGTTCTACGACACAAAGGATGCCGACAATTTATGACCTCATTAAATTTGATGACCCCATTAAATTTTATGACCTTTTTTGACCCCTACAATATTATAATTTATGACCTTTTTCCAATGATCGTGTCCCTCCTTTGATTAGACTAGGGTGGAGAACAAAGCATTAACATTCCTAGGCCACCAATTTTCCAGCAGCATCTTGAGAAGCAGTGATCAGAGGAACAGATTTGGTTATTTACCTAACTAGTGTTAGAGTCAATTGTGCACCTCTTTGACGTGCGTGGCATTGTAAACCTGTTTATGGTTATGAGGTGCAGTGTACACAGGAAGAAAGGATAGGTAAGAGAGAGTCAATTGTGCGCCTCTTTGACGTGCGTGGCATTGTAAACCTGTTTATGGTCATGAGGTGCAGTGTGCACAGGAAGAAAGGATAGATAAGAGAGAGTCGAGAGGGCGCCTGTTTGACGTGCGTTGCATTATAAACCTGCAACACACGTCAAAAAATGAATGTTTATGGTTGTGATAACCAGTGATCAAAGGAAGTAAGGATAGAGAATAGAAAAAAGCGAACGCTTGTTCGATGTACTGGGGTTCTGTGAACAAGAGATGAAAATTTTCCTACGCTGCAGCAGCAGCAGTAGCAGCGGCAGGATCAATACATTGATCTTTATGGCTGTGAGAATGACAGGATCAGGTTTAACTTTTAAACCAATTATTGTTAGAGTCACGTGTGCTCCTGTTTTTAAATACGTTGCTCTGCACACCTGCATTGTAATTGTCAACACTACAACCTTCGTGGGGGTTATGTAAGCAAAGGATGGAAATTTTCCTACGCAGCAACAGCAGCAGCAAGATCAACACAATGTTTTTAAACAAGAGTATTGATACTTGTAGATTAAGATTAAAATATGTTAGAGGAGGAAAGGATAGAGGGAGAAGGTGTTAGAGGGAGAAAGTGTTAGAGGCGGAAAGTGTTAGAGGGGTAAAGTGTTAGAGGGAGGAAGACTTAGAGACAAGTTTGTGCATGCTTGAAGTGCGCTAGTCAAAGGTCAAGTACATTAGTTGACTAATGTGTTATAGATATCACCGTCCGAAAAGATCCGTGAGCCAAGTACATTGCCTTTGAAACTATTAAGGTTTCTTAGCTACAAGTTAGTAGATAAGAGAGAGAGAGTCAACTGTGCGCAGGTTTCTTAGCTACGAATAAGTAGATAAGAGAGAGTCGAGAGGGCACCTGTTTGACGTGCGTTGCCTTGCACACCTGCAGGAAAAACATAAACAATTAATGCTTATGGTTATGAGGAGCAGTGTGCAAAGGAAGAAAGGATAGAGAATAAAGAAAAGCGAGCGCTTGTTCGATGTACGTTGCATTGTTATGGTCAACAGCAACAACAACAACAAAATTCGTGGGGGGTTATGTAAGCAAGGGATGGAAATTTTCCTACGCAGCAACATCAGCAGCAGCAAGATCAACACATTGTTTTTAAACAAGAGTATTGATACTTGTAGATTAAGATTAAAATATGTTAGAGGAGGAAAGAGTTAGAGGGGAAAGTGTTAGAAGGAGTATGTGTGTAAGAGGGGGAAAGAGTTAGAGGGGGAAAGTGTTAGAGGGAGGAAGACTTAGAGACAAGCTTGTGCATGCTTGAAGTGCACTAGTCAAAGGTCAAGTACATTAGTTGGCTAATATGTTATAGATATCACCGTCCGTGAGGATCAGTGAGCCAAGTACATTGCCTTTGAAACTATTAAGGTTTCTAAGCTACAAGTTAGTAGATAAGATAGAGAGAGTCAACTGTGCGCAGGTTTCTTAACTACGAATAAGTAGATAAGAGAGAGTCGAGAGGGCGCCTGTTTGAGGTGCGTTGCCTTGCACACTAGCAGGCAAAACATAAACAATGAATGTTTATGGTTGTGAAAACCAGTGATCCAAAGGATAAAAGGGTTGAGACAAGATTGTGCTTGTTTGAAGTACGCTTGTCAAAGGGCAGTACATTCGTAGGCCACATTCTTATGATCAAAAGCAACAACAACATTCGTGAGGGTTATGTAAGCAAGGGATGGGAATTTTCCTACGCAGCAGCAGCAAGATGAAATCATTGTTTTTAAACAAGAGTAGATTGCAGATTTAGATTGGAATGTTATAGGGGGAAGGTGTAAGAGGGGGAAAGTGTTAGAGGGAGAAAGAGAGAGTTAGTGCTAGAGGGAGTAAGTGTTAGAGGGTGAAAGTGCTATAGGGGGAAAGCGATCCTGCTTATATTATTATATTAAAACACGCTCCTTTATGCGATTCTATACACGAGCGTCTATGAAATGCAGGTGGTATGTTTGAATGTCCCTCTTTCTAACGCACACCCAACTTTTTCGCTACTTACGTTTCTAATCTTTATTTGCATACATCTGTTTTGATTATTTCACTGACTTCTGTTACTTGTATAGAGCTAATTAGTATAACTTTTTAATATTTTTTTTACTTTGTTAGTAAACTATCAAATTATGTTTTTCTTATAGGTATGTTTTAATTTAATTTATTTAGTTTTTTTTTTCATAGATTTTTACAGTATGTTAAATTTGAGAATTATATTAAGCTTGTTCCGTTGAGGGATTAAGCAAACACAAACACCGAACATTTATATTAATGACATATAGTTATAGCCGGTAGAACACACAAGTCATACTCCATGGTTTTGTTTCGGCTTGATAAAAAGCTTTTTTAAGTCTATATTATAAGCCTAAGTTCTAGTACTCACTATATACATATCTAAGAATGCTTTTATGTATGTCACTATTTTAAAAGCTTAAAGAAGTTCGTGTAGCTGGTATAATAAATCATGTTTCAGCAAAAATTATTTAGATCTTAATATTTATACTTCATCCTTAATTGAATTTATTATTATTTTATTTATTTTTTTTTAATACCCATATATTCGATTCTGTTCTATCTCAGTAATAATTTATTTTGCTTTTACATTCCTTAAATTCTTTAAGGTAATCTTTTAGGCTTAACAAATAATCTTTCCCTTAACTTTCCGTCTGCTCGCTAAAAGATTTTCGTCAAATGACACTTTTCATATTTAAGATATCCGTCAAACTATTTCTTATACTCGACTTAAATTATTTCATCAAACTCACATATCAATTAAATTTCTAAAATAAAGAAAATGAAAACAGTAAGATGTTCTAAGCAGCTGGATTGTTTTTTTTTTTTATACAATCGTTTTTTACTATATTCTTTCCCAGTATGCTACTTACGATAAAAATTTATAAAGAATGTGTTTTGTACTCTTTTACTGACTTCAAAAATTCTTCTATTGATGTTGTCTGATACCCTATCTTAATTTGTGTAATACTTAATCGTTTTAATCAACTTAGTATTCTTTTGATTTTTAAAAATTTTATGTTATGTTGTTAGCTATTTTGACTAGACTTTACGCTTAAAACGAGATAGATTGTATTATTGACCTTAATACGTTAGCTTAATTTTAACAGGGAAATCGATCGGACATTGATTTTTCACTTTATAATTGATTGCTTTAATATATTTTAACTGTCAACCTATATACCTTTCTACTTTTTTAGTGATTATGTAAGATTTTTATATTTCCAAACTCATTGCTTAAACTAAGAAAATTTCGTTATTAATTTCTTTTAATTGATGGATGGGAATATTTTATTTCTTATTCTCCTCATTTTTATTACATTTAATAAGGAAGTGCATTGAACTAGCTTAACAGTTCGCGACATGAGTCTTACACTGTTTCGAAAAGTATGACTTTGTTAGCTGTTTTAATTTAAGGGTTAAGTATCTACTACTACTGTTCCTTAACTGTGATAGTTGCAGTTTTGTTACATCTCACTTCAATTTTTTCTTTCTTTTATTTTATTTATTTATTTATTTTTATTTTTTGTAGGTGCTTTATTAATTTTAATAAGAACAAAACCTTTTTGTTCTAGATGCCATGCTATTAGGTATTATTTTTTCATTTAATTATTATAATAATTTCTTAAAGAGATTCATTTTCTTTAGTGCTCAAAACTTATTGTCGCTAAAGGATTTGTTTTTCATTGATCTGAGATATTTCGTAAATTCATGAAACCATTGAAATGTGCTCTATTCTGTAGCATGTTACGTTGATCTACGAGTGGCTGTTATGTGTAATCAAGGAGGGGTGCACGCGCTGGCTCCGGCTGTATGGTTGGTAGATGGGGCAGGTTCAATTTTTTTTCCTTGCACTACTTTCTCGCGGCGCTACTACTATTAATTTCATTCAATCGCGTGCGGACCAAGGTAATATCGGCTTAATTAAGAAGAAAAGAAGGGGAGAAAGAGGGACAGGGTATGTGGTATTTCTCATAATTGGCGACACTCTGTCGTTTGGCTGTGCTGGACCGGTGTTGTTGTCACAGCTGTTGCCTACCCTTCCATGATCATCATAATCCGGCAATACAATGTAGTTGATGATCCCTAAGCAAACGATCACCTAAATTGTTTTCTTTCCCTTATGCCGCGACATGATTCCCATAATAAAGAAGAACTTAAAGATTCATTTTTCTAAACGTTATAAGCAATAAATTTATTTATAATAAGCATGATGATTTAGTTCTTAATTCCTAGTAATGTAATTCTTATTCATTTACTTTATCATCTAATTATTTAATTTTACATTAATCTAAAATTTATTTATTTGTTTCAAAAAATCTTTTATTCGAAATTCAAATTCAGTTCAATTCAACAATTCTCCTAATTTAATTTATCTTTTTTTTTTTGTGGGTTTTAATTCGTAATAGAAATAATAAATTTATTTTAGTTCGTAATAGAATAATATATATTTTTTTTTTTGTATAAATTTTAATCCATAGTAAAAGATAATAATTCAATATTTAATTTAATAAATTATTTGATTATATTTTTATTTTCTTTTATTGATTTTTCTTGTATTTTTTATTTTCCTTCTTTATTTTAATTCATTTAAAATAAAAAAACTATAAAAATAAAAATAAACAAATAATTGATTTAATTGATTGGTTTTATGTATGTTTTTTTTTTTTATATATATTCAGTTTAAGCTGTAACCATTAGTTAAATTCATATTTATGTTGCATAGCATTGCAGGTGATCAAGTGATTCTCGGTGGCATACTTCTTGGCTTATTATGCAAAGCTTAAGCACAACTTCATTTGGCGCGACCGCAAGCTTGAAAGCTCTTCTCAAATTTTGCTTCTCTTATTTATAGTTTTAAGAGAGCGGCTTTGCACACTTCTTTTCTTTCTTTCTTTAACTACAATATTTATTTAAATTCTCATTATCACCGTTTCACTTAATCACTTGCTATATGGATAAATAATAAATAGGGTGTTAGCGAGGGTCTAAGGGATGCACTTACATTTTCTCCTCGACGTCCAAAAGATCTTTTGCCGCGATGAGAGCTGCATCAAGAATATTTTATTCTTTCTTAAGCTGTGGGGGTTTGTTGAATAGGATATGATGTTTTGATAATAATGTTCAATATTATTTTTTTTGTTTATTTCAACTTTTATTTGGTTTAGTTGTAACCTTTTGTATTAGCCTGAACTTGACTGAATTTAGAATATAAGATAAATTGACACATTTTTTTTTTTTTTGTAACTAAGTGTTTTTTTTTTCATTTTAATTAATTTAACTTAGTTTCAACATTTTAACTTTCCATCTGGAATATAAATATTTTATCTTTGTCTTTTATTTTTACGTCTGCTATATTATTAAAATAATAATAAAGTTTTAAACGATGCGTGTTTAAAGACACCACGTGCAATTCGGTTTTAGTAAATGTTTGTTGCAGTGTATGTCTTTGTGCTGTGCATATCACTGTGATATTATATAACTTGTCTTTCGGTTTTCTTTGTCTTTTTATTTGCACGTTTTTATAACTTTATTTTAATAAGAAAAATCGAGTTTGTAACCATAGTTAATCACTTCTTTGGTTTTTGTAATTTAACATAGCGTAGCTTTAAATTGTTACTTTAGTTCGATGTTATAAAAGAAATAGAAATCGGCACTTGGTCACTGCTGGGGCTGCTGTGGACGGCTCGTCGCTCAATTGAAAACGGAGGTAAGGTTATGTTGCGCTACTCCGCGTGGTTTCGTGGTCTCATAGCCTCGGACTGCATAACTGCCTTCTCCTCTTCAGGCACCCAGAGGATTTAGTTAGCGGCGACTCAATAGTGTGTTCGTTTTGTTACACATTATGAGCCGACTAAGGTTTCGGATTTTATAAAATTTGCGAGTCGAGATTATTATAATTTTTCTATATTCAGACTGTACGACTCCCGACTTCCTTTTTTTTTTCGGCGCGCCGTCTGGCCGCCACGAGATCCAAAAACTCTCTGCTTTGCCGAACCAATCCCCAGCATTCGATATATCGTCCGATCTTGCCGAACTATCTCGGCTTCAAAAAAAAAAAATGCAAGAGTTGCATTTTTCTAATAGTGAGCGAGCTACTAAACGGGCTGCTTTCCCTATAGGTGGCGCTAGCCAAAAGCTTAGCTTGTCTCGTACATAATTTGAATCGCATAATTCTAGGCATAAAAAAAACAATTCTGAGGCAAGCGCACTACATTTTCCCCCCCACTAAAATCACGCTTGATGTGGAGCACAGCGAGCGGGATACACGCTTGCACGTCAAGGATTATTATTTAATATCTTTGGCGTGGAAGATGCCAACAAGGCGTCCTTGATGGTCTTCGAGCTCGTAGTATAGCTTCCCAACTCTTTTTCGCACTCGGGCTTTTACAAAGTTTGGTGCTAATTTCGCACTGTAACCTTTTTTAAAGTCGCTTTGCTGAAAGTTTCGCCTAAAAACTTCTTGCCCCACTTTAAAGGATACTGCATTAGCTCTCAAGTTGTAAGCCTTTTCATTGCGGGCATACTGTGTCTGCATCGTAGTGGTTGCCTGGCTACGCAACAGATCAAATGAATCTTCCCGACTAAACTGAATGCCTCGATCGTCCAACATACCTAAGGTTCTTAGTAGTTTGTAACTTTTTCCGTTTGTGATCATATGCTGGCCAAACGCTAGCTTGTAAGGGCTGGTATTAATAGCTAAATGGAAGCTTGAGCGAAGTGCGCAACTTATGCTACTAAGTTTTTCATCCCAGTTACGTTGGTCTTGACTTACATAAGCTTTTATGGCTGAAAGGACAGATCTATTGACTCTTTCAGAGGCATTAGCCTGAGGTGAATACAACGCTGTATATGTATGACAGATATTATATTTTTCTAACAAGGAATTGAATATTTTTGACTTAAACTGAACTCCATTGTCAGAGACAACAGTTTCTGGAATTCCGAAACAATGGAAAAGATCTTCTTCCATGTAGTTTCTGACAGCTTCTGCAGTAAATTTCTTGACAGGCTTTAAGAATGGAAATTTTGACATATGGTCTAATACGACAAATATTCCGATATTTCCAGACTTACTGCGCGGATATGGTCCTAGAAAATCTACATACAACTTCTGAAAGAATCTCAATGACTGGCCTGTGTGTCCCAATGGTGGCTTCATTGATCTATTGGAATGCTTAGTGGATTTGCAAACGTCACAAGCATTAATGAAGTTTTTAACATCTGTGACCATGTTAGGCCAATAATAGTACCTTCTGAGTCTCTCTAACGTTTTATTTATTCCCCCGTGGGCATGCAAGACACTATCATGAGCTGCTCTCAAAGCGGACAATATTAACGCTCGCGGAACCCAAAGTTTCCAGCAAAAATCATCGGCAACTTTCACGTCAGCCGTAAGTTCAGCTCTGCGAAAAATATAATCGTTTTCGATTTTAAGATCTGGCAAGGACGAATGGTTCTGACGAATTTTGTTTTTGAGATCCGTATACTCAGGGGATTTAAACTCGGGCGAATCTAAGTCAACTATAAGACTATTAAGTGAGATAGACGACAAATCTTCAGTATAAGTACGCGATAGTGCATCCGGCACAATGTTTTGACTGCCTTTCTTGTGCTGAATTTTAAATGTAAAACCTTGTAGTTTTAGAGACCATCTAGCCAATCTCGAACTGAGGTCTGCCTGCGTCATAAGCCATTTTAAAGAGGCATGATCAGTAATAATAGTAAACTCCTGGCCTTCAACATAAGCTCTAAATTTTTTTACCGCTAAAACTGCAGCATAACACTCCTTTTCTGTGACCGTATATTGCCTTTGGCACCGATTGAGTTTTTTTGACATAAATGCAATCGGTATGTCATCACCTTGGCTGTTTGTCTGCATTAACACTGCACCAACGCCGGTATGACTGGCATCACAATGAATAGCAAAGGGTTCAGAAAAATTAGGACTAGGCAATACTGGAGCGGAACACATATGACTTTTTAAAGACTCGAAAGCCCGTTGAGCGTCTTCAGTCCATTCAAACTTTCGCTTGGACTTAAGGTTATCCGACAGTGGCGACGAAATAGCGGCATAGTTCCTGATAAATTTATGATACCAGCCTGTCATGCCAAGAAATCTGCGGACTTGTTTCATTGATCGCGGTATCGGAAAATCTTTAACGGCAGATATTTTTTCGGGATCGGTGCTAATGAGGCCATTGCCAATTACGTGTCCTAAATATTTGACTTCTCGTCGGCAAAATTTGCTTTTTTCGACATTAAGAGTGAGATTGGCACGAGTAAAATGAGTAGCCATAATCGACAAGACTTCGAGATGACGCTCAAAGGTATCTGAAATAATTAGTAAGTCATCCAAGTAGATGAAGACCTCATTGCGCAAATGCGCGGGGACTATTTTGTCCATAAGCCGAGACATAGTATGGGGAGCATTAGTCAGTCCAAATGGCATAACAACAAACTCATATAACGGGCGACCTGGAACTGTAAAAGCAGTCTTGTCTCTAGAGTTCGGATCGAGAGGAATTTGCCAGAAGGCATCCTTTAGATCCAGACTTGTCACGTACTCCGCTTTCGGAAATCTGCTTAAAATACCGTCAATCAAAGGCATTGGATATGCGTCTTTGACAGTTACATCATTTACCTTTCGGCTATCAATACATAGTCTGACTTTTCCAGGTTTCTTTACTAATACCACAGGAGATGACCATGAGCTATTAGACTCTTGAATTACTCCCAATTGTAGCATCCTGTCTAACTCTTCGTACATAAGCTTCTCAGTTGCAGGCGACACGGCATAGTGACGTTGTTTGATCGGCTTAGCGTGTGCTACATCTATTGCATGGGTGATTAATGAGGTCCTACCTAATCCTTTTTGGGCAAATGAAGGGAATAACTCAATCGTTCTTTGCAATTGTTGGCGCTGAGCAGGCGTGATTTCCTTCATTGTAGGATTTTCAAGCGAAGATATAACAAAATTTTGAGCCATAAGGTGTACGGGTAATAAATCAAAGACTGTCCAAAAATCAATACCTAGGTAAAGATCAGCTGCTAAAGTCGGAACTAAATATAAACATATATTTTTAGTTTCACCTCGGTACGTTACTTCTGTAACCAGTTTACCTATAATTTGTTGCTTTTTTCCGTCAGCTGTTTTTACTTTCGATAACATTGGCTTATAACTCAAATTTTCAAGCAGAAGTTCACCAGCAAGTTTTCCACCGATACAGCTAATGGAAGCTCCAGTGTCCATTAACCCAACTATAGTTCTTCCAAAAAGCAACACCTGAGCATGCGGGCGTAAGTCGTTTGGAATTGCTACTATCGAGGCTAAGATGGAATTTTGTTCTACCCGACGCTTGCATTTAAAATCTGTTTGGCGACGTTTTGAACGGATTTTTCGGAAGTTTGGTTGTTCAACATTAGTGTTGAAAGTTAAGTCAGGGTGAGGGGATCTGTCTGGTTGGAATAAAGTTTCAGTTAATAAATTCTTTATTCGTTGGTAGCTTTGCTGACCAGTTGTCTGCGTGCACTTTTCTGCGGTGCGCGCTGGCTCAAGTTTTTTGACGCGTTTGAGCAACAGTTTCTGCAACTAGGCTTGTAAGTGTCTGCTTTCCCACAACCATAACAAAATACTCTGCGCTCTGCCATGCACTCTTGATACCGGTGACCTTTTTCAGCACAATTCCAACACGATATGTCTACCGCTGCTACATCAAACTCCATATCAGGCTCGTCTTTCACGTGAGACAACTCCTCACATTCAGTTTCTGACATGGCATTGACATGGCGAGGCATAAGTCTAGAAGAAGGTACGGACTGTTTGGGTTTAGGTAAAGATTGTAAGAAAATCTCTCGAGTACGCACTAAATGTCGTAGAGCCTTTACGGAGCTAGCCGGCTCGTACAATATATTATGTTGCACCTCACTCAATAAATTAGCTCTCAAGGTTTCTACCAAAGATTTTTCGGACATGGGCTCGGACAGTTTGTCAGCAAGCGAAGCTATAACACCATAAAAATCGTCAAACGATTCGTTCGGAAGCTGTTTACGGCGTTCTATTTCGGTTCGAATGTTTCTATCAGTACGGTCGTCCTTAAATTGACCACGCAGAGCTACGCACAGTTCTGGCCAGTAAACCTCTGAAACGCTTTTGTGATATCGCCAGTACCATTCACTGGCGCTTCCGTCGAACAGATTACTTGCATATCTGGCTGTCAAATCAAAATTCCCATCCAAGGTTTGCTTTGTCAAAGCTTCTACCCGATATATAAAATCATCAATGGACATGGTAGCCTTCCCAGTGAACCTAAGTTTCCAATTTGACATTATTTGACTAACCCGATCTGGTCGGAAGTTTGAACCTACTTCACCCCTACTAGGCGCTGGTGCTGCGGAATACGATCTAGTATCACCATGCATATGGTTTGCCGAAGGTGGTGAATAATGGGTCTTTTCGGGAATCCTTGCCGATTGACTATGAATTGATCCAGCGGTTGGCTGCATTGCCGTTGGCAGCCCAAGAAATTGCTCCATAGCTTGTGGCTCTGCTTCAACCGAAGATTGCGCTTGCAATGGAGATAGATTAACTAAATCTGCTGCTGGGCTGACCCGTGGACTGACTGCTAAAGCTTGTACTATTTTATTGGTTTGCTCAGCTAAAGTGCTAGCAATAAGTCGAGACTGTTCCAGCATGGCCACTCTCAAGGCTTCGGTGATTGATTGGGTCAACTCTGCCATATTCGGAATGACTTGCTGTATGCTTGCTGAACCCTGAGACAGGTTAGCTTCCTCGGAGTTGCGCATTTCGTAGTCTTCAAAATTTGTAACTCGTCTCGCCTGCGATCTAGTCTGTAGGGACTGACACGTGCTGGGCCACCTCGGATTTGAAGTGGATGGTCCTGTAGGACTAAGATTTTCAGTTGACGCCGAACTCAGTTGTGCTAGACTTTCTTGACAGACAGGGCAGACTTTTCTTCTACCAACCTTGGTGTGGAAGCACGCTCGGTGAAAATTGTGTCTACACGAGGTTGCCAATAATTGGGCTTGATACAAGATTATTTCTGTCGCTTGTTCTTGTTAAATTTTCGACGCTATGGGACAAAACCATATCGAAAAAGACAAGAAAATGTATTTGTTTAAGTAATGTTGAGAACTATATCATAAAATTGTATCGGTTCTCGATAGATAAAAAAAATGCAAAATGAAAGATAAAGACAAGAAAATTTTATGTAATCAAAATAACGATAATTGTCTGGGAATCATGCGAACAACAAAGAGTCGGAATAACTCTTCTACCCAAAAGCAATATGAGAAAATACCTAAGATAAGTAAAAAGAAGGAAAAAGAAAGGTCATCTTGAGCCCTACTTTTATATTGTGGCGGATTACAAAAAAAATATACGGCTTTGTCCTTGTCCAACAAATATGAATTAAGGCTTTCGATAGACCGAACGTTGGTACCTGTCTATACAGAAGTACTGGATTGGTTTATGATAAACTCAGATGCAAATAATTATAGGGTATGGCTGCAGCTAAATAATCCACAAATCCAATGTCCTACCTATAACACTCCATCTAATTATTAAAACCAGAGGTTGTGATAAGAAGAAAAAAAATTCTAAACTGTCTGTTAATTCGCGGCGGATGTATGTTTTATCAACAAGTTATCCTTGTCCAGGCAAAATTACTTAAGTTTTTGAAGAAAAGGGAGGCTGGTAACTGCTTAAAACAGGTGTACCATTCGGGTTTTAATTATAAGTAACTGTAAATAGTTAGAAGGCATGACTGCAGCTCAATACTCCGCGAATTCAATAATCAACTTCCAATATATATAACAATCTAATTATAACAAGGATTGACTTGTAAACTAGACTATGACAACGGAGCTATAACCACTTAAAGTCATAACACGTCCAGTAAGGCTTAGTCTAGTCACAGATACTATTCGGAATATAACGCTACATCAAGATATCACTGCGATATCTTCATGCAAAGCATTTACCCAAAAGCTAAGGAAAGGTAAGACTTAGAAAGGGGTAAGAAAGGAAAGAGTATTGAATTACCAAGGTAAGGTCAGTGTCAGATGTTGGGCACTTTTTATACTCGATACCGAAGGTAAAGAGTATATTGGTTTTGTGCAATGTCCGTCATGGTGTCTGTCCGTCTGTCCGTCTGTCCGTCCGTATGGTTGCAAGTTTTTTCCACACCCTTCAAGCTAGAGACTTGAAACTTTCCAATTCTCTTTATCTATGGGATAGTAAATTAAAGTGTCAAGATGGGGGTTCTACGATAACTGGGGGGCTGGCAAATCGATAAATTCGATAACCCAAATCCGATAAATCCACATATTTCGCACATCCTTACAGCTAGAAGTACCAAATTTGGTAAGAAGATAGCTATTAGCAACCCCCAAAAAACTGCATCAATAATTTTGGAGCCACGCCCCCCCATTCCGCCCCCAGACCCCCCGCATTTTAAAGTCAAAAAAGACTATATCTCCCACAGTTTTTGAGCTATAGCCACCAAATTTGGTGCCAAGATAGGTGATGATGACCTCCTAAAAACTGCACCAAAAGTTTGGATGCCACGCACACCGATACTGCCCTAGCCGCCCCCATCCACCCCAACGCTTCGTCAAAAACGGGAACGCGTGTATCTTCCAGAGTTGTGGAGCTAGAGCCTCCAAATTTGGTGGGAAGATAGCTGCTAACGACCCCCAAAAAACTGCATCAAAGTTTTGGAGCCACGCCCACCCATTACGCCCCAAGCCCCCCGCATTTTGAAATCAGAAATGGCTATATCTCCCACATTTTTTGAGCTATAGCCACCAAATTTGGTGCCAAGATAGGTGATGATGACCCTCTAAAAACTGCACCAAAAGTTTGGATGCCACGCCCACCAATACGGCCCTAGCCGCCCCCATCCGCCCCAACGCTTCGTCAAAAACGGGATTGCGTGTATCTTCCAGAGTTGTGGAGCTACAGACTCCAAATTTGGTGGGAAGATAGCTGTTAACGACCCCCAAAAAACTGCATCAAAGTTTTGGAGCCACGCCCCCATTTCGCCCCCCTTTCCCCTTTTTTTACAATTTTCGAGCTAGAGTCATAGATCTGCATCAAAAATTTGGATGCCTCGCCCACCCATACCGCCCCCAGCCCCCCTTTCTCTACATTTTACAATTTTTGAGCTAGAGTCACAAAATTCGGAAGGAATATAGCTGGTGGCATCCCCATCTGCATCGGAGAATCTTTAAGGCAGCGTACACCCCTGCCGCATCCGTACCCCTTTGCAATCAGGCCTCTTTTTACCGGTTTTAATACTGGTATCGAGTATGCCGCAGTCGGTTGCGTCCGACTGCAACGTTTCCACTTGTTCTACCTAAGGTTGGGGTTAACCTAACGTCGTTAAACGAACGTTCGGGCCCCACGTTGGGCGCCCATAAAATTAATATATGAAGCATGTTACGTTGATCTACGAGTGGCTGTTATGTGTAATCAAGGAGGGGGTGCACGCGCTGGCTCCGGCTGTATGGTTGGTAGATGGGGCAGGTTCAATTTTTTTTTTCCTTGCACTACTTTCTCGCGGCGCTACTACTATTAATTTCATTCAATCGCGTGCGGACCAAGGTAATATCGGCTAAATTAAGAAGAAAAAGAAGGGGAGAAAGAGGGACAGGGTATGTGGTATTTCTCATAATTGGCGACACTCTGTCGTTTGGCTGTGCTGGACCGGTGTTGTTGTCACAGCTGTTGCCCACCCTTCCATGATCATCATAATCCGGCAATACAATGTAGTTGATGATCCCTAAGCAAACGATCACCTAAATTGTTTTCTTTCCCTTATGCCGCGACATGATTCCCATAATAAAGAAGAACTTAAAGATTCATTTTTCTAAACGTTATAAGCAATAAATTTATTTATAATAAGCATGATGATTTAGTTCTTAATTCCTAGTAATGTAATTCTTATTCATTTACTTTATCATCTAATTATTTAATTTTACATTAATCTAAAATTTATTTATTTGTTTCAAAAATCTTTTATTCGAAATTCAAATTCAGTTCAATTCAACAATTCTCCTAATTTAATTTATCTTTTTTTTTTTGTGTGGTTTTAATTCGTAATAGAAATAATAAATTTATTTTAGTTCGTAATAGAATAATATATATTTTTTTTTGTATAAATTTTAATCCATAGTAAAAGATAATAATTCAATATTTAATTTAATAAATTATTTGATTATATTTTTATTTTCTTTTATTGATTTTTCTTGTATTTTTTATTTTCCTTCTTTATTTTAATTCATTTAAAATAAAAAAACTATAAAAATAAAAATAAACAAATAATTGATTTAATTGATTGGTTTTATGTATGTTTTTTTTTTTTTATATATATTCAGTTTAAGCTGTAACCATTAGTTAAATTCATATTTATGTTGCATAGCATTGCAGGTGATCAAGTGATTTTTCTCGGTGGCATACTTCTTGGCTTATTATGCAAAGCTTAAGCACAACTTCATTTGGCGCGACCGCAAGCTTGAAAGCTCTTCTCAAATTTTTGCTTCTCTTATTTATAGTTTTAAGAGAGCGGCTTTGCACACTTCTTTTCTTTCTTTCTTTAACTACAATATTTATTTAAATTCTCATTATCACCGTTTCACTTAATCACTTGCTATATGGATAAATAATAAATAGGGTGTTAGCGAGGGTCTAAGGGATGCACTTACATTTTCTCCTCGACGTCCAAAAGATCTTTTGCCGTGATGAGAGCTGCATCAAGAATATTTTATTCTTTCTTAAGCTGTGGGGGTTTGTTGAATAGGATATGATGTTTTGATAATAATGTTCAATATTATTTTTTTTGTTTATTTCAACTTTTATTTGGTTTAGTTGTAACCTTTTGTATTAGCCTGAACTTGACTGAATTTAGAATATAAGATAAATTGACACATTTTTTTTTTTCTGTAACTAAGTGTTTTTTTTCATTTTAATTAATTTAGCTTAGTTTCAACATTTTAACTTTACATCTGGAATATAAATATTTTATCTTTGTCTTTTATTTTTACGTCTGCTATATTATTAAAATAATAATAAAGTTTTAAACGATGCGTGTTTAAAGACACCACGTGCAATTCGGTTTTAGTAAATGTTTGTTGCAGTGTATGTCTTTGTGCTGTGCATATCACTGTGATATTATATAACTTGTCTTTCGGTTTTCTTTGTCTTTTTATTTGCACGTTTTTATAACTTTATTTTAATAAGAAAAATCGAGTTTGTAACCATAGTTAATCACTTCTTTGGTTTTTGTAATTTAACATAGCGTAGCTTTAAATTGTTACTTTAGTTCGATGTTATAAAAGAAATAGAAATCGGCACTTGGTCACTGCTGGGGCTGCTGTGGACGGCTCGTCGCTCAATTGAAAACGGAGGTAAGGTTATGTTGCGCTACTCCGCGTGGTTTCGTGGTCTCATAGCCTCGGACTGCATAACTGCCTTCTCCTCTTCAGGCACCCAGGGGATTTAGTTAGCGGCGACTCAATAGTGTGTTCTTTTTGTTACACATTATGAGCCGACTAAGGTTTCGGATTTTATAAAATTTGCGAGTCGAGATTATTATAATTTTTGTACTCGATACCGAAGGTAAAGAGTATATTGGTTTTGTGCAATGTCCGTCATGGTGTCTGTCCGTCTGTCCGTCTGACCGTCTGTCCGTCTGTCCGTCCGTATGGTTGCAAGTTTTTTCCACACCCTTCAAGCTAGAGACTTGAAACTTTCCAATTCTCTTTATCTACGATAACTGGGGGGCTGGCAAATCGATAAATTCGATAACTCAAAACCGATAAATCCACATATTTCGCACATCCTTACAGCTAGAAGTACCAAATTTGGTAAGAAGATAGCTATTAGCAACCCCCAATATACTGCATCAAAAATTTTGGAGCCACGCCCCCCATTCCGCCCCCAGCCCCCCCGCATTTTAAAGTCAAAATAGCCCATATCTCCCACAGTTTTTGAGCTATAGCCACCACTTTGGTGCCAAGATAGGTGATGATGACCCCCTTAAAACTGCACCAAAAGTTTGGATGCCACGCCCACCGATACTGCCCAAGCCGCCCCCATCCACCCCAACGCTTCGTCAAAAACGGGAACGCGTGTATCTTCCAGAGTTGTGGAGCTAGAGCCTCCAAATTTGGTGGGAAGATAGCTGTTAACGACTCCCAAAAAACTGCATCAAAGTTTTGGAGCCACGCCCACCCATTACGCCCCCAGCCCCCCGCATTTTAAAATCAGAAATGGCTATATCTCCTACAGTTTTTGAGCTATAGCCACCAAAATTGGTGCCAAGATAGGTGATAATGACCCCCTAAAAACTGCACCAAAAGTTTGGATGCCACGCCCACCGATACTGCCCTAGCCGCCCCCATATACCCCAACGCTTTGTCAAAAACGGGAATGCGTGTATCTTCCAGAGTTGAGGAGCTAGAGCCTCCAAATTTGGTAGGAAGATAGCTGGTAACGACCCCCAAAAAACTGCATAAAAGTTTTGGAGCCACGCCCACCCATACCGCCCCCCTTTCCCCACTTTCTACAATTTTCGAGCTAGAGTCACCAAATTTGGTATGAAGATAGCAATTGACATTCCACAAAGATCTGCATCACAAATTTGGATGCCACGCTCACCCATACCACCCCCAGCCTCCCTTTCCCCACTTTTTACAAATTTCGAGCTAGAGTCACAAAATTTGGGATGAAGATAGCAATTGATATTTCACAAAGATCTGCATCAAAAATTTGGATGCCACGCCCACCCATACCGCCCCCAGCCCCCCTTTCCCCACTTTTTACAAACTTCGAGCTAGAGTCACCAAATTTTGTATGTAGATAGCAATTGACATTCCACATAGATCTGCATCAAAAATTTGGATGCCTCGAACACCCATACCGCTCCCAGCCCCCCTCTCCACACTTATTACAAATTTCGAGCTAGAGTCACCAAATTTGGTATGAAGATAGCAATTGACATTTCACAAAGATCTGCAACAAAAATTTTGATGCCACAACTACCCATACCGCCCCCAGCCCCCCCCCCTTTCCCCACATTCAACAAACTTTGAGCTAGAGTCACCAAATTTGGAAGGAATATAGCTGGTGGCATCCCCATCTGCATCGGAGAATCTTTAAGGCATCGTACACCCCTGCCGCATCCGTACCCCTTTGCAATCAGGCCTCTTTTTACCGCTTTTAATACTGGTATCGAGTATGCCGCAGTCGGTTGCGTCCGACTGCAACGTTTCCACTTGTTCTATATTCAGACTGTACGACTCCCGACTTCTTTTTTTTTTTTTTTCGGGGCGCCGTCTGGCCGCCACGAGATCCAAAAACGCTCTGCTTTGCCGAACCAATCCCCAGCATTCGAGATATCGTCCGATCTTGCCGAACTATCTCGGCTTCAAAAAAAAAAAAATGCAAGAGTTGCATTTTTCTAATAGTGAGCGAGCTACTAAACGGGCTGCTTTCCCTATAGGTGGCGCTAGCCAAAAGCTTAGCTTGTCTCGTACATAATTTGAATCGCATAATTCTAGGCATAAAAAAAAACAATTCTGAGGCAAGCGCACTACAATTCTTCTTGAACCTTGCATTAATCTTGAATATGGATGGCAAAATAAGATTGTGATGTACTAAAGCTCGAGATGACGTAAAAGTCGGTATTTTACATAACGGGCATAAAATAATGTACGTTTACTATCACCGAATTGGTTTATACCCACTAAATATTGGTATTTTCAGTTTTTTTTTTTTGTCTTTCTTTGTTTTAATCTTTTTATACACCCTAGCTCTTGATCTTGTGTTTTGATTTTAGATTAGGGTCTGATTTTATTGTATACTGTTTGTGGAGGAGGCTCCAAAGAATAAGATTTGATTTGGTAATTGTATGGTATGATTTGTTTTTCCTTTTTTTTTTGTGGTTGTATTGTAGAGCACTTCTTGTGTGTATGTTAAACTAATAAAAAGAGCGCAATCAAGTCATTAACAATAATTTTCACTAGCTTAGGATTCATGGTCTTAAGACCGTTTAGACTTCATGGTAAATAGTTTTTGCTAGGCTATTTTCTATTATGATTCTTGTGGGTTATAATTCGTACATTTAAAGAACGAGATAAAGTTGTTCTTGTTTAGGTCCACAATCTATTTTCTTGGTCCATTTTCCTTGGCATATAATACAGCAGGGAGTAAGATTTAAAAGTAGTATGTCATTCCATTCTGGTAATATTATTATTTTGTTTTTATTATGTTGTTATTTCATTTTTAATTTTATTCTTTTATGTTATTTGACTTTATATATTGCCTTTAAATTTAAGGGTTTTGCCTCTCAATTTTTGAACCGAGACATAGTATTTTTATTTCTGTAATGCATAAACGTAAGCATCCTTGATCCCAGATAGTATGTTTATTCTGGATCAATATTTAGATCAGCACCGTAGGCTTCCTAGATCTGTGTGTCTGTATCTATGCAAACTATTTTATCAGCTTTTAGGTATCGAGATTAAATTTTGCTCAGAATCTAATCGCTGCCTTAAACACATGAGTGTTACAACTTTCACACTTAAGGAGCATTAGATCTTTTCGTTTTTAAGAGTTTACTATTTGACGCTTTTAAGAACAATTTGCTTGCCTGAGCTTGGTGGGTTATACAGTTAAAACAATTAGTGGAAAGATGGAACTGTCTTATAGAATTTCTTATACATTATTATTTGCTTCTTTCCCTATCGCTTATTCTCACGCACTTTGAGATTATAACATTACTTAATGGAATGTGCTGTGTGTTCCTGATTGTTTGTTGATTATTGTTGTTAATTATTATTTTGTTTATTTATTTCTTTTACATCTCATATAGTATTTTTCTCTTATGTTTCTTTTTTCGCTTCACTTCTATACTTTATATAATAATTTATCATATGTTTCCTCTTATTTATATTCAATCGCCCTTTAATTGACAAAAACTGGGTGGCGGTAAGCTGTTAAAAACGGAAGGAAATTAATCTATAAAACTGATGGAACGGAACAGTTGTGATTATTTTTCATTTAAAAATAGAAGTAGGCTGTTAAAATAAATATTTACTTATATTAAATTAAAATTTGAATTGATTTTTAGTAAACCGGCTTTTTTTTCGAAAATGTAGCTTTTAAAAGAATATATTAAGCTCATATCATATTTATTTAGATTTTCACATTGAGGTAACATCAGCACAAGTCCCTTGATAGTGAGCTGCCGTTAACAGACGGTGAAGTAAATGGGATGCAGCTTTGTCGTTTCCCATAATCACAATTCCCGAAGATGAAAATGAGTTCCTTTACGATTTACGTACTATCACTGTTTGCAGCGGCCTGGCGTCCTCCAAAGAGTCAACCACTCATCATCATCATTTGCCCCCCCTACGGCGAAGCGATCCTCACCTGAACCATCACTCGTACACACATAAGTAACTTTTACCTAGATTAGGTACAGTTTGCGTCTAGCCGTCTTATTTGAATAGTTCTGTTCTACTCTGCACCGATTTTGGATCCTGTTGGAGCAGGACAAGTACATTGATAGTTTGTATAAATTGCTTAAGTTAGTTTAAGAGAAACAGCCAATTCGCTCTTAAGCTATGAAAGCTTTTAGGCCGATCGGCAATCTGCCGACGGCGAATTTGTGTTGCGTGTGGCCGTCTGTGGCCCACGCAATTGTATTAGGCTAAGCTTACTTAATTGTCATATTATACTTGAAGCCACCACACGAATTAAATTCACTATTACAAGAAAAAAACCGCGTCTCTAAATTTTCGTTTTCGTTGTTTTATAAATCTAAAAACTATTAGATTTTTCATTGGCGCCCGAGCAGGGACTTCGGTTTTTTTCGATTTGTTTGTTTGTTTCGCGGTGGTGGCTCAGGTTTCGCGTGTGTGATTAAGCAACACAAAAACTTTTGGACGCTGCATAATTTGGATTTGCACTGGAATTACCCTATTGGACTCTTCCCAAGTCGAAGTTGCTATGGCCAACAAGCGAGGAAGATCACTTTCTATTGAATCGCTAGAAAGTCTCCAGGTATTCTGTGCCAAAAATTGAGCTTAAAAGTTTTACTTCGTTGTGTCGCTGCTATCGACAAAAAATTATCAAAATTTGTGATACTTATATGTATGTACATAAGTTCATACACGTAGAAACAGCTCAATTTCTGGCATTTTGTGTATTTGATTTAAATAAACAAAACGGCAACATATTTTCATACAAATATATAAAAGGTGAATAAATAAAAATTCAATACAAGAAACAAAATTAAGGTTTCAAACGGTGGTCTATTTATTGCGTTTCATATAGTTCGTGTGTTTGTGCAACTGCAAAGTGTTTTTTTTTTTTTCGCTTCTCAACTAATCGCTACGTAACAATAAATGTACATACTTTAAAACATATGTTTGCACTCGCACATACACACAACTTTTGTTAAACATTTTTGTGCATTAACCTCTGATTGTTCGCTCGTTCGTTAACCTTTCTTCGCTCTTTGCTTGCGCTTGCATTTATTCTATATATTGGTTTGTCTATGCGTGCGCTCGCGCCAAATTTTGCCGCTTGTTCTTTTCATCCCCGCTTTGCTTGCGGATCAAGCTTGGCTTGATCGTCTGTTCGTTTTTGTGCGCGCGTTCGCTCCAAATTATCTCTTTACTTTGTTTAACCCCCCGCACCCCGCATATTTTACAGCTGTACCCACAAAGTGGCTGCTTGACTTGCTTATTCTCGGTCGCTTGGACCGTTTTCGTTTGTTTGTTCACATCACCAAGAGTGCGTGTGTGTGTTCAATAAGCAAGCTTGGCGTTTGGTTAAATATCACAGTGCGTGCGTTAGGGTAGCTCACAAAGTGTGCCGAACTTTTTTCTGCGTTTGTTAAAGGTTGTTTTTAGTCAGCTTAAATATGTCCGAATCAGATAAACTGTCACTCGAAAAGCCAGCAGCATCTAAGTCTAATGTTAAGTTAACATTATGTTTGCAGAAGTTTGATAAAGTTAGTGCTGACATTGCTCGCATGCAGTCCGCCTTTAAATTAAAAAAAATCTCATCCGACAAAACAGAGTTAGCATGTCGATTAGAATTATTAGAAGGGTATGTTGAAAAGGCTATGAATTTACAGGCAGAGCTGGACAGTTTAAATCCAGCTAACGAAAGCAGAGGGCCGCTAGAGGATTTGTGTGTCGTAACAAAAGCGTTGTTTATGAATGCAATTAAGCCACGATTCGACACACAGGTACAACATGATTGCTCAATGAATTCGAGCCAGCGATCTCAACTGCCTAAAATGCGTCTACCGAAATTTAGTGGTAAACATTCGGAGTTTAGAAACTTTATGTGCCTTTTCGAGAGTCTCGTGGATGACGATGCGTCATTAACAAACGTTGAAAAGTTTAACCATTTAGTTTCTTGTTTGTCAGATGAAGCATTGGGTGTAGTTAAGCCATATCAGCTAACAGATTGTAACTACCCAAAGGCCCTTGCTAGTCTTAAGTCAGTTTACGACAATAAATGCCTTATATTCTTTGATACAGTTGCTCAATTGTTTGATTTGCCAAGCATGACCAAACCATCTGCGTCGAGTTTAAGATCGATAATAGATACAGTGTCTGCTATATATGCATCGCTGTCGTCTTTGGGTGACGACAAAGACATTGCTAATGCAATGATTATTCATATGGTCATGGCTAAAGTAGACCATAAGACTAAGTCTCGTTTTGAGGAGCAGCTTGATTATGATAAGCTGCCATCTTGGGAAGATTGTGCTAAGCAGTTAAATAGAAGGTACCAATATTTGGCTGCAGAAGAGTCAACAAGTGACAAATCAAAAGTACGCAATGAAGTGAGAAAGCCTCAACAAAAATCTTCATTTGCATGTGCTAGCTCAGCGCATAGGTCGTCGTCTGCATGCACTTATTGCAAGTCTGCAGATCACAATATATATGTTTGTCCCGCATTCTGTGGTATTTCGGTTATGCAACGATTTGAGTACGTAAAAACTCAAAGAATGTGTCTTAATTGTTTGAACGTGGGACACATTGTTTCGAACTGCAAGGCGTCGAAGTGTCGTGTGTGTTCAAAGCCTCATCACTCTTTGCTTCATAGGTTTAATTCACCAGTACAAAGTGAGGAAGCGGCACTTCAAGCTTCAACTTCTGAGGCATATGTAGGTCACGTGCTTAATGCGGATCAAGTTGTTCTTGCTACCGCCATCGTGAACATTAAAGACAGATTTGGACAGTTGCATCCAGCACGAGTTTTGCTCGATAGTGGCTCGCAGATCAATTTGATGTCTGAGAGCATGGCACAGAGGCTACGTCTTAAACGTGAGCCAACTTCCCTTGCTATCTCAATGGTAGGTGGTGCAACCACTGATAGCAAAACTAAGGTTTGTGCATTAATTGAATCTCGTTTGAATTCCCACACATTTTCCGCTGAGTGTTGGGTACTTAAGTCTATATCCACATCTCAGCCTGGACAGGCTCTGTCCATATTGAACTGGAAAATACCAAAAAATATTCAGTTGGCAGATCCCAAGTTCTATAAGCCAGCTAAGGTAGATGTGTTATTGGGAGCTGAATTGTTTTATGGTTTATTGTGCGTTGGGCAAATAAAATTACATTCCGAGCTGCCCATAATGCAAAAAACATTGCTCGGCTGGATTGTAGCGGGCAAATATACTGGCCAAGTGCCTCGGAAACAATATAGTAAGAGTTCAGCAGCTCAAGTTTCTTTTTGTTCTCTCGGCTCCGTAGTTAATCGTTCTTGGAAATTGGATCAATGTCCAATCGAGTCGAAGGCTGGTCGCCAAACAGCTGAACAGCAGGCCTGTGAACTGCATTTCAAGAAAACCATACAACGGTTATCTTGCGGTCGCTTTCAAGTAAATCTTCCTTTTAAGACCAATCCCAAAGTTCTCGGCCTGTCCTTTCAAACTGCTGAAAGGTGTCTTCTGCAACTTGAGCGCAAACTGTCAAGAAATGACACTCTTAGAAATATGTATCAAGACTTCATGAAAGAGTATTTGGATTTGGGACATATGTCTATTCTGAAGTCTGCTCCTCGAGAACAGCAGTATTACATTCCTCATCAATGCGTTCTGCGACCTGAGAGTACCCCAACCAAGCTTCGAGCTGTTTCTGATGCTTCTAGAAAAACATCAACAGCAGTTTTGCTCAACGAAACACTAATGGTGGTGACAACTATTCAGAGGGAGTTGTATTCAACGTTGGTCAACTTTCGGTTGAACAAATATGCCGTACCTGCAGACATTTCAAAAATGTATAGGCAGATAAATGTTTCTGAGGAAGACAGAGACTTTCAACTTGTCTTGTGGAGAGAAGCCACTTCTCAAAATTTACAGGCATACATATTGAATACTTGTACATATGGTACAGCGTCAGCACCCTTTTTGGCTGTACGTTGTTTGTTTGAATTGGCAAATATCTACACACAATCATACCCCATTGGCGCGGATGTGATTAAAAATTGTTTTTATGTTGACGGTATGCTGGCAGGTGTAGACAGTTTAAAAGAACTGGACACCATTTGGAGCCAGGTCGGTGACATATTGCACGCAGGAGGATTTCCACTGGCCAAATGGGCTTCCAGTTGCCAGAATCGGTCTGGTGATAGGAACGCCAGTGGAGAAATTTGTATAAAAATTGATGAGCAAAGCTCAGTTAAGACGCTTGGAATGTGTTGGGCACCTCAAGAGGATGTTTTCAAATATTATCTTGACGTGGATAGTTTTGCTTCCCTAAAACCAAAAAAGCGTTATATCTTGTCCATAGCCTCTCGCTTGGTGGACTCTCTAGGCTTGTTGTGTCCATTTGTCACTACGGCAAAAATGTTGTTAGCAAAGTCGGTAGTATTAGCTCCAATACTGCAATCGTTAAATCCATTTACCCACGAAGTTGAGGAAAATGGTATTAAATTTGAATTAGATCGAGTAGGAGGGCGTATGCTACACGGCCCTATCTCACATGATGCTAAATTCCCTTTATTGCTACCAAAGAATTCTGAATTCTTCAGCATCGTTTTCAGGCATTTGCACCTTAGGCACTTCCATGCTGGTGCAAAAGTTCTGATTGGATTGTTGAGGCAGCCTAACTGTGTAAGCTACAGAGTGAGAGGTAGACCACCTTTAAAAATGTACGTTGCCGCATTTGTTTGTTTCGCCTCAAAGGCGGTCTTGAAATTTGTGACTGACCTTTATACTGACGCCTTTCTTATTGTTTTTAAAAAGGCTCATTGGAGCGAGCAACGTGATGAAGGAGGTCCTCGAAGCGCTTCACCTCAGCGTGGAGAAAGCTGTGCAATGGAGGTCCATCCCTCCGAGGACACCGCACTTCGGCAGACGGTGGAAATCACCAGCAGAGGCTGCCAAACAGAGGCTGGCGCGAGGGTCAGGCGACGCCAAGCGTACGCTGGACACACGCAACTCCAGGCTGCTCGTGGCAGACAGCATCGACCAGAACGATGGAGAGGTGACGATGCCAGGGCATTTGCTCATCGGCCAGCCTTTGCTGGGGCTGCTCACAGGGTCCACGCCCGAGGAGCCCAGCAAAGAGCGCGTAGCCGCATATTGGAAGCGGTGGCGACAGTTGTTGGTGCGCAAACTGCACTGTTGGCGCAAGTGGTTCAGGGGTTACCTGCTCAACCTGCTGCAGCGAGCCCAGTGGAGCAAAGGCGAGGCCAACGTGGGAGAAAGGGCGGTCGTGCTCGTCCACGACGACAACACCCCCCCTCAACGATGGATCATCGGGCGCGTCACACGCGTCGTAGCTGGGAAGGACGGCAAGGTGCGGGTGGCCGAGACAAGAACTCCGGCCGGCGTTATTGAACGGCCCTTACATAAGCTGGCACCAACACCGAATTGTTGAATTTGTTGAAGACCGGAGCTCGTCAACGGGGCCGGAATGTTGGAGCAGAACAAGTACATTGATAGTTTGTAGAAATAGCTTAAGTTAGTTTAAGAGAAACAGCCAATTCGCTCTTAAGCTATGAAAGCTTTTAGGCCGATCGGCAATCTGCCGACGGCGAATTTGTGTTGCGTGTGGCCGTCTGTGGCCCACGCAATTGTATTAGGCTAAGCTAATTTAATTGTCATATTATACTTGAAGCCACCACACGAATTATATTCGCTATTACAAGAAAAAACCGCGTCTCTAAATTTTCGTTTTCGTTGTTTTATAAATCTAAAAACTATTAGATTTTTCAGATCCCCTGATTTCTATTATTCCCAGCTACTTTCCTAGGCTCACACCTTTAACTTCTAACACACCAGCCCACATAACATATTATTTTGATATAAAAACATTAGACAATGACTATCAAGTACCAAGAGCTATTAAAAAAATGTATAAAGTATTCGGAGGAAATTTGATCGAACAATGCAACACCCAAAATTGTTATTATGGCTTACATTAAATCGTGAAGTCATAGTCGAGTCTACTACGTACTACACATTTTTCCATGAGTTGTTACCATTTAAAGCCCCTATCAATTTATCCGTTTTTTCTTATTATTATTTTTTCAACCAAGTGTGTGCGTACCTGTTTTTTTCAATTTTCTCTTTCTAGAAAATGTCTTTAAGTTCGGCACCCTCATCGTCATTCAATATGTATGTTATAGGGATTTTATTTTGTATTTCTATTATTGAAAAGTTTAAGTTTTCCGGTTTGGTGAGCAGCCCTTCTCATTAAAAAATATTATGTTTGCTTATACACACATAATCATTTGCAAAGATTTTTATATGACTAAAGACAATGTCTTAAATCATTTAAACAATTATAAGATTTACTTTTATGTATGTAATTTTAGCTGTCCTATTATATTGCTGATTGTTCTAACTAAACAATTGATTGAACATAACCTCCATAATGTCTTTTAAACGTATCTTTGATTGAGTTTTCGATAATCACTACTTATTCAATTTTCTAGATCGTACCCGACTCACGTTAATATAGCAGGGTACGACAAAATAAGCACGCAAGCAACGTTGAGGTCAGTGACACTTCTAAAAGGGTTTGAGCCGAAGTGTGACGTAGAAAAAGGCACAATAAGGTAGGAGCTAACGAAAAGCGAGAGTCTTTAGCGGGAAGGGAGCTGAACGAAGACATCTGATCTCAGGCAAGACAAATGTTTATCGGGAGAGAGAAGCCTCCTTTCACATTATAGCAGCATTCGTAGCCTTTACAAGGAAACGAAGTTTCTTTTCTTAGAACAACATATCAAACGTATTAAAGGCTAAGAAACCCTCAACTCATCAAAAAATACTTGCTCTCGTACAGTGTCCATGTCCGATGGAAGAGTTATAGAACTAGAAGGGGGCACAACAGACCTCTCAGGTACCAAATCATTCATCGACGATGAAGGTTTATACAGGCAGGAGACATATTATTCTATTATTAATTCCCCCTTATATTTTTTTATTTAAAAGAACATATGAATAAAGTTGTTACTTTTTTACGGACTTTTACTGATTTTTTATTAAATTTTTAATTATCTTGGCTCAAATTTAATTTCCGTTTTTTTTTTCCTTACAAAGTAATTTACATCTTTCAGCAATGTCCATTCGTGATTTTTTTCGAAAAAATGTATGAGAACCGAATCTATTTTTTAAAAAGTGCTATAAATTTTATTTATTTATTTTTTTTTTTTTTCACCGAAAGCCAACGAATGTACTGACGCAATACTGCTGCGTTTCGTACTATAACTTTAATTTAACATCCAAATGAAAGAACAAGTCCACAGTCGTGTCGATAAAAAGCCGGGACTTAGAAGTACGCTATTGAATAGAGTTTAAATCTGTCAGCAATATCAATTCGTGATTTTTCGGTAGCCAACTGGCGTTCCCCAGGCAAATATTTTCTCTTTCAACTCCAATTCTAGAACCCATCCAATAATATTGAAAAGAGGTAAGCCAAGAAAACATAGAACAGGTGGCAGTTTAGCTGTGAAAACCGGTTTTTCGGTTTTAGGAACAGGTCATTGTTTTGCTGTTTAAAACAGGGATCTGTTATTTTTTCCGGTTTTAAAACCAGGGGCTGTTTTGATTTTATTTTTTGTGGTTGTCAAAAAACAGGTTGCTGTTTAGCTGTTAAAAACAGGTTTTTCGGTTTTAGAAACCGGTGGTTGTTTTGCTGTTTAAAATAGAGAGCTGTTATTTTTTTCTGGTTGTAAATACCGGGTCTGTTAAGCTGCTATTTTTGTGGTTTTTGTGGAAACAGGTTGTTGTTTGACTGTTATTTTTTCCGGTTTAAAAACAGTTTGGGGGAGGGAGGTGTCAGTTTTGCTGTTAAAAACAGGGATTTTTCATGTTTAAAAACAGGTTTAAAAACACGACTGTGGACTTGTTCTTTCATTTGATGAGCAAAGCCCAGTTAAGACGCTTGGAATGTGTTGGGCACCTCAAGAGGATGTTTTCAAATATTATCTTGACGTGGATAGTTTTGCTTCCCTAAAACCAAAAAAGCGTTATATCTTGTCCATAGCCTCTCGCTTGGTGGACTCTCTAGGCTTGTTGTGTCCATTTGTCACTACGGCAAAAATGTTGTTAGCAAAGTCGGTAGTATTAGCTCCAATACTGCAATCGTTAAATCCATTTACCCACGAAGTTGAGGAAAATGGTATTAAATTTGAATTAGATCGAGTAGGGAGGGCGTATGCTACACGGCCCTATCTCACATGATGCTAAATTCCCTTTATTGCTACCAAAGAATTCTGAATTCTTCTGCATCGTTTTCAGGCATTTGCACCTTAGGCACTTCCATGCTGGTGCAAAAGTTCTGATTGGATTGTTGAGGCAGCCTAACTGTGTAAGCTATAGAGTGAGAGGTAGACCACCTTTAAAAATGTACGTTGCCGCATTTGTTTGTTTCGGCTCAAATTTGTGACTGACCTTTATACTGACGCCTTTCTTATTGTTTTTAAAAAGGCTCATTGGAGCGAGCAACGTGATGAAGGAGGTCCTCGAAGCGCTTCACCTCAGCGTGGAGAAAGCTGTGCAATGGAGGTCTATCCCTCCGAGGACACCGCACTTCGGCAGACGGTGGAAATCACCAGCAGAGGCTGCCAAACAGAGGCTGGCGCGAGGGTCAGGCGACGCCAAGCGTACGCTGGACACGCGCAACTCCAGGCTGCTCGTGGCAGACAGCATCGACCAGAACGATGGAGAGGTGACGATGCCAGGGCATTTGCTCATCGGCCAGCCTTTGCTGGGGCTGCTCACGGGTCCACGCCCGAGGAGCCCAGCAAAGAGCGCGTAGCCGCATATTGGAAGCGGTGGCGACAGTTGTTGGTGCGCAAACTGCACTGTTGGCGCAAGTGGTTCAGGGGTTACCTGCTCAACCTGCTGCAGCGAGCCCAGTGGAGCAAAGGCGAGGCCAACGTGGGAGAAAGGGCGGTCGTGCTCGTCCACGACGACAACACCCCCCCTCAACGATGGATCATCGGGCGCGTCACACGCGTCGTAGCTGGGAAGGACGGCAAGGTGCGGGTGGCCGAGACAAGAACTCCGGCCGGCGTTATTGAACGGCCCTTACATAAGCTGGCACCAACACCGAATTGTTGAATTTGTTGAAGACCGGAGCTCGTCAACGGGGCCGGAATGTTGGAGCAGAACAAGTACATTGATAGTTTGTATAAATTGCTTAAGTTAGTTTAAGAGAAACAGCCAATTCGCTCTTAAGCTATGAAAGCTTTTAGGCCGATCGGCAATCTGCCGACTGCGAATTTGTGTTGCGTGTGGCCGTCTGTGGCCCACGCAATTGTATTAGGCTAAGCTAATTTAATTGTCATATTATACTTGAAGCCACCACACGCATTAAATTCACCATTACAAGAAAAAAACCACGTCTCTAAATTTTCGTTTTCGTTGTTTTATAAATCTAAAAACTATTAGATTTTTCAGATCCCCTGATTTCTATTATTCCCAGCTACTTTCCTAGGCTCACACCTTTAACTTCTAACACACCAGCCCACATAACATATTATTTTGATATAAAAACATTAGACAATGACTATCAAGTACCAAGAGCTATTAAAAAAATGTATAAAGTATTCGGAGGAAATTTGATCGAACAATGCAACACCCAAAATTGTTATTATGGCTTACATTAAATCGTGAAGTCATAGTCGAGTCTACTACGTACTACACATTTTTCCATGAGTTGTTTTTTCAATTTTCTCTTTCTAGAAAATGTCTTTAAGTTCGGCACCCTCATCGTCATTCAATATGTATGTTATAGGGATTTTATTTTGTATTTCTATTATTGAAAAGTTTAAGTTTTCCGGTTTGGTGAGCAGCCCTTCTCATTAAAATATTATGTTTGCTTATACACACATAATCATTTGCAAAGATTTTTATATGACTAAAGACAATGTCTTAAATCATTTAAACAATTATAAGATTTACTTTTATGTATGTAATTTTAGCTGTCCTATTATATTGCTGATTGTTCTAACTAAACAATTGATTGAACATAACCTCCATAATGTCTTTTAAAACGTATCTTTGATTGAGTTTTCGATAATCACTACTTATTCAATTTTCTAGATCGTACCCGACTCACGTTAATATAGCAGGGTACGACAAAATAAGCACGCAAGCAACGTTGAGGTCAGTGACACTTCTAAAAGGGTTTGAGCCGAAGTGTGACGTAGAAAAGGCACAATAAGGTAGGAGCTAACGAAAAGCGAGAGTCTTTAGCGGGAAGGGAGCTGAACGAAGACATCTGATCTCAGGCAAGACAAATGTTTATCGGGAGAGAGAAGCCTTCTTTCACATTATAGCAGCATTCGTAGCCTTTACAAGGAAACGAAGTTTCTTTTCTTAGAACAACATATCAAACGTATTAAAGGCTAAGAAACCCTCAACTCATCAAAAAATACTTGCTCTCGTACAGCGTCCATGTCCGATGGAAGAGTTATAGAACTAGAAGGGGGCACAACAGACCTCTCAGGTACCAAATCATTCATCGACGATGAAGGTTTATACAGGCAGGAGACATATTATTCTATTAATAATTCCCCTTTATATTTTTTTATTTAAAAAGAACATATGAATTAAGTTGTTACTTTTTTACGGACTTTTACTGATTTTTTATTAAATTTTTAATTATCTTGGCTCAAATTTAATTTCCGTTTTTTTTCCTTACAAAGTAATTTACATCTGTCAGCAATGTCCATTCGTGATTTTTTTCGAAAAAATGTATGAGAACCGAATCTATTTTTTAAAAAGTGCTATAAATTTTATTTAATAATTTTTTTTTTTCACCAAAAGCCAACGAATGTACTGACGCAATACTGCTGCGCTTCGTACTATAACTTTAATTTAACATCCAAATGAAAGAACAAGTCCACAGTCGTGTTTTTTATACCTGTTTTTAAACATGAAAAATCCCTGTTTTTAACAGCAAAACTGACACCTCCCTCCCCCAAACTGTTTTTAAACCGGAAAAAATAACAGTCAAACAACAACCTGTTTCCACAAAAACCACAAAAATAGCAGCTTAACAGACCCGGTATTTACAACCAGAAAAAAATAACAGCTCTCTATTTTAAACAGCAAAACAACCACCGGTTTCTAAAACCGAAAAACCTGTTTTTAACAGCTAAACAGCAACCTGTTTTTTGACAACCACAAAAAAATAAAATCAAAACAGCCCCTGGTTTTTAAAACCGGAAAAAATAACAGATCCCTGTTTTAAACAGCAAAACAATGACCTGTTCCTAAAACCGAAAAACCGGTTTTTCACAGCTAAACTGCCACCTGTTCTATGTTTTCTTGGCTTACCTCTTTTCAATATTATTGGATGGGTTCTAGAATTGGAGTTGAAAGAGAAAATATTTGCCTGGGGAACGCCAGTTGGCTACCGAAAAATCACGAATTGATATTGCTGACAGATTTAAACTCTATTCAATAGCGTACTTCTAAGTCCCGGCTTTTTATCGACACGACTGTGGACTTGTTCTTTCATTTGGATGTTAAATTAAAGTTATAGTACGAAACGCAGCAGTATTGCGTCAGTACATTCGTTGGCTTTCGGTGAAAAAAAAAAAAATAAATAAATAAAATTTATAGCACTTTTTAAAAAATAGATTCGGTTCTCATACATTTTTTCGAAAAAAATCACGAATGGACATTGCTGAAAGATGTAAATTACTTTGTAAGGAAAAAAAAACGGAAATTAAATTTGAGCCAAGATAATTAAAAATTTAATAAAAAATCAGTAAAAGTCCGTAAAAAAAGTAACAACTTTATTCATATGTTCTTTTAAATAAAAAAATATAAGGGGGAATTAATAATAGAATAATATGTCTCCTGCCTGTATAAACCTTCATCGTCGATGAATGATTTGGTACCTGAGAGGTCTGTTGTGCCCCCTTCTAGTTCTATAACTCTTCCATCGGACATGGACACTGTACGAGAGCAAGTATTTTTTGATGAGTTGAGGGTTTCTTAGCCTTTAATACGTTTGATATGTTGTTCTAAGAAAAGAAACTTAGTTTCCTTGTAAAGGCTACGAATGCTGCTATAATGTGAAAGGAGGCTTCTCTCTCCCGATAAACATTTGTCTTGCCTGAGATCAGATGTCTTCGTTCAGCTCCCTTCCCGCTAAAGACTCTCGCTTTTCGTTAGCTCCTACCTTATTGTGCCTTTTCTACGTCACACTTCGGCTCAAACCCTTTTAGAAGTGTCACTGACCTCAACCTTGCTTGCGTGCTTATTTTGTCGTACCCTGCTATATTAACGTGAGTCGGGTACGATCTAGAAAATTGAATAAGTAGTGATTATCGAAAACTCAATCAAAGATACGTTTAAAAGACATTATGGAGGTTATGTTCAATCAATTGTTTAGTTAGAACAATCAGCAATATAATAGGACAGCTAAAATTACATACATAAAAGTAAATCTTATAATTGTTTAAATGATTTAAGACATTGTCTTTAGTCATATAAAAATCTTTGCAAATGATTATGTGTGTATAAGCAAACATAATATTTTTTAATGAGAAGGGCTGCTCACCAAACCGGAAAACTTAAACTTTTCAATAATAGAAATACAAAATAAAATCCCTATAACATACATATTGAATGACGATGAGGGTGCCGAACTTAAAGACATTTTCTAGAAAGAGAAAATTGAAAAAAAACAGGTACGCACACACTTGGTTGAAAAAATAATAATAAGAAAAAGCGGATAAATTGATAGGGGCTTTAAATGGTAACAACTCATGGAAAATGTGTAGTACGTAGTAGACTCGACTATGACTTCACGATTTAATGTAAGCCATAATAACAATTTTGGGTGTTGCATTGTTCGATCAAATTTCCTCCGAATACTTTATACATTTTTTTAATAGCTCTTGGTACTTGATAGTCATTGTCTAATGTTTTTATATCCAAATAATATGTTATGTGGGCTGGTGTGTTAGAAGTTAAAGGTGTGAGCCTAGGAAAGTAGCTGGGAATAATAGAAATCAGGGGATCCAAAATCGGTGCAGAGTAGAACAGAACTATTCAAATAAGACGGCTAGACGCAAACTGTACCTAATCTAGGTAAAAGTTACTTATGTGTGTACGAGTGATGGTTCAGGTGAGGATCGCTTCGCCGTAGGGGGGCAAATGATGATGATGAGTGTTTGACTCTTTGGAGGACGCCAGGCCGCTGCAAACAGTGATAGTACGTAAATCGTAAAGGAACTCATTTTCATCGTCGGGCAGCTTAATTGTGATTATGAGAAACGACAAAGCGGCATCCCATTTACTTCACCGTCTGTTAACGGCAGCTCACTATCAAGGGACTTGGGCTGATGTTACCTCAATGTGAAAATCTAAATAAATATGATATGAGCTTAATATATTCTTTTAAAAACTACATTTTCGAAAAAAAGCCGGTTTACTAAAAATCAATTCAAATTTTAATTTAATATAAGTAAATATTTATTTTAACAGCCTACTTCTATTTTTAAATGAAAAATAATCACAACTGTTCCGTTCCATCAGTTTTATAAATTAATTTCCTTCCGTTTTTAACAGCTTACCGCCACCCAGTTTTTGTCAATTAAAGGGCGATTGAATATAAATTAGAGGAAACATATGATAAATTATTAAAGTAAGTATAGAAGTGAAGCGAAAAAAAGAAACATAAGAGAAAAATACTATATGAGATGTAAAAGAAATAAATAAACAAAATAATAATTAACAACAATAATCAGCAAACAATCAGGAACACACAGCACATTCCATTAAGTAATGTTATAATCTCAAAGTGCGTGAGAATAAGCGATAGGGAAAGAAGCAACGAATAATGTATAAGAAATTCTATAAGACAGTTCCATCTTTCCACTAATTGTTTTAACTGTATAACCTACCAAGCTCAGGCAAGCAAATTGTTCTTAAAAGCGTCAAATAGTAAACTCTTAAAAACGAAAAGATCTAATGCTCCTTAAGTGAGAAAGTTGTAACACTCATGTGTTTAAGGCAGCGATTAGATTCTGAGCAAAATTTAATCTCGATACCTAAAAGCTGATAAAATAGTTTGCATAGATACAGACACACAGATCTAGGAAGCCTACGGTGCTGATCTAAATATTGATCAAGAATAAACATACTATCTGGGATCAAGGATGCTTACGTTTATGCATTACAGAAATAAAAATACTATGTCTCGGTTCAAAAATTGAGAGGCAAAACCCTTAAATTTAAAGGCAATATATAAAGTCAAATAACATAAAAGAATAAAATTAAAAATGAAATAACAACATAATAAAAACAAAATAATAATATTACCAGAATGGAATGACATACTACTTTTTAAATCTTACTCCCTGCTGTATTATATGCCAAGGAAAATGGACCAAGAAAATAGATTGTGGAACTAAACAAGAACAACTTTATCTCGTTCTTTTAATGTACGAATTATAACCCACAAGAATCATAATAGAAAATAGCCTAGCAAAAACTATTTACCATGAAGTCTAAACGGTCTTAAGACCATGAATCCTAAGCTAGTGAAAATTATTGTAAATGACTTGATTGCGCTCTTTTTATTAGTTTAACATACACACAAGAAGTGCTCTACAATACAACCACAAAAAAAAAGGAAGAACAAATCATACCATACAATTACCAAATCAAATCTTATTCTTTGGAGCCTCCTCCACAAACAGTATACAATAAAATCAGACCCTAATCTAAAATCAAAACTCAAGATCAAGAGCTAGGTGTATAAAAAGATTAAAACAAAGAAAGACAAAAAAAAACAAGTGGAAACGTTGCAGTCGGACGCAACCGACTGCGGCATACTCGATACCAGTATTAAACCGGTAAAAAGAGGCCTGATTGCAGAGGGGTACGGATGCGGCAGGGGTGTACGCTGCCTTAAAGATTTTCCTATGCAGATGGGGATGCCACCAACTATTTTCCTTCCAAATTTGGTGACTCTAGCTCAAAGTTTGTAAAAGGTGGGGAAAGGGGGGGGAAGGGGCTGGGGGCGGTATGGGTAGTTGTGGCATCAAAATTTTTGATGCAGATCTTTGTGAAAAGTCAATTGCTATCTTCATACCAAATTTGATGACCCTAGCTCAAAGTTTGTAAATAGTGGGGAAGGGGAGCTGGGGGTGGTATGGGTGGGCATGGCATCCAAATTTTTGATGCAGATCTTTGTGGGACGTCAATTGCTATTTTCATACCAAATTTGGTGACTCTAGCTCAAAGTTTGTAAAAGTGGGGAAAGGGGGCTGGGGGCGGTAGGGGGTATGGGTAGTTGTGGCATCCAAATTTTTGATGCAGATCTTTGTGGAACGTCAATTGCTATTTTCATACCAAATTTGTTGACTCTAGCTCAAAGTTTGTAAAAGGTGGGGGAGAGGGGGGCGTGGCTCCAAAACTTTGATGCAGATTTTGGGGGTCGTTGCCAGCTATCTTCCTACCAAATTTGGTGGTTCTAGCTCCACTACTCTGAAGATAAACGCATTCCCGTTTTTGACGAAGCGTTGGGGTGGATGGGGGCGGCTAGGGCAGTATCGGTGGGCGTGGCATCCAAACTTTTGATGCAGTTTCTGGGAGGTCATCATCACCTATCTTGGCACCAAATTTGGTGGCAATAGCTCAAAAACTGTGGGAGATATAGCCATTTCTGATTTCAAAATGCGGGGGGCTGGGGGCGGAATGGGTGGGCGTGGCTCCAAAACTTTGATGCAGATTTTTGGGGTCGTTCCCAGTTATCTTCCTTCCAAATTTGGTGGCTCTAGCATCACAACTCTAGAAGATACACGCATTCCCGTTTTTGACGAAGCGTTGGGGTGGATGAGGGCGGCTAGGGCAGTATTGGTGGGCGTGGCATCCAATCTTTTGATGCAGTTTTTGGGGGTTATCATCACCTATCTTGGCACCAAATTTGGTGGCTATAGCTCAAAAACTGTGGGAGATATAGGCTTTTCTGATTTCAAAATGCGGGGGGGCTGGGGGCGGAATGGGGGGCGTGGCTCCAAAATTTTTGATGCAGTTTTTTGGGGGTTGCTAGTAGCTATCTTCTTACCAAATTTGGTAGTTCTAGCTGTAAGGATGTGCGAAATATGGGGATTTATCGGTTTTGAGTTATCGAATTTATCGATTTGCCAGCCCCTCAGTTATCGTAGAACCCCCATCTTGACACTTTAATTTACTATTCCATAGATAAAGAGAATTGGAAAGTTTCAAGTCTCTAGCTTGAAGGGTGTGGAAAAAAGTTGCGAACATACAGACGGACAGACGGACGGACACCATGACGGACATTGCACAAACTCAATATACTCTTTACCTTCGGTATCGAGTATAAAAACTGAAAATACCAATATTTAGTGGGTATAAACCAATTCGGTGATAGTAAACGTACATTATTTTATGCCCGTTATGTAAATACCGACTTTTACGTCATCTCGAGCTTTAGTACATCACAACCTTATTTTGCCATCCAAATTCAAGATTAATGCAAGGTTCAAGAAGAATAGAGCACATTTCAATGGTTTCATGAATTTACGAAATATCTCAGATCAATGAAAAACAAATCCTTTAGCGACAATAAGTTTTGAGCACTAAAGAAAATGAATCTCTTTAAGAAATTATTATAATAATTAAATGAAAAAATAATACCTAATAACATGGCATCTAGAACAAAAAGGTTTTGTTCTTATTAAAATTAATAAAGCACCTACAAAAAATAAAATAAAATAAATAAATAAATAAAATAAAAGAAAGAAAAAAATTGAAGTGAGATGTAACAAAACTGCAACTATCACAGTTAAGGAACAGTAGTAGTAGATACTTAACCTTTAAATTAAAACAGCTAACAAAGTCATACTTTTCGAAACAGTGTAAGACTCATGTCTCGAACTGTTAAGCTAGTTCAATGCACTTCCTTATTAAATGTAATAAAAACAAGTGGAAACGTTGCAGTCGGACGCAACCGACTGCGGTATACTCGATACCAGTATTAAAACCGGTAAAAAGAGGCCTCATTGCAAAGGGGTACGGATGAGGCAGGGGTGTACGCTGCCTTAAATATTCTCCGATGCAGATGGGGATGCCACCAGCTGTCTTCGTTGCAAATTTGGTGACTCTAGCTCAAAGCTTGTAAAATGTGGGGAAAGGGCAGTATGGGTGGGCGTGGCATCCAAATTTTTGATGCAGATCTTTGTGAAATGTCAATTGCTATCTCCATCCCAAATTTGGTGACTCTAGCTGGAAATTTGTAAATATTGGGGAAAGGGGGGCTGGGGGCGGTATGGGTGTGCGTGGCATCCCAATTTTTGATGCAGATCTTTGTGAAATTTCAATTGCTATCTTCATACCAAATTTGGTGACTCTAGCTTAAAGTTTGTAAATGGTAGGGAAAGGGGGGCTGGGGGCGGTATGGGTGGGCGTGGCATCCCAATTTTTGATGCAGATCTTTGTGAAATGTCAATTGCTATCTTCATACCAAATTTTGTGACTCTAGCTCGAAGTTTGTAAATGGTGGGGAAAGGGGGCGGAATGGGTGGGCTTGGCTCCAAAACTTTTGGGGGTCGTTGCCAGCTATCTTCCCACCAAATTTGGAGTCTCTAGCTCCACAACTCTGGAAAATACACGCATTGCCGTTTTTGACGAAGCGTTGGGGTGGATGGGGGCGGCTAGGGCAGTATTGGTGAGCGTGGCATCCAAACTTTTGATGCAGTTTTTAGGGGGTCATCATCACTTATCTTGGCACCAAATTTGGTGGCTCTAGCTCAAAAACTGTGGGAGATAAAGGCTTTTTTTACTTTAAATTGCGGGGGGGCTGGGGGCGGAATGAGTGGGCGTGGCTCCAAAATTTTTGATGCAGTTTTTTGGGGGTTGCTAGTAGCTATCTTTTTACCAAATTTGGTAGTTCTAGCTGTCAGGATGTGCGAAATATGTGGATTTATCGGTTTTGAGTTATCGAATTTATCGATTTGCCAGCCCCCCAGTTATCGTAGAACCCCCATCTTGACACTTTAATTTACTATCCCATAGATAAAGAGAATTGAAAAGTTTCAAGTCTCTAGCTTGAAGGGTGTGGAAAAAAGTTGCGAACATACAGACGGACGGACGGACGGACGGACGGACGGACGGACGGACGGACACCATGACGGACATTGCACAAACCCAATATACTCTTTACCTTCGGTATCGAGTATAATGAGGAGAATAAGAAATAAAATATTCCCATCCATCAATTAAAAGAAATTAGTAACGAAATTTTCTTAGTTTAAGCAATGAGTTTGGAAATATAAAAATCTTACATAATCACTAAAACAGTAGAAAGGTATATAGGTTGACAGTTAAAATATATTAAAGCAATCAATTATAAAGTGAAAAATCAATGTCCGATCGATTTCCCTGTTAAAATTAAGCTAACGTATTAAGGTCAATAATACAATCTATCTCGTTTTAAGCATAAAGTCTAGTCAAAATAGCTAACAACATAACATAAAATTTTTAAAAATCAAAAGAATACTAAGTTGGTGAAAACGATTTAGTATTACACAAATTAAGATAGGGTATCAGACAACATCAATAGAAGAATTTTTGAAGTCAGTAAAAGAGTACAAAACACATTCTTTATAAATTTTTATCGTAAGTAGCATACTGGGAAAGAGAACAGTAAAAAAAAGTTTGTATAAAAAAAAAAAACAATCCAGCTGCTTAGAACATCTTACTGTTTTCATTTTCTTTATTTTAGAAATTTAATTGATATGAATAAGATATGATAAGAAATTGTTTGACGGATATCTTAAATATGAAAAGTGTCATTTGACGAAAATCTTTTAGCGAGCAGACGGAAAGTTAAGGAAAAGATTATTTGTTAAGCCTAAAAGATTACCTTAAAGAATTTAAAGAATGTAAAATCAAAATAAATTATTACTGAGATAGAACAGAATCGAATATATGGGTATAAAAAAAAAAAATAAATAAAATAATAATAAATTCAGTTAAGGATGAAGTATAAATATTAAGATCTAAATAATTTTGCTGAAACATGATTTATTATACCAGCTACATGAACTTCTTTAAGCTTTTAAAATTGTGAGATACATAAAAGCATTCTTAGATATGTATATAGTGAGTACTAGAACTTAGGCTTATAATATAGACATAAAAAAGCTTTTTATCAAGCCGAAACAAAATCATGGAGTATGACTTGTGTGTTCTACCGGCTATAACTATATGTCATTAATATAAATGTTCGGTGTTTGTGTTTGCTTAATCCCTCAACGGAACAAGCTTAATATAATTCTCAAATTTAACATACTGTAAAAATCTATGAAAAAAAAATAAACTCAATAAATTAAATTAAAACATACCTATAAGAAAAACATAATTTTATAGTTTACTAATAAAGTAAAAAAATTAAAAAGTTATACTAATTAGCTCTATACAAGTAACAGAAGTCAGTGAAATAATCAAAACAGATGTATGCAAATAAAGGTTAGAAACGTAAGTAGCGAAAAAGTTGGGTGTGCGTTAGAATGAGGGACATTCAATTAACATACCACCTGCATTTCATAGACGCTCGTGTATAGAATCGCATAAAGGAGCGTGTTTTAATATAATATAGAGAGAGATCTCAGTTTGAGTGTGATTGACGTGTTTTACTTAAGCTCCGAACAACTTATTAATTTTGTGCCGTTTATCAGGTTTTATATTTATTTTTTGCAGTCTACTGTTCGTAAAACATAGGCTTACCTAAGCTGTGCAAAGTGCTTCTTGTTGTGCGTCGTTTAATTTGCTAATTATTATATTTTAACAATTGCGGCGTCAGCTCTGTGTGGTTGTTAGTGTCTGTTTTTGTTATTCTGCAATTCTGCCGCTTATTCGTGCACTCATTTGTTTGTGTGTTTGTTCGCTGCGTTTACTCTTGTTTGTGTGTTTATTCGCTGCGCATACACTTGTTTGTGTGTTTGTTTCGTTTAAGCGTTATCTGCTTTGCTTGTCGTGCTTTAATACATTTTTGTTGTTGCTTATCGCTCCAAACAAGAATTATTTGTGTTACGATTCCTCTTAATTTGTGCGATTGCTCTTAGATTTTCTGTGCACCGTTTTGTCCGTTCTGTGCTCTCGCAACCTATTTTCGTTAGTTTGACCCCAGTGGTAAATATGTCGTGCTGCAAAAAGTCTTGTACATTTAAGCAGTCTGACGATTCTGCACGGCCTCAATTTGTTCATTGCTGGTTGTGCGAGAATTTTATGCATGCTAAATGTGCAGGTCTTACTGGGCGTGAGTGTGACAAGATCACTGCTGTAGCCAAGCCCGGCTGTGGTGGTGTGCGTTGGTCATGCCCTATGTGCATTGATAAGCAAATTGAATTCTCTAGAATGTATAACTCTGTGAGAAATCAGTTTTCAAAACTAAAAAGACGGCAAGCATGCTAGCGACTGACATTGATTCGAGTTTGGAATTTCTCAATAATTTTAAATTTGAGTCATTGTCTACTCGCCGGTTGGAGTCTGAATTTTTGAATGTTCCGTTAATGTTTGCCCCTTCACCCTCGTCGCTTTCACCCGTGCCTAGTAACATAGAATTGTCGCCAGTTCTATCATTATCTCAAACTCCAAGCGATCCGAATATATCTCCTGCAGTATCCCCTGCTATTAGTAGTATGGTTCCCGTCTTGGATCCTGCCGAAATAAACGCGGTAAATAATGATCTATCTGTCCCCATACCTCAGCCACCTCCTATTTTAACAGTAGTGGCTCCTCGCAAGCAAGTTTTTGTGTCGCGACTTTCCGCTGAAACTACTTGTGATTCTGTTGCTGCCTATATTGCTAGCAAAACTAAAGTTAGCGTCTCTATTACGAAATTTAACTTTTCTTCCCTCGCGAAATATCATCTTTTAAAATTAATGTCTCTCTAGAATCGTTTTCAATCATATGTGATCCCAAATTTTGGCCCCCTCATACGGTTGTTCATGAGTTTTTGCAAAAAAACAGAACTCTGCCTTTACCTGTCAACCTTCCAGCTGCAACCTTCTCAAATAATAACTCTGTCGTTTCAAAAAACTAAATTCTGATGAAATATCTATTATTTATCAGAATGTTAGGGGTCTGGTCTCAAAACTTAAAAACTTGTTTTTGAATAGCTTTTCGTTCCATGCTGATATAATTTCTTTTACTGAAACTTGGTTAAATCCAAGTATATCTAATTGTGAACTTTTTTCAAATAATTTTATCGTCTATAGAGCTGATCGACCGTCTCGCCGAGGTGGTGGGGTATTAATTGCTGTTAAAGCTACTCTCCAGTCGGAACCTTTCTATTTTTCTGCCATTAATGATGCTGAGATTATTTCTGTTAAAATAACTCTCCCTTCACATGTTGTTTATATCACTTGCTCTTATATCCCTCCTTCTTCTGACATTCAAGTTTATCTTCAACACCTAACTTGTGTTAAAGAAGTTTCTGCTCATATCCGTGATAATGATATTTTCATCGTACTGGGTGACTTTAATTTACTAACCATCCCCTGGTCTTCTTCCGACACCATAAATTATCTTGTACCGTCTGCCCAGCACGACTTCTTAGAAGAAATGCTTGATCTTCCATTGTTTCAGATCAATTCAATTTCTAATCATTTGATTAGAACACTCGATCTTGTATTTATTAACAACTACTGTATTGCCAATGTATCTATGTCATCCCCTCTGTCTCCTGAGGATTCATATCATCCTACTTTAGAAGTTACATTGTCTGTTAGCAATCCTGTTATGTCTTCTCCTCCAGTGTTTAACCTGCCTCGCCGTTGCTTTCGCAAAGGAAATTACTCATTATTAAATCAACGTATTCTGGCAACTGATTGGTCTTTTATATATGATTCGGTTGATATAAATATTGCCTTAAAATCTTTTTATAGCACCTTAAACTCTCTATTGGACGAATGTATCCCTTACTCTGCTCCGTTGTCCGTTTCTTCTAAGCCCCCTTGGTTCAGTCCAAGACTATTAACTTTACAAAATAATAAATCTAAATATTATAAAAATTTAGCAGGTCTGGCTTGAGTGCTGACTTGTCTAAATACATTATAGCCAAATCAAACTTTATTCTCCTGAATTCACAGTGCTATGAGAATTACCTTATTTGTTGCAAACGGCAATTTACGCTAAATCCCAAAAAATTTTATAGTTTTGTCAATTTTAAGCGTAAATCTTCCACTTTACCGTCATCTTTCATGTTTGGGATGGATAAATCTAGCATCGATAGCGAATCCGCTAATATTTTTGCCAATTTCTTCCAATCAACTTACTCTTCTGCATCCCCTATTAACATACCTTACCCTTATAGTATTGCTTCTTCAAATTATATTCCTGTTCCCACCATCTCTCAGTCCACTCTGCTATCAGCTTTAAATTCGTTAAAGTCTTCTTACTCTCCTGGACCTGACAATATACCTAGTTGTCTTCTTAAAGAGTGCAGTGCTTCTCTTCTTCGCCCATTGCTTTAGCTTTTTAATCTCTCCCTTGAATCTTCTGTCTTTCCATCTCTCTGGAAAGAAAATAATAATAAATTCAGTTAAGGATGAAGTATAAATATTAAGATCTAAATAATTTTGCTGAAACATGATTTATTATACCAGCTACATGAACTTCTTTAAGCTTTTAAAATTGTGAGATACATAAAAGCATTCTTAGATATGTATATAGTGAGTACTAGAACTTAGACTTATAATATAGACTTAAAAAAGCTTTTTATCAAGCCGAAACAAAATCATGGAGTATGACTTGTGTGTTCTACCGGCTATAACTATATGTCATTAATATAAATGTTCGGTGTTTGTGTTTGCTTAATCCCTCAACGGAACAAGCTTAATATAATTCTCAAATTTAACATACTGTAAAAATCTATGAAAAAAAAATAAACTCAATAAATTAAATTAAAACATACCTATAAGAAAAACATAATTTTATAGTTTACTAATAAAGTAAAAAAAAATTAAAAAGTTATACTAATTAGCTCTATACAAGTAACAGAAGTCAGTGAAATAATCAAAACAGATGTATGCAAATAAAGGTTAGAAACGTAAGTAGCGAAAAAGTTGGGTGTGCGTTAGAATGAGGGACATTCAATTAACATACCACCTGCATTTCATAGACGCTCGTGTATAGAATCGCATAAAGGAGCGTGTTTTAAATATAATATAGAGAGAGATCTCAGTTTGAGTGTGATTGACGTGTTTTACTTAAGCTCCGAACAACTTATTAATTTTGTGCCGTTTATCAGGTTTTATATTTATTTTTTTTGCAGTCTACTGTTCGTAAAACATAGGCTTACCTAAGCTGTGCAAAGTGCTTCTTGTTGTGCGTCGTTTAATTTGCTAATTATTATATTTTAACAATTGCGGCGTCAGCTCTGTGTGGTTGTTAGTGTCTGTTTTTGTTATTCTGCAATTCTGCCGCTTATTCGTGCACTCATTTGTTTGTGTGTTTGTTCGCTGCGTTTACTCTTGTTTGTGTGTTTATTCGCTGCGCATACACTTGTTTGTGTGTTTGTTTCGTTTAAGCGTTATCTGCTTTGCTTGTCGTGCTTTAATACATTTTTGTTGTTGCTTATCGCTCCAAACAAGAATTATTTGTGTTACGATTCCTCTTAATTTGTGCGATTGCTCTTAGATTTTCTGTGCACCGTTTTGTCCGTTCTGTGCTCTCGCAACCTATTTTCGTTAGTTTGACCCCAGTGGTAAATATGTCGTGCTGCAAAAGTCTTGTACATTTTAGCAGTCTGACGATTCTGCACGGCCTCAATTTGTTCATTGCTGGTTGTGCGAGAATTTTATGCATGCTAAATGTGCAGGTCTTACTGGGCGTGAGTGTGACAAGATCACTGCTGTAGCCAAGCCCGGCTGTGGTGGTGTGCGTTGGTCATGCCCTATGTGCATTGATAAGCAAATTGAATTCTCTAGAATGTATAACTCTGTGAGAAATCAGTTTTCAAAACTAAAAAAGACGGCAAGCATGCTAGTGACTGACATTGATTCGAGTTTGGAATTTCTCAATAATTTTAAATTTGAGTCATTGTCTACTCGCCGGTTGGAGTCTGAATTTTTGAATGTTCCGTTAATGTTTGCCCCTTCACCCTCGTCGCTTTCACCCGTGCCTAGTAACATAGAATTGTCGCCAGTTCTATCATTATCTCAAACTCCAAGCGATTGTCCGAATATATCTCCTGCAGTATCCCCTGCTATTAGTAGTATGGTTCCCGTCTTGGATCCTGCCGAAATAAACGCGGTAAATAATGATCTATCTGTCCCCATACCTCAGCCACCTCCTATTTTAACAGTAGTGGCTCCTCGCAAGCAAGTTTTTGTGTCGCGACTTTCCGCTGAAACTACTTGTGATTCTGTTGCTGCCTATATTGCTAGCAAAACTAAAGTTAGCGTCTCTATTACGAAATTTAACTTTTCTTCCCCTCGCGAAATATCATCTTTTAAAATTAATGTCTCTCTAGAATCGTTTTCAATCATATGTGATCCCAAATTTTGGCCCCCTCATACGGTTGTTCATGAGTTTTTGCAAAAAAAAGAACTCTGCCTTTACCTGTCAACCTTCCAGCTGCAACCTTCTCAAATAATAACTCTGTCGTTTCAAAAAACTAAATTCTGATGAAATATCTATTATTTATCAGAATGTTAGGGGTCTGGTCTCAAAACTTAAAAACTTGTTTTTGAATAGCTTTTCGTTCCATGCTGATATAATTTCTTTTACTGAAACTTGGTTAAATCCAAGTATATCTAATTGTGAACTTTTTTCAAATAATTTTATCGTCTATAGAGCTGATCGACCGTCTCGCCGAGGTGGTGGGGTATTAATTGCTGTTAAAGCTACTCTCCAGTCGGAACCTTTCTGTTTTTCTGCCATTAATGATGCTGAGATTATTTCTGTTAAAATAACTCTCCCTTCACATGTTGTTTATATCACTTGCTCTTATATCCCTCCTTCTTCTGACATTCAAGTTTATCTTCAACACCTAACTTGTGTTAAAGAAGTTTCTGCTCATATCCGTGATAATGATATTTTCATCGTACTGGGTGACTTTAATTTACTAACCATCCCCTGGTCTTCTTCCGACACCATAAATTATCTTGTACCGTCTGCCCAGCACGACTTCTTAGAAGAAATGCTTGATCTTTCATTGTTTCAGATCAATTCAATTTCTAATCATTTGATTAGAACACTCGATCTTGTATTTATTAACAACTACTGTATTGCCAATGTATCTATGTCATCCCCTCTGTCTGTCCCTGAGGATTCATATCATCCTACTTTAGAAGTTACATTGTCTGTTAGCAATCCTGTTATGTCTTCTCCTCCAGTGTTTAACCTGCCTCGCCGTTGCTTTCGCAAAGGAAATTACTCATTATTAAATCAACGTATTCTGGCAACTGATTGGTCTTTTATATATGATTCGGTTGATATAAATATTGCCTTAAAATCTTTTTATAGCACCTTAAACTCTCTATTGGACGAATGTATCCCTTACTCTGCTCCGTTGTCCGTTTCTTCTAAGCCCCCTTGGTTCAGTCCAAGACTATTAACTTTACAAAATAATAAATCTAAATATTATAAAAATTTAGCAGGTCTGGCTTGAGTGCTGACTTGTCTAAATACATTATAGCCAAATCAAACTTTATTCTCCTGAATTCACAGTGCTATGAGAATTACCTTATTTGTTGCAAACGGCAATTTACGCTAAATCCCAAAAAATTTTATAGTTTTGTCAATTTTAAGCGTAAATCTTCCACTTTACCGTCATCTTTCATGTTTGGGATGGATAAATCTAGCATCGATAGCGAATCCGCTAATATTTTTGCCAATTTCTTCCAATCAACTTACTCTTCTGCATCCCCTATTAACATACCTTACCCTTATAGTATTGCTTCTTCAAATTATATTCCTGTTCCCACCATCTCTCAGTCCACTCTGCTATCAGCTTTAAATTCGTTAAAGTCTTCTTACTCTCCTGGACCTGACAATATACCTAGTTGTCTTCTTAAAGAGTGCAGTGCTTCTCTTCTTCGCCCATTGCTTTAGCTTTTTAATCTCTCCCTTGAATCTTCTGTCTTTCCATCTCTCTGGAAAGAATATTTTATAATCCCTCTTCACAAAAAAGGTGGGAAGTCCAATATTGAAAATTATAGGGGCATTGCAAAATTGTCCGCTATCCCTAAATTATTTGAAAAAATTATCACTTCATCTCTGCAACATTTCTGCAAATCAGTCTTATCCCCTGCTCAACATGGCTTCGTAAAAAATCGGTCAATTATGACCAATCTATTAGAATTCACAACTTTAGTAAATGATGCTTTCCTCTCGAAAATGCAAACTGACGTCATTTACAAAAACTTCAATAAAGCTTTCGACACTGTACACCATGACCTATTACTTCTCAAGCTTGTCCGTATTGGTTTCCCTCCCTCACTTATATCTTGGATTTCTTCTTATTTAAAGGGTCGGACACAAAGAGTACTCCTAAGATTGGCTACCTCGAAACAAGTTCATGTTACTTCTGGAGTACCTCAGGGTAGTCATCTTGGTCCTTTACTCTTCACTCTTTTTATAAATGATCTTCCCTCTGTTTTATCTCATTCTCGCATTCTCATGTACGCAGACGATATGAAGCTTATTTTCTCCTACTGTAGTTCTCTAAATCATACTTGCTTACAAGATGATTTAAATTCAATGCATCTTTGGTGTAAGACTAATCAGTTGCTTCTCAATTGTTCTAAATGTATGTTTATGACTTTCAGCCGAAATAACCCCTTCATTACCAACTACTTAATTGACAGTACCCCCGTTGCAACGTATTTTTACAGTCAAGGACCTTGGTGTTCTTTTTGACTCCAAACTCTCATTCGCCCTTCATATTTCTACTATTGTTAATGAGGCCAAAGGTGTTCTTGGTTTCATTAAACGTTGGTCTAAAGAGTTTAACGATCCTTACGTTACGAAAACTCTGTACACTTCCCCTTGTTCGCCCTATCCTAGAGTACTGCTCTTGTATATGGAGCCCCCAGTATAGAAATAACCAGGATCGTATCGAATCTGTTCAGAAGCAGTTTTTGCTTTTTGCCTTACGAGGCTTAAATTGGGATAATAACCTTCGCTTGCCTTCATATTCCAGTAGGCTTCTTCTCCTTAACCTCCCGTCGTTGAACAATCGTAGGATAGTCCTTGGTGTTGCCTTCCTGCACAAGTTGATTAATGGTGATATAGATTCTTCTTTTCTGTAAGGTCTTCTCCATTTCTCTATTCCCTCCAGACCTAATAGAAACTTTCGCCCGTTATTTTTGAAAACGTGCACAACAGATTACGCTATGCACAGTCCATTTCGTGTTTTATGCGTCAAATTTAATAATCTATACCACGTGTTCTCTAATGAGACCTCTCTCTCCTTAATCAAATCATTGCTTTCAGTTTATCTTCGGGAAGTTAATGACCGCTCTCAGCTCTCAGCTATGGCTAAATTGTTTTCTTTCATCGGGTCATATATATATAAATATTTTTTATTCTATTTTATTTATTTTTATTATTATTATTATTATTATTATTTTTTTTTCTTTTTTTTAACATTAATTGTTAGTTTACACATTTAAGTTTTTCTTTTCTATTTTCTACTAACATCTCTGTTTTAAGTAGAGTCTATAATATCACTGACATTTTTGGCTGTGGAAAAGGGGCATAGCTGGCCGGACTGGCAAATAAAACACCCCCATCGGTCGGTGATGTTATTAGACTTTTTAGTTCTCAGCCTAGGCTTTTTACTACTACTATTTAATTGTAACTTATTTTTTAAAAGTTGACTCTAGAATTGTCAACAACTTTCAATAAATAAATACAAATAATAATATAAGCAGGATCGCTTTCCCCCTATAGCACTTTCACCTTCTAACACTTACTCTCTCTAGCACTAACTCTCTCTTTCTCCCTCTAACACTTTCCCCCTCTTACACCTTCCCCCTATAACATTCCAATCTAAATCTGCAAGTCTCAATACTCTTGCTTAAAAACAATGTTTTCATCTTGCTGCTGCTGCGTAGGAAAATTCCCATCCCTTGCTTACATAACCCTCACGAATGTTGTTGTTGCTTTTGATCATAAGAATGTGGCCTACGAATGTACTGCCCTTTGACAAGCGTACTTCAAACAAGCACAATCTTGTCTAAACCCTTTTATCCTTTGGATCACTGGTTTTCACAACCATAAACATTCATTGTTTATGTTTTGCCTGCTGGTGTGCAAGGCAACGCACCTCAAACAGGCGTCCTCTCGACTCTCTCTTATCTACTTATTCGTAGTTAAGAAACCTGCGCACAGTTGACTCTCTCTCTCTCTCTTATCTACTAACTTGTAGCTAAGAAACCTTAATAGTTCCAAAGGCAATGTACTTGGCTCACTGATCCTCACGGACGGTGATATCTATAACATATTAGCCAACTAATGTACTTGACCTTTGACTAGTGCACTTCAAGCATGCACAAACTTGTCTCTAGTCTTCCTCCCTCTAACACTTTCCCCCTCTAACTCTTTCCCCCTCTTACACACATACTCCTTCTAACACTTTCCCCCTCTAACTCTTTCCTCCTCTAACATATTTTAATCTTAATCTACAAGTATCAATACTCTTGTTTAAAAACAATGTGTTGATCTTGCTACTGCTGCTGTTGCTGCGTAGGAAAATTTCCATCCCTTGCTTACATAACCCCCCACGAATTTTGTTGTTGTTGTTGCTGTTGACCATAACAATGCAACGTACATCGAACAAGCGCTCGCTTTTCTTTATTCTCTATCCTTTCTTCCTTTGCACACTGCTCCTCATAACCATAAGCATTAATTGTTTATGTTTTTCCTGCAGGTGTGCAAGGCAACGCACGTCAAACAGGTGCCCTCTCGACTCTCTCTTACCTACTTATTCGTAGCTAAGAAACCTGCGCACAGTTGACTCTCTCTCTCTTATCTACTAACTTGTAGCTAAGAAACCTTAATAGTTTCAAAGGCAATGTACTTGGCTCACGGATCTTTTCGGACGGTGATATCTATAACACATTAGTCAACTAATGTACTTGACCTTTGACTAGCGCACTTCAAGCATGCACAAACTTGTCTCTAAGTCTTCCTCCCTCTAACACTTTACCCCTCTAACACTTTCCGCCTCTAACACTTTCTCCCTCTAACACCTTCTCCCTCTATCCTTTCCTCCTCTAACATATTTTAATCTTAATCTACAAGTATCAATACTCTTGTTTAAAAACAATGTGTTGATCTTGCTGCTGCTGCTGTTGCTGCGTAGGGAAATTTCCATCCCTTGCTTACATAACCCCCACGAAGGTTGTAGTTGTTGACAATTACAATGCACGTGTGCAGAGCAACGTATTTAAAAACAGGAGCACACTTGACTCTAACAATAATTGGTTTAAAAGTTAAACCTGATCCTGTCATTCTCACAGCCATAAAGATCAATGTATTGATTCTGCCGCTGCTACTGCTGCTGCTGCAGCGTAGGAAAATTTTCATCTCTTGTTCACAGAACCCCAGTACATCGAACAAGCGTTCGCTTTTTTCTATTCTCTATCCTTACTTCCTTTGATCACTGGTTATCACAACCATAAACATTCATTTTTTGACGTGTGTTGCAGGTTTATAGTGCAACTCTCTATCTATCCTTTCTTCCTGTGCACACTGCACCTCATGACCATAAACAGGTTTACAATGCCACGCACGTCAAATACGCGCCCTCTCGACTCTCTCTTATCTATCCTTTCTTCCTGTGCACACTGCACCTCATGACCATAAACAGGTTTACAATGCCACGCACGTCAAAGAGGTGCACAATTGACTCTAACACTAGTTAGGTAAATAACCAAATCTGTTCCTCTGATCACTGCTTCTCAAGATGCAGCTGGAAAATTGGTGGCCTAGGAATGTTAATCCTTTGTTCTCCACCCTAGTCTTATCAAAGGAGGGACACGATCATTGGAAAAAGGTCATAAATTATAATATTGTAGGGGTCAAAAAAGGTCATAAAATTTAATGGGGTCATAAAATTTAATGAGGTCATAAATTGTCGGCATCCTTTGTGTCGTAGAACCGGCAGTTCCCTACTACTTAAGGCCAAAGAGTTTAACGATCCCTACACCACTAAAACGCTTTATACATCCCTAGTACTAGGAAAGAATTGAATCTGTGCAGAAAAAATTTCTTCTATTTGCCCTTAGAAGTTTTAACTGGGTTCCTGGAGTAGACTTACCCCCGTATTCAAGTAGACTCCTTTTGATTAATCTTCCCTCCCTGTTAAACCGTAGAACTATGCATGGAGTATTATTTATTACTAACCTACTTAATGGTGAAATCGACTCATCAGTTCTTTTGAGTCGAATTAAATTTAATGTCCCAATTAGATCTTCACGTAACTTTTTACCCCTTAGCCTTGATCGTTGCTTCAGCAACTATTTAATTCATGAACCATTTCGTGTTATATGTTCTGACTATAGCAAACTTTATTCTCTTGTCTCCTTGGGTCCCTCATCTCCAGTACTAAAAAGATCGATCCTTTTTGCTTTATCTAATCGTAACCACTAACTACTAATCTAACGCTGGTCTGATTGGGTTTTTTCTGGGTTTTTCCCAATCCTCGCAACAAATGTTGGACTACTCAATTTTTATTGAATTTCCCAGAGCTTTTACGTTAACTTTTAATTATATTTTCAGATTTATATATTTAGGGTATTCAGTAGCTATGCTATGTGCGTAAAGTGTTATATATAATACAGTGTAGCTAGTGAGTGCACTTTTTACGTTTCTTTTGTCGTATTTGTGCTAAATCAGCTGTTTGCCAGTTCGATGACAATACAATCGAAAGTTAAATTGAATTGAGCAATTGATAAGCTGAAAAAAGTTGTTTTTTCATAAATAATAATTGAAAAACTTTCTTTATTATTCAGAAAATAAATGTTTTTTTTATTTATATCAACACTTAAGCATTCTTATATTTTACTTCTAGCTCTAATTTTTGCATTCTATCCTCTTTTCCCAGCTGCAAATTTTTGAATTGAAAATCATTCCGTATTTTTTCTTCCTTTCCACTGTTCAAAACATCAGTTTAGTCTTTTAAAATAATAAATCATAAAATTTACCTACTTTTACAACCAAAACTCGCCTAGTGTGACCTAATTTCACTAATTCAATAATCTCGAAAGCAGCTGTTTTTATAAATAGTCTGGCAACCACTCAAGAACACATATAGTACAATAGTAGCAAACATACCCAGGGGCATGTTTGCTGTGTTAAAAATGCTTCTGTAAGTTTGTTTTTCATTTAACACTTTAGCACTTTACGCACATAGCATAGCTACTGAATACCCTAATTATTCTATATTTTTATTTTAATTATTTTAGCTATTTTTTATTTTAAATTAATTTTGATTTCATTTTAATGTCAGCTGCTCTTAGCTGACAATAAATAAATATATATATATAAATAAATAAATAAATTCAAAATGTGAACACAAAACATTTAAAGCTCTAATTGTGAAATCTGGGTCGCTTGTGTAAAGGCCCAACCAAAGGATACTTACGTGCATGCAGAGCCGCTGCACGCAAAGTTTCAACATATGCTACGTTGTGTATCCACCCAAAAGATGCTTATGCACGGTTTCGTTCAGTTTTATTTTTTAACGAATGCATAAGCGCCGCATGCATAGTTTCACTGAATTCGTTCATTCTTGCAGCGCCTCTGCATGCACGAAAAAATCGTTTGGTTAGGCCTTTAGTCTGGTCAATTTTGGAATCAATGTTATTCATTGCTTTTATTTTTGCCTTTTCTTTTTGAATTTATATCAAGTCTAATTCGTTAGCTACACTAGCGCCAGATTTTTTTTGCATGCACCTTTGGTGCATTTTGTAAAGGCTTACTAGGGCTTTAACGACCATGATTATGGAAATTATAAGAAACAAAATTAGCATGTATAGCGTATCCGGTGGAGTAACGTCAACTTTATTAATAACGTTGGCGATTGAATCCACCGTTTTTACATCAACAATGCTCATGATGTTTCCTTTGGGAACTGAATTAATTGTAAACATAACAATATTATTTTGATTATTTTTAACTTTTTTATTAAAACATAAAAAAAATTATTTTTTTTATATATAAAAAAAATTCCTTATTTTAGCTTAGTATGCAGGAACTAGAAATATTTCTAGATGTGTCAAACTCCATATAAAACAAGTGGAAACGTTGCAGTCGGACGCAACCGACTGCGGCATACTCGATACCAGTATTAAAACCGGTAAAAAGAGGCCTGATTGCAAAGGGGTACGGATGCGGCAGGGGTGTACACTGCCTTAAAGATTCTCCGATGCAGACGGGGATGCCACCAGCTATATTCCTTCCAAATTTGGTGACTCTAGCTCAAAGTTTGTAAAATATAGGGACAGGGGGGGGCTGGGAGCAGTATGGGTAGTTGTGGCATCAAAATTTATGATGCAGATCTATGTGGAATGTCAATTGCTATCTACATACCAAATTTGGTGACTCTAGCTCGAAGTTTGTAAAAAGTGTGGCAAGGGGGGCTGGGGGCAGTATGGAGGGGCGTGGCATCAAAATTTTTGATGCAGATCTTTGTGAAGTATCAATTGCTATCTTCATACCAAATTTGGTGACTCTAGCTCGAAATTTGTAATAAGTGGGGAAAGGGGGGCTGGGGGCGGTATGGGTGGGCGTGGCATCCAAATTTGTGATGCTGATCTTTGTGGAATGTCAATTGCTATCTTCATACCAAATTTGGTGACTGTAGCTCGAAAATTGTAAAAAGTGGGGATAGGGTGGCGAAATGGAGGGCGTGGCATCCAAACTTTTGGTGCAGATTTAGGGAGTCATCATCACCTATCTTGGCACCAAATTTGGTGTGGGAGATATAGCCATTTCTGATTTCAAAATGCGGGGGGGCTGGGGGCGTAATGGGTGGGCGTCGATAACAGCTATTTTCCCACCAAATTTGGAGGCTCTAGCTCCACAACTCTTGAAGATACACGCATTCCCGTCTTTGACGAAGCGTTGAGGTGGATGGGGGCGGCTAGGGCAGTATCGGTGGGCGTGGCATCCAAACTTTTGGTGCAGTTTTTAGGGGGTCATCATCACCTATCTTGGCACCAAATTTGGTGGCTATAGCTCAAAAACTGTGGGAGATATAGTCTTTTTTGACTTTAAAATGCGGGGGGCTGGGGGTGGAATGGGGGGGCGTGGCTCCAAAATTTTTTATTTTGTTTTTTGGGAGTTGCTAATAGCTATTTTCTTACCAAATTTGGTAGTTCTAGCTTTAAGGATGTGCGAAATATGTGGATTTATCGGTATTTGGTTATCGAATTTATCGACTTGCCAGCCCCCCAGTTATCGTAGAGCCCCCATCTTGACACTTTAATTTACTATCCCATAGATAAAGAGAATTGGAAAGTTTCAAGTCTCTAGCTTGAAGGGTGTGGAAAAAACTTGCATACATACGGACGGACAGACGGACAGACACCATGACGGACATTGCACAAAACCAATATACATTTTACCTTCGGTATCGAGTATAAAAAACGCTAGAAATAATTTCTGGACATAATTTCTAGTGACATTTCTAAAGAGTGTATGCAGCAGCTAGAAATGTATACTCAAAAAATGTTGAGAGTTGCCACATCGATACATTGAAGTGGATCGTGTGGATTGCATTGAACAGCTGAATTTCTGCTAGAAAAAATGAGCAGCACATTATTTCTAGGCGTCAATTGTGAAATGAAGGGAACTGTGAGTGGCAAAAAAGATAAAAGTCGTGTAAAACAATTTTTAAACGACGATAAGATAAAATTAATCAACGCAGTGAGGGAAAACAATTGCATTTGGGACCTTACACACGCAAAGCATATGGATGCAAATTTTGTTTAAAAAAAATTCAATTAAATGTATACACAAGTGTGCCCGTATTATTATTATTACTAGGGCCTTGTTGCACTGCGACCAGATGTTAGGTTTTTTGTGACGGCCTGTAGGAATTAGGGTAGAGCCTCTATACCAAGGCTTCTAATATAAGAGAGCACTTTGGTAAGGTCTATATGTTCCCATATCCTGTAGGGGGGGATGAGTTCACCTCCTAGTTGTAGAAGTCGACGTCTGCTTAGCGAGGGGCATTCACATAGAACATGTTCTGATGTTTCAGGCTCCATCTCACAGAATCTGCATGTGTCGATTTCTGAAAGTTTAAATTTCTTAAGGTGATACATTAGGTTGCAATGAACCGTTAGGTGGCCTGTTAGAATACGTATTTCGTTCTTTTTATACTCGATACCGAAGGTAAAGATTGTGCAATGTCCGTCATGGTGTCCGTCCGTCCGTCCGTCTGTATGTTCGCAACTTTTTTCCACACCCTTCAAGCTAGAGACTTGAAACTTTCCAATTCTCTTTATCTATGGGATAGTAAATTAAAGTGTCAAGATGGGGGATCTACGATAACTGGGGGGCTGGCAAATCGATAAACTCGATAACTTAAAACCGATAGAACCACATATTTCGCACACCCTTACAGCTAGAACTACCAAATTTGGTAAGAAGATAGCTACTAGCAACCCCCAAAAAACTGCATCAAAAATTTTGGAGCCACGCCCACCCATTCCACCCCCAGCCCCCCCCGCAATTTAAAGTAAAAAAAGCCTATAACTCCCACAGTTTTTGAGCTATAGCCACCAAATTTGATGCCAAGATAGGTGATGATGACCCCCTAAAAACTGCATCAAAAGTTTGGATGCCACGCCCACCAATACTGCCCTAGCCGCCCCCATCAGCCCCAACGCTTCGTCAAAAACGGGAATGCGTGTATCTTCCAGAGTTGTGGAGCTAGAGCGTCCGACTGCAACGTTTCCACTTGTTTAGATTGATGATGCGTTTTGATCGCGTCATCTGGGGGACGAGAAATTGTTTGGATTGTCTCAGCCCTGCACTGTCGGTCTAGTGGCGACTTATTTCCTTTTCCTCCCATATCCTGACCAGTTCTCTTTTGTGTCCTTTCGAGAGTCCACAGAACGGTTCAGGGCCGATAAGTGGTGACATCGCCCCGCGTTTTGCTAGGGAGTCTGCTACCTCATTTCCTATGTGGCCTTCATGCCCCGGCACCCAGCCCATCGTTAAGATGTTTTTTGAGGCAAGGACGTTCAGCTGCTGGAAACAGTTCTCTACAAGTCTGGAGGAGATCGTGAAGGATCTTAGCGCTATGAGCGCCGCCTGACTGTCAGAGAAGATGAAAATCCGTGCACCTTGCATTTTCCTGCGAAGGCATTCACGAGCACAGATTTCTATAGCGTATATCTCTGCTTGGAAAATGGTTGGAGACTTTTCCATGGCTATGGACTTGTTGAACCTTGGTTCAAAAATACCAGCCCCGGTGTCGCCGTTTTCCAGTTTTGACCCGTCAGGGTACCACGTTTGTGATCCAAGGGGCAGAGATATTGATTTTGTTTTCCAATCATGTCTAGTGTGCAAGACTACAGAGAAGTTTCTGTGGAAAACAAGTTTTGTTTTCTGTTCGTCAGTTACGCGCAGAATGGGCTCATTTTTTAGGGGTTCAAGAACCCGAAGATGCCCGGTAAGATCACCACTTTTTATGTTAGTGATGTTTTGAAGGCGAAGTGCCCCCAGGCAGGCCTCCTTTTTCAAGGTGATGGGTAGAGGGGGTATGTCAGTTTTAACTCCAAGTGCTGCAGTGGGACATGTTCGGATGGCTCCAGTGATGCCTATGCAGACTAGTCGTTGTAGTTTGGTAAGTGCAGCCGCAGCTGTCTTCTGGGTAGATTTCGTCCACCAAGCAAGAGATGCATAGGTTAGGATCGGTTTTACCACAGTGTTAAAAGACCAGTAGATCATTTTGGGACTTAGGCCCCATGTTCTACCGAAAAGCCTGTTACAAGCGAAGTGTGCTCGAGTGGCTTTATTTATTGTCTTTTCAAGGTGTGCATTCCAGTTGAGCTTGGAGTCAAGTGTAACTCCTAAGTAGTTGGCTTCAACCGAAAAGTGAATGGTAGATTCATTTAAGGATGGTCTTGTTAGAGACAGAGGCCTTTTCCTGGTAAAAGGAACTAAAACAGTTTTAGACGGGTTTATGGACAATACTTTGTAATGACACCATCTGTTGGCTATGTTAAGGGCTTGCTGCATGCGGTCTGAGATGGTTTGCTCATGCCAGCCCACTATATAGATGACTAGGTCATCAGCGTAGCTTTGAATGGCGAACCCTAAGTCGTTGAGCTTATAGAGTAGCTCGTCGATGACCAGAGTCCACAAGAGAGGAGAGCGTACTCCCCCTTTAGGGCACCCCCTTGTGGCTGTGATTGAGGTCATGGTTCCTCCAAGGTCTACAGTTATTATTCTGGATTTAAGCATTTCCAGAATCCACCTAATAATGGGTGTGGGTTCATTTTTATGTGCAAGAGAGGCTCGGATAGCCTCATATGACGTGTTGTCAAAAGCTCCTGATATGTCTAAAAAGGCACATAGTGCTATTTGTTGAGCGCCAATGGCCTTTTCAATGGTAATTGTAAGGCAATGAATGGCAGTCTCAGTTGACTTACCAGCTTGGTACGCATATTGGTACTTATGTAAGGGAAGCTGCTTGAGATTCATCTTCCTGATGTGCTGGTCAATTATCTTCTCCATAGTTTTAAGGAAGAAGGAGCTAAGACTAATTTGTCAATAGGACTTAGGCAATTGGGAATCTTTCTTCCCTACCTTAGGAATAAACACAACTTTCATTTTAGCCCATTTGCTTGGTATGTGTCCAAACAAGAGACTAGCTCGGAATAAGCGGACCAGGGGGATTGCGAGTTGGTGCAGTCCCCGCTGCATCAAGCATGGATATATTCCATCTGGTCCAGGGGATTTGTATGGACTGAAGCTCTGTATAGCCCATTGTACGCTATTTTTATGAAACAGTCTATAGGGCAAGTTTCCAAAACGTTCTGAGGGATAGGGGGGGTTCCCTTCCCTCAGCCCTATTGGAGTCTGCCACCATAGCCACTCGCACGTGTGGGCACTCTCCAGTCCCAGAGAGGTAGGTTGGTGCCTCACCCTCTGAGCTGTGCTGCTCCACAGCCACGCACCCGGGAAAATGAGTAGTCAAAAGAAGGCTGCTCGTTTCCCTTGGGTCGTTTGTGTGTGTTCCATCTGGCTTTTTCAACGTACAGATGCCGTTTGAGTGGTCCTTGGAAAGGGCTTTTTGTAGCCTGACAGCTTCCGGGAGGTTTGAAATCTGCCCGCAGTGTTGGCACCATGTAGCCCGTTTGGACCTTCTCAGCTCTTCATTATAGAGCGTTAAAGCAGATTTGTAGGAATCCCATGTGGTTTTCCCACTCTTTGCTTTATTGAAGAGCTTTTTTGAGATCGTCAAGGCTCTTGTTCCACAAGGGAACAGCCCTTCTGGTCTTACGAACTTTTTGTTCGCAGCTAGCGTGATAAGCCGATTTAATGTTCGTATGAAGCACAGTAGCTTCACGCTCTAGCTCGTCAATGGACAATATCGGACGGGTGGAGCAGTCTCTGTATTGCTCAAGTTCAAAACAGAAAAGATCCCAGTTGGTGTTTTTGGGATTTCTCGTAACTAGGCTACATTGCAAGGCACATCCTATATCAAATCCTATGTGCTGGTGATCTGACATAGTGATCTCACTCGCAACGTGCCAGTTTGAGACAACGGACAGCATGTTAAGACTACAGAGAGTTAGGTCGAGGACTTCCTCTCTGATTGCATTAATAAATGTGGGCTCATTGCCTCGATTTAGTAGGCTTATGTTGTTACTAATAATGTACTCAAGAAGGTACTCACCTCTTTTGTTGATGTCACTGCTCCCCCAGACCGTGTGATGTGCATTGGCATCACAGGCGATTAACCATCGGAGCCGGTTTCTCTGGCAATGCTCTACCAGGGCACAGGTAGCCGCCGTGGGCACAACATCTGAATCGCTGGGCTAATAGGCGGAGGCCAGCACTGCCTCCTGCTCGCCATGGGCAGTGGGTATTTTAACCCAGACTGCCACCAGGTCCTCAGTGATGAACTGTGAAAGGGGAACATATGTTAGATTTTTGTTAATTAACAACGCCGCTCTAGGGCGAGGTAGGTTGTTTGCATATAGCAATTTACCGGATGTGGTGCTTAGCCCCAGGACACGTCCGGCATTTATCCACGGCTCCTGGATAAATGCTATGTCCATGGTAGCAAACCTCTCACAGAGGACGTCAGAAGCGGCCTTTGCGTGGTGGAGGTTTGCTTGGAGACATCTTAGGTGTCTCCGGGTGTTGGGAAGGGTGGCGGGAGGGGTACAGGACATTAGTCCGCCCTCTTGCGGCCTCTGGCCGCCATCTTCCGGCCTCGGTTTGTGCTCAGAAGGGCCTCTTCCTCTAAAGTGCGCCTCGCACCCTTATTCACTCGCCCGGTTCCGCGCGTGATGCGCCCGTAAAGGGGACGGCGCAGGATCTTTTTCGGTGCTGTGGGCTCCTGGGCAGCTACGGTGCCACATGCCTCACCACCGCTGGGGGTCCGGACTGTGCTGTTAGCTGCAGGCAGCCCAGGGGTGGCATGAGTCTCCTCAGCGACACCCTGTGGTGTTGTTGCAGCCACGTCCGATATGGCAGTCTTGGAGCAGGTGGGCTTCTCCGCTACGAGAGCATGAGCCACTGCCTGTTCTTTCGACTGCGCGCTGGCCTTAGGCTTAAGGGTAGCCTTGCCCCACGCGAAGTTCAGCTGGAATCCTAGCGATTTCAGCCGGTTGGCCGAAACAGGGTCCAGTGCTAAGGTAGTAATAGCCATGTGCTGCCTCATCTCCCGGTGAAAGACGCAACAGTCTCCCACTCGCAGCCCGCTATTCTGACCTTCGACGAGCTTCAGAATCTCCTCCGTCTTCATGTCCGCATTCGGAAGCGGAAAGTAGCCAATGAAAACAGCGGCACGTGGAGCCTCTGCCTCGGGGACTACCTTAATGTGGGCATCCTTCCACAGCCAGAGCTTAGGCACCTCTGTGCACAGCCACTCAACCGTCTCCGCATTTCCACTAGTGATGGCCATCCATCCTGGTCTAAAGGTGCAGCCAGAGAATAACGGCTTCACAGAGCCATGCCTCAGCTCCATCACCCTTGACAAGATGGTGGCTTGGATGCTGCCAAGCTGCTCCGTAGTGAGCAAACTGTTGGGGTAGTCGGCTGGGAGTATTGCCATCTTCGATGTGCTGGCAACATCCCTTTAAGAGGCCATACCACCGGTTTGGGGTGGCTGCTCCTGTGCTACTTGCCCAGCCGCAGTTGCGGCTGTGGAGGCTACTGCAGCCACCGTGGCAAGCAACACGCTTGCAGGATCACCCTTCGCCAGGGCACTAGGTGCCGCGGTCTTAAGCATGACCCTCTTATTCGACGCCTCTTCTGGGGTCGTGTTTGCCGATCTACCCTGCTTGTTCGCTACACCACTTCTGCTGGGTATAGCCATGGGTGGGCCAATAGGCTTCTGTGCGAGCCTCTTAGCATCCTCCATGGGAACGCCATTTGCAAGGGTTTCTCGGCCTTAGGAGAGGCAAGAAGGGCTTCTTCAACCTCCTTGCTGGAGCTTTGTGAACAAACGTCCATAGCTACCTCAGAATCCCGGATATGTTCGACGTCAGTCGATTTGGAGCTGCTAGAGCACCCGGTTTCTATAATTTTATTTTCAGTAGTTTCCATGTTTTGGTCCCACGAGTGATGAGGAAAGGGTATCCCCCGGGGCAGAGCCTCATACCTCGGATCGGGCACTTATACGACCGGAGGTGCCAGGTATCCGGAAGTGCCATTCATCACAGGGGCATGGTACGGTAACACCGGTGATTAAGGGTTTTTTTTCGAGTTGTCCTCTCTAGATCCGCCATATTAAGTCTAGAGCAGGGGCACCTCGAGCAGGATGTGGCTCTTCACCACGTATTGTCGGTCTTCGGTAGTTGTCATGCGACTGCCAACTCCCTCTGGCTAAGTAAACTCGGCGCGGCGGCAGGCACACACGCCTCATTTATTAAGCCTTAGCCCCCAAATTACTCCGCCCGTATTACTCTTTCGCCTTTTCGTTTTGCCATTTTTTTGCGTTTTTGGGATTTTTCCAATATTTTTAAGGGGCACACATGGTCTTAGGATACACATTAGAAATAATGTGTAATTTTCTATCAGAAATAATTCTAGTTCCTGCATACTAAGCTTTTATTGTTAAAAAAATAATTTTTTTTTTTTTTTTAGATCATATATTTTTGGATTAAATTTTTAATTTTTATATATTTGCATGTTAATGTATATGAATGGTTTGCTTTACATGTTTAGCATTACCATTTTTTTTTTTTTGTATTTTAATTTTAAGAATATCGGCATCTAAAATGCACGATCCTAGTACACCTCGTAGGTGGCGAGAAATTCCTATCATTTACAGATTCCTACCTAGTTGTGTTCAGCTTTATGGGCCGTACGCTACCGTGCTAATTAAAGCCCAGTTTAACAATATTTTTATGTTAATATATATATATATATATATATATATATATATATATATATATATATATATATGTGTATATTATGTATATGTGTATTAATATATTTAATTTATTTCTGCATTCTGCTCCAGTTGGGGGTCATTTGTTTTCTTATGTTTTGTTCTCATATGTTCCAGCGGTGGCACAAAAGGCGGTCCTTTGCCTTTCGTACTTGTGATCAGCTGCGTATATGGCACAAAAGGCGGTCCTATGCCTTTCGTACTTGTTGATCAGACATGCAATGTTTGCATGTGTATTCACAATAGACTGAAACCAGTGGTCCTTCGCAGTCTTGTGGGCACTCCTTCTTCTGTATTGGTATATTTTGTTTGATTTGTGGATTAGTTGATTGATTTATTGTTTTAATAGTGCAAAATGAGATAGTGTGTTGTAATTTTTTACGTGCCAATGTTTCATTAAAGAATGACTCTAGAAAGTCAATTCTGTTTTGCAATTTATTTGCTTTGTTCCAACTTGGGGGATTAGGTGCGGTTAGTAGGTTTTTCAGCTGAGCAATTTCTTGTTTTGCTCGAAATATTACGCCACTGCGTCTTGTTTTCGGCATTATAGTTTTTATTTTTCGCACATTTTGGTTTAATTTCGCTAATTTATTTGAAAATAGAATAGACAACAGGTTCAAATCATTTTGTAGCAGTATTTCAAACATTTTTATTTTTTTTTTAAATGTTAAAAATAATGGTGTTTTCAACCGTATCAAAATTATTAGAAATCTTTGAATTTAACGGGAGTGGAAACGTTGCAGTCGGACGCAACCGACTGCGGCATACTCGACAACAGTATTAAAACCGGTAAAAAGAGGCCTCATTGCAGAGGGGTACAGATGTGGCAGGGGTGTACGCTGCCTTAAAGATTTTCCGATGCAGATGGGGGACATACACCATGACGGACATTGCACAAAAACCAATATATTCTTTACCTTCGGTATCGAGTATAAATATGTTATGATATATTTAAGATTTCATCTTCTATATATATAAAAGAGTTTGTCCTGACTAGAATGGAAGAGCCACAGCCTAAACGAAAAGAGCTAGAAGGCTGAAATTTTCACACAATTTTCCATGCAGATAGGAGGTGAGCACTAAGAAGGGAATTTTTATTTGGACAACTCCTTCAAGTACCTCCAATACGATTTGGAGCACTTTTAACCCATTTTAAAAAACAAATTACAATTACAACAAGTACCCATTCCACAACTGTCGCCTGATTGTCGCACAAGCTGAGAGTTTGATCGCGAGCGAGAATACAAAAACAAAACAAATGCGCAGCGACTCCTTCGCGTCGCACAAGCAAAATCATAAAACAAGTGGAAACGTTGCAGTCGGACGCAACCGACTGCGGCATACTCGATACCAGAATTAAAACCGGTAAAAAGAGGCCTGAATGCAAAGGGGTACGGATGCGGCAGGGGCTTACGCTGCCTTAAAGATTCTCCGATGCAGATGGGGATGCCACCAGCTATCTTCATACCAAATTTGGTGACTCTAGCTCAAAGTTTGTAAAAGGTGTGGACAGGGGGGGGGGGGCTGAGGGCAGTATGGGTAGTTGAGGCATCAAAATTTTTGATGCAGATCTTTCTGAAATGTCAATTGCTATCTTCATACCAAAATTGGTGACTCTAGCTCAAAATTTGTAAAAGGTGGGGAAAGGGGGGCTGGGGGCGGTATGGGTGGGCGTGGCATCCAAATTTTTTAATGCAGATCTTTGTGGAATGTCAATTGCTATCTATATACCAAATTTGGTGACTCTAGCTCGAAGTTTGTAAAAGATGGGGAAAGGGGGGCTGGGGGCGGTACGGGTGGGCGTGGCATCCAAATTTTTGATGCAGATCTTTGTAAAATGTCAATTGCTATCTTCATACCAAATTTGGTGACTCTAGCTCGAAGTTTTTAAAAAGATGGGAAAGGGGGGCTGGGGGCGGTAAGGGTAGGCGTGGCATCCAAATTTGTGATGCAGATCTTTGTGGAATGTCAATTGCTATCTTCATACCAAATTTGGTGACTCTAGCTCGAAAATCGAAAAAGGGGGGAAAGGGGGCGAAATGGAGGGCGTGGCTCCAAAACTTTGATGCAGATTTTTGGGGTCGTTGCCAGCTATCTTCCTACCAAATTTGGTGGCTCTAGCTCCACAACTCTGGAAGATACACGCATTCCCGTTTTTGACGAAGCGTTGGGGTGGATGGGGGCGGCTAGGGCAGTATTGGTGGGCGTGGCATCCAAACTTTTGATGCAGTTTTTAGGGGTCATCATCACCTATCTTGGCACCAAATTTGGTGGCTCTAGCTCAAAAAATGTGGGAGATATAGCCATTTCTGATTTCAAAATGCAGGGGGGCTGGGGGCGGAATGGGTGGGCGTGGCTCCAAAACTTTGATGCAGATTTTTGGGGGTCGTTAACAGCTATCTTCCCACCAAATTTGGAGGCTCTAGCTCCACAACTCTGGAAGATACACGCATTCCCGTTTTTGACTAAGCGTTGGGGCACATGGGGGTGGCTAGGGCGGTATTGGTGGGCGTGGCATCCAATCTTATGATGCAGTTTTTGAGGGGTCATCATCACCTACCTTGGCACCAAATTTTGTGGCTATAGCTCAAAAACTGTGGGAGATATAGCCATTTCTGATTTCAAATTGCGGTGGGGCTGGGGGCGGAATGGGGGGCGTGGCTCCAAAATTTATGATGCAGTTTTTTGGGGGTTGCTAGTAGCTATCTGCTTACCGAATTTGGTAGTTCTAGCTGTAAGGATGTGTTAAATATGTGGATTTATCGGTTTTGAGTTATCGCATTTATCGATTTGCCAGCCTCCCAGTTATCGTAGAACCCCCATCTTGACACTTTAATTTACTATCCCATAGATAAAGAGATGTGGAAAGTTTCAAGTCTCTAGCTTGAAGGGTGTGGAAAAAAGTTGCGTTCATACAGACGGACAGACGGATAGACGGACAGACACCATGACGGACATTGCACAAACTCAATATACTCTTTACCTTCGGTATCGAGTATAAAAAGGTTCTTACACTTGCATAAAAGAAACGGATTTCCGCTTCTTAATGAATAAGTGCATACACAAATAAGTGAAAAATGCGCTTGAAAATTTAAATTTCATAATTTTATGTACATGTTTCACTTCGCACTAGAGATGGGCGCGTGTCGAATTTTTCGGCACGGCCCAACACGAGCACGAAACCTTTTTTCAAAACACGCACGAACACGAACGACGAAAAATTCTGGAAACACGGCCCAGCACGGGCCAACACGAAATAAATTTTTATAATTTTTTTTTTTTTAGTTGTCTTATAGTAAGACTGCCGCTGGAAAATTACCGGCCGGGTGTGAGTATTGTGGCTGCAATATGGTGGTCAAAAGCTCACTACGTTGCGCGAATCCGAGGTCGGTTTTGCAAAATTCAAGATTATCCAAGATAAACTCGAAGTACTTTGATCAATGATGAAAATTTTTCGAATCTTCTCATATTATTTTAAAATAAATTACAGCAACTGTTTTCCGGTAAGGGCAAGCTTAAAATAGTTAGTTAATAGTTTCATTAATTATCTAGACTAAACCGTTTCTGAATAAAAAGCATTCTTTTGATTCTTGTACGACTTTTGCATACACTCGAGAGGGGGCAGAATTCCTTCCTGCCATTTGATTTTTTTTGTCATAATCTAAAGACACGGTTAGCGAGAAGCGAGGCACCCTGTACAAAAGTTAAAGTCTGTATATCAGTTTGTGGATTTATTTGAGGCTAGTGGACATTGTTGTTTTGCATAAACCGCAAAGTTTTACGCAAAAAAAATTGTACCAAAAACATATCAAAGAGTGGGTACCCGTTTTGCCTAAACTTTGTAGAAACACTTTTTGACAGAACAGGGGACACTGGGCACCTCAGAATATTTATGTAATTGTGGGAGAGGTTGGGATAGAAAGAAAGTGTAGAGCGGTTAAAAAAAAAATTAATGTGTAGCAATTAACGGGCGGCCGAGAGCGAAGTCGCTTGGGTAACAACTAGCATAAATTTAAACTCCAATTAAAAAATTTATTTATATTTCGTGTACGTATTTTTATTTTTATTCAAATGAAATGTTGTAGTCTTACATATTTATATATAGAAATTAAATTTTGTCTAAATTTGAACTTAGCAATCTAGTCCGCCTTTCATTTTTCTTTTTCTTTTTTAATAAGTTCAATTTTGGCACTATTACTGCGAAAAGCGTTTTCGATTATTTGCCGCGACATGTTACACTTCTTGCCTTTTTATTATTGCACTCAAGTCAAAGGCAGATTGCTTTCCGTAAGTTGTGGGGCAGTGAGTGAACATAATTTATCGATTAGTTGTCAATAGTGATGGGACAATATGATGTTTGACAACTAAGCGAGCGCAACATTCAGAAAAACAGCGCTAAGCTTATTTTAAGTTGTTCAGATTAGCATTTTTGATGTCGTGTATTCTCGTGTCTAAAGCAAAACACGAACACAAACGGAACACGCACGAAATTTGTTTTAAAACACGAACACGGCCCGCGCCCATCTCTACTTCGCACAGTGCACATTTTTATACCCTTAACCCATAAAATGGGTAAATAAGGGTATAATGGTTTTGTGCAAAAGTATGTAACAGGCAGAAGGAAGCATCTCCGACCCTATAAAGTATATATTTTCTTGATCAGCATCAATAGCCGAGTCGATTTAGCCATGTCCGTCTGTCCGTCTGTCTGTCCGTCAGTCTGTCTGTATGAACGCGTGGATCTCAGAGACTACAAGAGCTAGAGATTTCAGATTTCGTATATAAGCTCTCCTATACCATGAGCAGAACAAATTTGCTTCAAATTATCGATAACTTTCCTGGTTTCCGATATACACATGGAATCGATAACAAAAATATATCGAATTTGGAAAATGAAAAAATGAGGGTTGAAAGAATGGGTAACGATAGATCTTTTCTGAAAATTTCGTCCAAATCGGTTAAGAAACACCGGAGATATCGTATTTAATCGATTGAAGTTAAGTCAGTATACCAAAGTCTTATATAAATTGCTACTGGGTTCAGGGTATCTTCTAGTCGGCTGTCCCGACTAGAGCCTTCTTAATTGTTTTTTTTTTTAAATTTGTGCGCCTTTGACAATTGATTTACGACCCAAGTAGCGTTTGTTGTTGTTGTAAGTGTTTTTGTTGGGCGCACACTGCAACTTTTTGTTGGTGACATTGATTTAAAAAAAAAACAACAACAACATAACAAAACTTGGTGCGTCTAGAAAAATTTCCCACTCCAGAATATGTTATGGGGGTGGATTCGCCTACTTAGACAAAACGTAACACACTAACATTATTGATATATTATTGATATACAATTTCGAATAAGCAAAGGGCGTTCACATAAGCGCACGTGTTGCTCTTATGATAATCAGATAATTTGAAATCTCGCTCCGATCATGCTCCTTTGTTGTTGCTCATTTACGTTCACTCTCTAATTTATAATTAAGCCCTTGGAAAAAAGTTTCAAAAGTTGACTTTTACTAAAATTTAAATCTTTTAATGGGCACTTATTGGGTTAAGAAGAGTAGTGTAGCCACAGTAAAATAACAGAGAGAAGAACAACGAAGAAGAAATATAACTAATATAAATGGTACTCACTGCAAGCAGCATGCACAGCTGAGCGAATATATGCTGCAACACAAAGAGCGGCTTAAAGCTTGATTAGCGTGCGCGTCGCTCTTATAACTGCCGCTAGATATAACATAATTTGAATGCAATCATGCGTCTTTGCTGTTGCCCATTTAAGCTCACTCTTTTGTTTGTGCGCGCTTTGCATGTCAAACATAAATCTTATGGTGATTTCTTTTGTAGAAAAAAATGTTACCCGTTTTCAGGCAGCATGTTTTAAATTTTGCATTTACCCTGTTAAAGTGTTGCCGTTTTGCCCGAAAAAGGGCAACACTTTTACTACCACAAACAATCAAAAAAAAGGCAACACTTAATCAATCAGCTGACAAGTGACATACGCAATAAGCGCTAAAAAAAAAAACCTCAATATTGAATGTGTATGATATTTATAACTTGTTTACTTTATTGTATTTTATCATTAGAGTGACCATATTTTAGCACGAAAAAGTATTCTGATTGTATATACCCAATAAATTTGAAATTTTTAAACATCAATTCAACAATATCTTGTATATTTGTGAATTCATTCATAAATCGTTCATTAATTTCATATTTATTGTAGAAATATGATCAAAATACTTTTTCGTGCTTTAATATGGTCACTTTACTATGTCAAACACTATTAAAATGCAACCCTGATCAAACAACACTCTCGTCTATTTAAGGGTGAGAAATGTTGCATTTATGTTGCATTCACAGGGCAACACTGTAAGAAAAGAACACAAACATATAGGGCAAGGGTAGCCCTAATTCACAAAAGAACACAAAAAAAAGTGCAACCTCAAAAAATGTAACATAATGCTACATTTTTTGTCAGAAAAGAAATCGCCATTAATATCCCTATCTCCTCCGCACTCACTAAGCTAAGCTAACCATAACTAAGAGGCTGCAGTTAAGGGAATTGCATTGCCTAATTTACACCACCCATACCGAGCTCTTAAGTGCAAGCGTTGTATGTATGAGCTCGGGATCTGCTGCTTGGAGGAATAACTGTAATGCTCTTTCCAACATTATGTTTTTACATACAATGGTAAGGGAATTGGTTATGCATTTTAGTTCATATTTAATGTGAACAAAGAAAGTTACTTTTCGTTTCAGTAAATTTTTATACTAGATACCGAAGGTAAAGAGTATATTGGTTTTGTGCAATGTCCGTCATGGTGTCTGTCCGTCTGTCCGTCTGTCCGTCTGTCCGTCCGTATGTATGCAAGTTTTTTCCACACCCTTCAAGCTAGAGACTTGAAACTTTCCAATTCTCTTTATCTATGGGATAGTAAATTAAAGTGTCAAGATGGGGGTTCTACGATAACTGGGGGGCTGGCAAATCGATAAATTCGATACCAATACCGATAAATCCACATATTTCGCACATCCTTACAGCTAGAACTACCAAATTTGGTAAAAAGATAGCTATTAGCAACCCCCAAAAAACAGCATCAAAAATTTTGGAGCCACGCCCCACTACCAGAGTTGTGGAGCTAGAGCCTCCAAATTTGGTGGGAAGATAGCTGTTAACGACCCCCAAAAAACTGCATCAAAGTTTTGGAGCCACGCCCACCCATTACGCCCCAGCCCCCCCGCATTTTGAAATCAGAAATGGCTATATCTCCCACAGTTTTTGAGCTATAGCCACCAAATTTGGTGCTAAGATAGGTGATGATGACTCCCTAAAAACTGCACCAAAAGTTTGGATGCCACGCCCACCAATACTGCCCTAGCCACCCCCATCCACCCCAACGCTTCGTCAAAAACGGGAATGAGTGTATCTTCCAGAGCTGTGGAGCTAGAGCCACCAAATTTGGTAGGAAGATAGCTGGCAACGACCCCCAAAAAGTTGCATCAAAGTTTTGGAGCCACGCCCTCCATTTCGCCCCCCCCTTTCCCCACTTTTTACAATTTTCGAGCTACAGTCACCAAATTTGGTATGAAGATAGCAATTGACATTCCACAAAGATCTGCATCACAAATTTGGATGCCACGCCCACCCATACCGCCCCCAGCCCCCTTTCCCACTTTTTACAAATTTCGAGCTAGAGTCACCAAATTTGGTATGAAGATAGCAGTTGATATTTCACAAAGATCTGCATCAAAAATTTTGATGCCACGCCCACCCATACCGCCCCCAGCCCCCCTTGCCCCACTTCTTACAAACTTCGAGCTAGAGTCACCAAATTTGGTATGAAGATAGCAATTGACATTCCACAAAGATCTGCATCACAAATTTGGATGCCACGCCCACCCATACCGCCCCCAGCCCCCCTCTCCCCACTTTTTAAAAATTTCGAGCTAGAGTCACCAAATATGGTTTGAAGATAGCAGTTGATATTTCACAAAGATCTGCATCAAAAATTTTGATGCCACGCCCACCCATACCGCCCCCAGCCCCCCTTGCCGCACTTCTTACAAACTTCGAGCTAGAGTCACCAAATTTGGTATGAAGATAGCAATTGACAATCCACAAAGATCTGCATCACAAATTTGGATGCCACGCCCACCCATACCGCCCCCAGCCCCCTATCCCCACTTTTTACAAATTTCGAGCTAGAGTCACCAAATTTGGTATGAAGATAGCAGTTGATATTTCACAAAGATCTGCATCAAAAATTTTGATGCCACGCCCACCCATACCGCCCCCAGCCCCCCTTGCCCCACTTCTTACAAACTTCGAGCTAGAGTCACCAAATTTGGTATGTAGATAGCAATTGACATTCCACATAGATCTGCATCAAAAATTTGGATGCCTCGCCCACCCATACCACCCCCAGCCCCCCTTTCCCCACTTATTACAAATTTCGAGCTAGAGTCACCAAATTTGGTATGAAGATAGCAATTGACATTTCACAAAGATCTGCAACAAAAATTTTGATGTCACAACTACCCATACTGCCCCCAGCCCCCCCCCTGTCCTTACATTTTACAAACTTTGAGCTAGAGTCACCAAATTTGGAAGGAATATAGCTGGTGGCATCCCCATCTGCATCGGAGAATCTTTAAGGCAGCGTACACCCCTGCCGCATCCGCTACCCCTTGCAATCAGGCCTCTTTTTACCGGTTTTAATACTGGTATCGAGTATGCCGCAGTCGGTTGCAACGTTTCCACTTTTTTAATATTGTTAAATTAAGGACAAGGATAACATCGAAAGTTACTTTTTGAATCAGTGAGTTTTTCAATATTCTGATTTTCGTATTATAAGTATATAAACTTTCCTTTAAAATACTTATATATATAAGTTCATTTAAAATACGTATTTTATGATAAGTTATAAAAAATATTTAACTGCTATTATTTAAATATTTAAATAACGATCAACGTATTTTAATTTCTTATGTTGTTTTTTAAAACCAAGAATATTAAGTAGATTTTCGACTTAATAATTGAAGCAACCTTTTTATAGTTGTCTTCTATTTTGCATATTATATAATACTTATATAGACTCTGCTTAAGTGCATTTAAAAATCAAATAAAACTAAGCAGTCTGAATATTCTATTAAAAGTATAAGTTGGTATATTCAATTTTATTGAATTCTATACTTACGTATAGACACTGTAACGTTGCAACAATCGTTTTACAGTGAAGTCAATTGACTCACAGCCAAATAAAAATATGTCTATTGAAACTTTAGATATTAGTGGTGTTTTGGTGCCGCATTCAGTTGTTGCTATAATTGGTGATGGAGCCTGCCTTTTTAGATCTATTTCCTACCTTTTATTTGGTAGGCAAGGCTTCCATGGCACCATACGCCAAAATATTGTTAAACATGTTGTAACCAACTGGCAAACTTTTGCTTGCTTCAGCATAAACTTAAATGGAGAGTGTAATAGCTCTTGTGAACAATATGAGTGCGATATGTCAAATTCAAATACTTATGGTACTGCATGTGAGCTTCAAGCAGCAGCAGAATTTATGCTGTAAATTTTCAAGTTTTTCAAAATGGAAATTTATTACAAGCATTTGGAAATAATATGCATCCTGTAAAAAGATTGCGTTTTACCGGTCCATTAATGAATGGAAATTTTGATGTTTATATTTCTTTAGAGACAGTATTAACTCAAGAATCTGAAACGTCAAGTGAATGTATAACTGAAAATGTTAAAAATCCTGTTAAAAGACGTAGTCGATTCACCGGCAAAACAGAAAAAAAGTAAAAAGACGTTCATTTGAAAAAAATAGTGATATCAATAGGGGTAAGCGCATAGAAGCATCAAAAAGATATCGTGTTAATAATCCTGATGTTATTAGAGTTGTAGTGAGAAGACATCAGGCTAATAATCCTGAAGCTCATAAAGTTGCAGTGAGAAGACATCAGGCTAATAATCCTGATGCACGTCAAGAAAGGCGTTTGCGTGCATGGAGTGTTAAAGCCATGTCTGGCTTAAACTATTATTTTGAAATAGCTTACAAGTGAGATAAAACTACTCAACTTGGTAGTATGAATTTGATATGCAAACATTGTAATGCTTTAAAATGGAAAAATGAACCTTTGGGTATCTGTTGCAAGGCAGGAAAAGTTAAACTTTCCCAAAATGAAGGTTTGCCTGATCCACTTAAAAGCTTAATAATTGGTGGACATCCCAATCATGATCATTTCATTGATCGTATAAGAAAGTATAACAGCTGCTTTCAAATGACTTCTTTTGGAAGTACAAAAACTATAAATGAAAGTTGGTCAACCTTAAAAGTTCAAGGACAAGTGTATCACTTAATTGGTAGTGTCCGACCTTTGCCAAATGAAGAAATGCAGTTTCTTCAAATTTATTTTGTTGGTGATGATGAAAAGGAAGCTCAAATACGTTGCAAAAATATTTCAAATGTTGATTTAAGCGTAGTAAAGGATCTTCAATGTATGTTTCATCATCATAATCGTTATGTTAAAGATCTAAAAATGGCTCTCAATAAAATACAAACAAGTACCAAAGACTAAAAATTGGTTATACATGCTGAAGTGTTTTATTACCGGGTCAAAAACCGCATGATCGTCACGATATTATAGCTCGAGTTTTTCATTTTAAAAGTTAAAGCTTTAATGTCACTATTGACAAAAGGTTCTTTGTTTGGAAGCGTGCAATGTTTCATGTACTCTGTGGAATGGCAAAAAGCGGGGCTTACCGCATATACATATTCTACTTTGGTTAGAAAATAAAATAAGACCAGATAAAATCGATAAGATTATCTGTGGCGAAATACCAAACGCAGATGAGGACCCTTTGTTATTTAACATTGTTGTCAAATATGATTCATGGTCCTTGCAGTGAATTTAATAATAAATCGCCATGCATGAAAAATGGAAAATGTACCAAAAGGTTTCCTCGAAAATTACTTAAAGAAACTGTGACTGGAAAAGATAGTTACCCTCTATATCGTAGAAGAGTGATAGAAGATGGAGGTAATGCAATTAATATAAATGGTAATTGCATAGATAATCGTTGGGTTGTGCCTTACAACTGTGTACTTTTGAGAACATTTGAAGCTCACATAAATGTTGAGTACTGTAAATCTGTAAAGTCTATTAAAAACATCTGTAAATATGTTAACAAGGGCAGTGATCAAGCATCATTTACTCTTGAAGACCAACGTAATGAAATTAATATGTACGAAAGTGGCCGTTATATAAGTAGCTCAGAAGCGGTATGGAGAATCTTTGCATTTCCCATACATGAACGTTTTCCGGCTATTACACACTTAGCTGTTTATTTAGAAAATGGTCAACGGATATATTTTAACCCCAATAATCCGCAACAATTACTTGACAGATTAAGCACTACACTCAAAACCAATTTGCTAGCCTTTGTAGCGTCATCGAGGTTTGCCCCACTGGGAGTTCCGCCCGAGAGCGAAATGTAACAGTGGGCTCGGTACCGCTGGGTTAGATGTAGCATCACTAACCACAGACTCTGGTCGACGGAAATGGCGATTAGGATCCTCTGGTTCCGTAGCTCTGGGGGGGTTCGTTGCCATGATCGACCAACCTACGCAATCATTAAATGAATAGGATCCCTATTAAATTAAAAATAACTCAAACTGAAACTATAGGAAAGAAAAAACAAACCTGTATTTAGAACCATACGAAGAAAAAAACAAGTGGAAACGTTGCAGTCGGACGCAACCGACTGCGGCATACTCGATACCAGTATTCAAACCGGTTAAAAGAGGCCTGACTGCAGAGGGGTACGGATGCGGCAGAGGTGTACACTGCCTAAAAGATTTTCCGATGCAGATGGGGATGCCACAAGCTATCTTCCTTACAAATTTGATGACTCTAGCTCAAAAATTGTAAATTTGTTGGGAAAGGGGGGCTGGGGGCGGTATGGGTGGGCGTGGCATCCAGATTTGTGATGCAGATCTTTGTGGAATGTCAATTGCTATCTTCATACCAAATTTGGTGACTCTAGCTCGAGATTTGTAGAAGGTGGGGAAAGGGGGGCTGGGGTTGGTAAAGGTGGGCGTGGCATCCAAATTTTTGCTGCAGATCTATGTGGGATGTCAATTGCTATCTTCATACCAAATTGGGTGACTCTAGCTAAAAGTTTGTAAAAGGTGGGAAAGGGGGGCGAAATGGGTGGGTGTGGCTCCAAAACTTTGATGCAGTTTTTTGTGGGTCATCATCACCTATCTTGGCACTAAATTTGGTGGCTCTAGCTCAAAAACTGTGGGAGATATAGCCATTTCTGATTTCAAATTGCGGTGGGGCTGGGGGCGGAATGGGAGGCGTGGCTCCAAAATTTATGATGCAGTTTTTTGGGGGTTGCTAGTAGCTATCTGCTTACCGAATTTGGTAGTTCTAGCTGTAAGGATGTGTTAAATATGTGGATTTATCGGTTTTGAGTTATCGCATTTATCGATTTGCCAGCCTCCCAGTTATCGTAGAACCCCCATCTTGACACTTTAATTTACTATCCCATAGATAAAGAGAATTGGAAAAATTCAAGTCTCTAGCTTGAAGGGTGTGGAAAAAAATTTGACACATACAGACGGACGGACACCATGACGGACATTGCACAAACTCAATATACTCTTTACCTTCGGTTTCGAGTATAAAAAGGAGGATCCAAAAAAAAAGATATCTGCGTTAAGCTATTACAGCTATAAAATAATGATTCGTCAATCTGAGTTAAATCATTTAATTTATTGTCGTTCCCTTTATAGTCAATTTTTAGTTGATGTGTATGCTAAAATTGAAACAGAAAGGTTAAATTAAATTCGCTACAACCAAGCGAAACTCAGAGCAGATAGCTATATACATCTACAAGATGCAATAGGCCAACAAGATGTTGTCGCAGCTGAACTTGGTCAGATGGTAATTTTACCATCTTCTTTTACAAGCTCTGCACGATATATGCATGAAAAGACTCAAGATGCTATGACATATGTTCGCCATTATGGGCGACCAGATCTTTTCATAACATTCACATGCAATCCACAATGGTATGACATCAAAAGTGTTTTATTACCGGGTCAAAAACCGCATGATCGTCACGATATTATAGCTCGAGTTTTTCATTTAAAAGTTTAAGCTTTAATGTCACTATTGACAAAAGGTTCTTTGTTTGGAAACGTGCAATGTTTCATGTACTCTGTGGAATGGCAAAAGAGGGGTTTACCACATATACATATTCTACTTTGGTTAGAAAATAAAATAAGACCAGATAAAATCGATAAGATTATCTGTGCCGAAATACCAAACGCAGATGAGGATCCTTTGTTATTTAACATTGTTAAGTCAAATATGATTCATGGTCCTTGCGGTGCATTTAATAATAAATCGCCATGCATGAAAAATGGAAAATGTACCAAAAGGTTTCCTCGACAATTACTTAAAGAAACTGTGACTGGAAAAGATAGTTACCCTCTATATCGTAGAAGAGCGATAGAAGATGGTGGTAATGCAATTAATATAAATGGTAATTGCATAGATAATCGTTGGGTTGTGCCTTATAACTGTGTACTATTAAGAACATTTGAAGCTCACATAAATGTTGAGAATTGTAGTTCTGTAATGTCTATTAAATACATTTGTAAATATGTTAACAAGGGCAGTGATCAAGCATCATTTACTCTTGAAGACCAACGTAATGAAATTAATATGTACGAAAGTGGCCGTTAAATAAGTAGCTCAGAAGCGGTATGAAGAATCCTTGCATTTCCCATACATGAACGTTTTTCGGCTATTACACACTTAGCTGTTCATTTAGAAAATGGTCAACGGATATATTTTAACCCCAATAATCCGCAACAATTACTTGACAGATTAAGCACTACACCCAAAACCACTTTGCTAGCCTTCTTTGAGCTATGCACACGTGATGAGTTTGCAAGAACGCGTCTATATTGTGAAGTTCCATCGTATTTTGCATGGAACAATAAAGAATTTCAAAGAAGAAAACGAGGGCATGATGTGCTAAATTTTCCTGGAGTTTAAAGAGATTCAGCTTTGGGAAGAGTTTATACTATTCATCCCAATAATACAGAATGTTTTTATTTAAGACTTTTATTACATTTTGTAAGGGGCCCAACTTCATTTTAAAATTTTAAAACCGTTAATGGTATAGCATACGCATCATTTCAATTGGCGTGTAAAGCTCTAGGATTACTAGAAGGTGATAAGCACTAGGATTCAGCTATAGCTATGTCAAAATCCTACAAAACTGAGAGAACTTTTTGCAATAATTTAAGTATTTTGTCAAATTTCAGATGCTCTTAAACTTTGGAATACTTATAAAAAGAGTTTCTCAGAAGATATTTTAAGAGCCTTGCATTTTTCACAAGACAGAAATATTGATGAAAGTATTGTGAATAATGTATTAAATAAATGTCTTATTTACATTGAAGATATTGTACTTTCTATTGGTGGTCAAAACTTGACTTTTAATGGCCTTCCACTACCAATTAGATCCGAGGAAATTGTTATAAATATTGAATATCATAGAGAACCAAATTATGAAAATTGCGATAATTTTGTTGTTTATAATGAGCTAATCCTTACTGCTGAGCAAAAACAAGTATACGAAAAGATACTACATTGCGTTGAAGCAGAAAAAGGAGAAATTTATTTTATAGATGAACCTGGTGGAACAGGTAAAACGTATCTTTTAAATTTATTATTGGCAAAGGTACGGAAAAGTAAAAAAATTGCATTGGCCGTTGCTTCTTCCAGTATCGCAGCCACTTTACTTAATGGTGGTCGCACAGCGCATTCTACACTTAAGATTCCATTTAATTTGATTCATTTAGAAACACCACATTGCTCAATTTCAAAGCAATCTAATATTGCTGCTGTGCTCAAAGATTGCAAGCTTGTTGTTTGGGATGAGTGTACTATGGGCCATAAAGGTGCTTTTGAAGCTGTAGATCGATCTTTGAAGACATTCGAGATAGTGAATACTTAATGGGTGGCATAACTGTTCTGGTGATTTTCGACAAACTCTTCCAGTGATCCCCAGAGAAACAAGAGCAGATGAAATAAATGCGTGCTTTAAGTCTTCAATTTTGTGGCCCAAAATACAGAAAATTGCATTAACGAAGAATATGCGAGTGCACTTAAAAGGTGATAGAATAGCTGGTGAATTTGCAGAAATGCTTCTTCAAATAGGAAATGGATTATTTCCAACCCATGATGGCAAAATTACTTTACCATCAACTTTGTGTCATGTTGTGAAAAGTATTGAAGAGCTTACTCTAAAAATATTTCCGGATATTACAAATATCTCTCAAAAATCACTCGAATGGTTTTCAGAACGTGCTATTTTGACTACGAGAAATGACAATGCATTGGAAATAAACGAGTTTTTATTTAAATCATTTCAAAGTGAAGAAATGACATATAACTCTATTGATTCTGTGACTGAAATTGAAGATGCAGTTCATTACCCCGTCGATTTTCTAAATTCATTAAATCCGGCTGGCCTGCCTCAACATAAATTAACTTTAAAGATTGGTTTACCTGTAATGTTGATTCGCAACTTGAAGCCGCCAAAACTGTGCAATGGTACAAGATTGCAAGTTAAAGTCCTTCATAAGAATGTTGTCGAAACAATTATCTTTACTGGCAATGGTATAGGGGAAACGGTTTTTATACCGAGAATTTCCTTTAAAAGTTTGCTTTGCCTTAACAATTAATAAATCACAGGGACAAACTCTTAAATTAGCCGGACTAGACTTAAGACTTGTTTTTCTCATGGCCAATTTTATGTAGCCTGCTCAAGAGTCAGTTCACCCAAAAGTTTAGTTGTATTAGCACCTGACGGAAAAACAACCAATGTCGTTTATAAAGAAGCTCTTAAAAGTTGTTAATAATTGCAAGTTAAGGCCCATTCCCAGCAGCTGCGAAACGGAATTTTTATGTGCAACTCTATATAAAAAAAAAAGTTGTCAGAAATTTTCTTTTCTGTGTTCCGTTTTTAAATTCCCAGCAACTATCAGAAAAGTAAATCGATAGTTCCGATAGTGGAACAATTGTAGATTCCAAAATCAGCTGTTCTTAAAAACGGAGTAATAGCTTTACAATTATTTTGGGCAGCATATGAAATGGACGCACAAGAAAATTTAAAACGAAAGCGGTTTGAAAGCTTTTTCGAGAAGATAAAATCGCATTAATCAATGAGCATGAAAAAGAAAAACAATTAAATCTAATTATAAATGAATTCAATGTGTTTTTTTAAATTTAAACAGCAGCAACAAGAATTTATAAATATGGATATATTCTTGTTGACACCAGCCATATTATTTTGCTAAGGAACAGAACCAGAACCTTCGCTTGAGTTAACATATTCCTTAATGTTATTTCTAACAAATTTTGCACAGCCATCCATTTGGCGGCGAACTCGACTGAGCCTACAATTAAAAACACGTTCGGGTACGCTGAGTGAGCGCGACCTGTATGGCTTCATATTCCTCTTGTGTAGAGGAAACGCATCGTCTGCAACAATAAAGTATGGTGTTTCAACTCCATTGAGAACGTTGTCTGGCGGAATATTTAGACTATCTGCCAAAATTGCTTTCCAAAGCGAGCAACGCGAGAAGGCGCTCAATTTGAACAATTTCATCAAATAAGTTGACCATCAAATATTTACATTTTGCCATACAAATATTTGGCACAGCTGGTCACTCTTGCTTTATGTGGAACCTAACGTAAAAATTCACGACTTTCCATAAATGAAATTTTTTTCCTGGGAATGGGCCTTTAATTCAATAAGTGGGTTAGGCGTACTGGGGAAACCATAATAAAAAATGATGCGCCTGGCGTGGAAAAAAGAATATTAAATACTTTGCTTTAATATTTTGTGAAATGCTTTCTAATTTATTTATTTTGTATCTATCTTCTTTTGCTAAAATTTATATAAACTATCCGCGCAGCGAAGTAAGCGGGCCACTTACAAGTTAATTAATAATTAATTGAATTTCCCTGAGCTCTGCCAACATCAAAAATCCGCTTTTTTATTGAGTCTGACAGGTTTTTTAATAACTGAGGCTCAACGAAACCCCATTCTCGTAAAATTGCTTCCTTAAGTTCAGTTATGTTTCCATATACTGCGTTTTCTTTATATACACGTCTTGCCAGTATCCCCCACACATTTTCAATAGGATTTAGATCCGGGGAGCATGCTGGCCAGTCCATTAAATCGACGGAACAGTCTTGTAAAAATGCCCTTGTCTGGCGACTTGTGTGGATTCGCGCTTTATCCTGCAATAAAATATAGGGGACTTCCCTATTTTCACAAAGAAATAATTGCAAACTGCTCTCTAGCACTTGTATGTAGTCGGAGCTATTCATTCTGGAGTTTGTAAACTGCAAACTTAGCGTTCCAAACTTGTTAAACGCTCCCCACACCATGACCAATCCGCCACCAAAGTTCCTCTTTGAAAAATGGAGCGGTTCTTTTCTTGAATCACGCCAGTAATGGCGATATCCATCCGGTCCGTCCAGATTAAATTTTTTCTCATCAAAAAAATAACAATTTTGAAAAAAAAAATGGTAATACACATGCAAAGTACCCATATAACCATTTTCTTACCGAGTCCCATTTTGTTTCCAAGTGCGAAATCGATCCTTGCCGCTTTGTGACGTGGAGTCAAATGGGGGACCTTCTTAAGTACACCTCGGAAAATATACTTAGACTTTTTAAAGTGCTCCACACAGTCATGGCAGACACTTTCTGGCCGAAAAGTGAAGCAAGCTGGACACATGATGCTGTTGAATTGCTTGCGTTCTTTACAATGCGCCGTTTTTCACGCTTATTTAAGATTGGGTTTCGACCAGTGCTTCGTTTCTTACCGTAACATTCCAGGTTTTAAAAAAATTTGCAATGGCAACGCGATTTCGATAAATTTCACGGGAAATTTGGCTAACAGTCCAGCCAGACTTTGAAAAAGCAAGAATCGAGCCCTTTTCTTCCTCCTGAAGGAGTTTAGTGCGACCCATTTTAATTAATTTAGTCAATTCCCTAGTTGCAAACAATAATAAACGCCAAAATCCGCGATCATACCTCTTTAACTTCGCTTTTAACCAATGTGTCTTATAATTATGATACGCTTGCAAACACGAAAAATTCTTGTACTTCAACGAAAAGTTAACAGTGCATTTCCAGGCAACGCTTAAAAAAATAAGTAACTGTGTTTTTTCACAGTCTATGCTTTGCACTTTCGTTCCTCATACTTATTTTTTTAATTTCCAACAACAAACATTTTGCTAATATAAACATTTTAAAACATTTTAATTCATGATTTTCGATATTAATAAATCTCTAACAAATCTCTTAGACTATTTGCCGTTCCGTGTTAACGTGCAAAACCCTCCCTAACAAAAGAGGTGCTACCTTGTTCGTTTAACAATAACTATTATTCGGAGTCTTTAATAGGTTAATTTAAAAGACACTTATTTGTGACAAATAAACATAAACATCGTACTTCTAGGTAACAAAATTGCTTGGTTGAGCAGTGGAAATTTTGTTGTAAACCTTTTTTTTTATAAGGTAGCAGTTTTGCGGTGTTTGTAAGGTGTGGGAATGTCTACAGTAAGAAGGAGAATTTAATTTATGGAAAGTCATTGTGCCGCCAAAATGTAAGTTGAATAAAAATTGCATTTAATTTTTATACTCGATACCAAGGTAAAGATTATATTGAATTTGTGCAATGTCCGTCATGGTGTCTGTCCGTCTGTAAGAAACGCAACATTTTTCCACACCCTTCATGCTAGAGACTTGAAACTTTACAATTCTCTTTATCTATGGGATAGTAAATTGAAGTGTCAAGATGGGGTTCTACGATAACTGGGGGGCTGGCAAATCGATAAATTCGATAACTCAAAACCGATAAACCCACATATTTCGCACATCTTTACAGCTAGAACTACCAAAACTTGGTGAGAAGATAGCTACTAGCAACCCCCAAAAAACGGCATCAAAAATTTTGGAGCCACGCTTACCAATTTCTTCCCCAGCTCCAACGCAATTTAAAGTAAAACAAAAGGAAACTTTGCAGTCGGACGCAACCGACTGCGGTATACTCGTTGCCAGTAATAAAACCCGTAAAAAGAGGCCTGATTGCAAAGGGGTACGGATGCGGCAGGGGTGTACGCTGCCTTAAAGATTCTCTTCTTCAGCTTTCTTCCTTCCAAATTTGTTGACTCTTGCTCAAAGTTTGTAAAATTTGTGGAAACGGGGGCTGGGGGCGGATCGGGTGGGTGTGGCATCCAAATTTTTGACGCAGATCTATGTGAAATGTCAATTGCTATCTTCATACAATATTTTGGTGACTCTAGCTCAAAGTTTGTAAAAGGTGGGAAAGGGGGGCGAAATGGGTGTGCGTGGCTCCAAAACATTGATCCAGATTTTTTGGGGTCATTGCCAGCTATCTTACTACCCAATTTGGTGGCGTGAGCTCCACAACTGTGGAAGATACACGCATTCCCATTTGTGATGAAGCGTTGGAGCGGATGGGGTTGGCTAAGGCAGTATTGGTGGGCGTGGCATCCAAACTTTTGTCACAGTTTTAGGGGGGTCATCATCACCAATCTTGGCACCAAATTTGGTGGCTACAGCTCAAAAACTGTGGGAGATATAGCCATTTTTGATTTCATGCCGGGGGCTGGGGGCGGAATGGAGTGCGTGGCTCTAAAATTTTTGATTCAGTTTTTTGGGAGTTGCTTGTAGCTATCTTCTTACCTAATTTGGTAGTTCTAGCTCCACAACTCTGGAAGATACACGCATTCCCGTTTTTTGACGAAGCGTTGGGGCGGATGGGGGCGGCTAGGGCAGTGTTATTGGGCGTGGCATCCAAACTTTTAATGCAGGTTTTGGGGGGTCATCATCACCTATCTTGGCACCAAATTTGGTGGCTACAGCTCAAAAACTGTGGGAGATATAGGCTTTTTTGACATTAAAATGCGGGAAGGCTGGGGGCGGAATTGGGGGCAAGACTCCAACATTTTGATGCAGTTCTTTGGGGGTCGATACCAGCTATCTTTCTTCCAAATTTGGTGGCTCTAGCTCCTTAACTCTGGAAGATACACGCAGTTCCGTTTTTGACGAAGCGTTGGGGCGGATAGGGGCGGCTAAGGCAGTATTGGTGGGCGTGGCATCCAATCTTTTAATGCAGTTTATAGGCGGTCATCATCACCTATCTTGGCACCAAATTTGGTGACACTAGCTCAAAAACTGTGGGAGATATAGGCTTTTTAGACTTTCAATTGTTGGGGGGCTGGGGGCGGAATATGGGGCGTGGCTCCAAATTTTTGATGCAGTTTTTTGGGAGTTGCTTGTAGCTATCTTCTCACCAAATTTGGTAGTTCTAGCTTTAAGGATGTGCGAAATATGCGGATTTATCGGTTTTGAGTTATCGAATTTATCGATTTGCCAGCTCCCTAGTTATCGTAGAACCCCAGTCTTGACACTATCCCATAGATAAAGAAAATTTGAAAGTTTCAAGTCTCTAGCTTGAAGGGTGTGGAAAAAACATGCACACATACGAACGGACAGACGGAGAGACGGAAAGACGGTCAGACGGACAGACACCATGACGGACATTGCACAATACCAAAATGCTCTTTACCTTCGGTAACGCGTATAAAAAGCCTATATCTCCCACAGTTTTTGAGCTTTAGCCACCAAATTTGGTGCCAAGATAGGTGATGATGACCCCCCAATAACTGCATCAAAAGTTTGGATGCCACGCCCACCGATACTGCCCTAGCCGCCCCCATCCACCCCAACGCTTCGTCAAAAGCGGGAATGCGTGTATCTTCCAGAGTTGTGGAGCTAGAGCCAGCAAATTTGGTTGTAAGTTAGCTGGCAACGACCCCCAAAGAAATGCATCAAAGAAAAGCCTATATCTCCCACAGTTTTCGAGCCAGAGTGACAAAATTTGGTGCCAAGATAGGGGATGATAACCCCCCAACAATTGAAGATTGGATGCCACGCCCACCAATACCGCCCTAGTCACCCCCATCTGCCCTTACGGTTCGTCAAAAACGGGAATGCGTGTATCTTCCTGAGTTGTGGAGCTAGAGCAATCAAATTTGGTGGGAAGATAGCTGGCAACGACCCCCAACAATCTGCATCAAAGTTTTGGAGCCACGCCCAATCATTCCGCCCCCTTTTCCCCACCTAATACAATTTTTGAGCAAGAGGCACCAAATTTGGAATGAAGGTAAAATTTGACATCCCACATGGATCTGCAGCAAAAATTTGGATGCCACGCCCACCCATACCACCCCCAGCCGCCCCATTTTTCCATTTTTACAAACTTTGAGCTAGAGTCATAAAATTTGGTATGAAGACAGCAATTGACATTCCACAAAGATCTGCATCAAAAATTTGGATGCCACGCCCACCCATACCGCCCCCAGCCACCCTTTCCCCACATTTTACAAACTTTGAGCTAGAGTCACCAAATTTGCAACGAAGACAGCTGGTGGCATCCCCATTTGCATCGGAGAATCTTTAAGGCAGCGTACACCCCTGCCGCATCCATACCCCTTTGCAATCAGGCCTCTTTTTACCGAGTTTAATACTGGTTTCGAGTATGCCGCAGTCAGTTGCGTCCGACTGCAACGTTTCCACTTGTTTTTTCTATAGGTATGTTTTAATTTTCTTTATTTATTTTTTCTTATAGATTTTTGCATTATGTTAAATTTGAGATTTATATTAAGTTTGTTTTATTGAGGGATTAAGCAAACACAAACACCGAACATTTAGATTAAAAACATATAGTTATAGCCGGTAGAACACTTAAGTCATGCTTCATGATTTTTTTTCGGCTTTATAAAAAGCATTTTTAAGTCAATATTATAAGCCTTAGTTCTAGTTCTCACTATACACATATCTAAGAATGCTTTTATCGATGTCATTATTTTTAAAGCCTAAAGAAGTTTGTGTAGCTTGTATAATAAATCATGTTTTAACAAAATAATTTAGATCTTTATATTTATACTTCATCGTTAATTGAGATTATTCTTTCTATCTCAGTAATTATTTAGTTATTAAGTTTTTCGTCAAATAACACTTTTCATATTTAAGATATCCGTCAAACTATTTGTTATACTCGACTAAAATTATTTCATCAAAATCACATGTCTTATAATATGTTTAGACTTAAGCCGCACAACATGCCTTGCATTTCGAACTTATTAAACACCACTCATAAAAGACACAGACAGCCGTCTCGGTTTGAGTTTTAATCATTTTGAATATTAATTCGAACTTAAAGCTGGCCACTGCTTCGGCAGAGAAGTCAGCGCGAGAGCCGTACATAGTTTTGTATATAATTAAAAGAGAGCGAGAGTATACACATAAGTATAGTAGATGGTCTAAGCGTGAGAACGCTGACGCGGCATTGTTGTGCGCGTTGCATTCTTACGTGATCATGTTACCAGCACTGGGTGCTTGGCTTATTGTTTATGCAACGACAAAGTGTCGTTGCTCGATTTAATGTTTAGACAACAACAAAGTGTTGCTGTTTATTATATTTGAATATATATGGATATACGTGTATACTACAATCTAATCAATTCCTAAAACAAAGAAAATGAAAACAGTAAGATGTCCTAAGCAGCTTGATTGTTTTTTTTTTATACAAACGGTCTTTCCCAGTATGCTACTAACGATAAAAATGCATAAAGAATGTGTTTTGTACTCATTAACTAACTTAAAAAATTCTTCTATTGATGTTATCTGATACCCTATCTTAATTTGTGTACTATTTATAAGTTTTCTTCAACTTAGTATTCTTTTGATTTTTAAAATTTTATGTTATGTAGCTAGCAAATCGATAAATTCGATAACTCAAAACCGATAAATCCATATATTTTGCACATCCTTTAAGCTAAAACTACCAATTTTGGTAAGAAGATAGCTACTAGCAACCCCCAAAAAATGCATCAAAAATTTTGGAGCCACGCCCAACCATTCCGCCCCCAGCCCCCCGCGTTTTACAGTCAAGAAAGCCTATATCTCCAACAGTTTTTGAGCTAGAGTCACCAAATTTAGTGCCAAGATAGGTGATGACGACCCCCCAATAACTGCATCAAAAGTTTGGATGCAACGCCCACAAATACCGCCCTAGTCACCCCCATCTGCCCCAACGCTTCGTCAAATACGGGAATGCGTGTATCTTCCAGAGTTGTGGAGCTTGTGCCACCAAATTTGGTAGGAAGATAACTAGCAACGACCCCCAAAGAAATGCATCAAAGTTTTGGAGCCATGCCCAACCATTCCGCCCCTCTTTCCCTTTGGTATGCAGATAGTCATTGACATGCCACATAGATCTGCACCAAAAACTTGAATGCCAAATTCACCCATACCGCCCCCAGCCCCCCATTCCATTCCTTCTACAAATTTTGAGCTAAAGTCACCAAAATTTGGTATGAAGATAGCAATTGACATTCCACAAAGATCTGCATACAAAATTTGGATGCCACTACAACCCATACCGCCCCCAGCCCCCCTTTCCATACTTTTACAAACTCTGAGCTAGAGTCACCAAATTTTGTTGGAATGTAGCAATTGACATTCCACAAAGATCTGCAGCAAAAATGTGGATGCCACGCCCACCCATACCACCCCCAGCCCCCCTTTCACCACATTTTACAAACTTTGAGCTAGAGTCACCAAATTTGCAACGAAGACAGCTGGTGGCATCCCCATCTGCATCGGAGAATCTTTAAGGCAGCGTACATTCCTGCCGCATCCCTACCCCTTCGCAATCAGGCCTACTTTTACCGGTTTTTATACTGGTATCGAGTATACCGCAGTCGGTTGTGTCCGACTGCACCGATTAAACTGGTTTTACTTTAAATTGCGGAAGAGCTGGGGCGGAATGGGTGGGCGTGGCTGAAAAAATTTTTATGCCGTTTTTTGGGGGTTGCTAGTTGGTATCTTCTCACCAAATTTTGTAGTTCTAGCTGTAAAGATGTGCGAAATATGTGGATTTATCGGTTTTGAGTTTTTGAAATTCATCGATTTGCCAGCCCCCCAGTTATCGTAGAACCCCCATCTTGACACTTTAATTTACTATCCCATAGATAAAGAGAATTGGAAAGTTTCAAGTCTCTAGCTTGAAGGGTGTGGAAAAAACTTGCTACCATACGGACGGACAGACGGACAGACGGACAGACACCATGACGGACATTGCACAAAACCAATATACTCTTTACCAATATACTTATTACCTTATAATAACAATAAACGGTCGGATCAACTGAATAAAAAAATAAACAAGTTTATATAAAAACAAAATAATAAATTTTTATTTATTATATATATCTTTTATATTGTAAATCATAAATATACTTACTCAAATAAATTACATAAATAACTACTTATATGTAATTATACGTTATTTTTTTAAGAGGGAGGTGTAGTGTACACATATATATACGACTAGTAAGTGGCCCCCTTACTTCGATGCGCGGATAGTTTGTATAAATTTTAGCAATAGAAGATAGATACAAAATAAATAAATTAGAAAATATTTCACAAAATAATAAAGCAAAGTATTAAATATTCTCTTTTCCACGCCACCATTGAGGTAGAGAATATTGTGGTTTCCCCAGTAGGCCTTTCCACTTATTGAATTTAATTGGCAATTATTAACAACTTTAAGAGCTTCTTTATAAACGACATTGGTTGTTTTTCCGTCAGGTGCTAATACAAATAAACTTTTTGGTGAACTGACTCTTGAGCAGGCTACATAAAATTGGCCATGAGAAAAACAATCGTGTCTTAAGTCTAGTCCGGCTAATTTAAGAGTTTGTCCCTGTAATTTATTAATTGTTAAGGCAAAGCAAACTTTTATAGGAAATTGCAATCTTTTAAATTGAATTGGCAATTCAGAATCAGAAGGTATTAATGGAATTCTCGGTATAAAAACCGTTTCCCCTATACCATTGCCAGTAAAGATAATTGATTCGACAACATTCTTATGAAGGACTTTAACTTGCAATCTTGTACCATTGCACAGTTTTGGCGGCTTCAAGTTGCGAATTAACATTACAGGTGAACCAATCTTTAAAGTTAATTTATGTTGAGGCAGGCCAGCCGGATTTAATGAATTAAGAAAATTTACGGGGTAATGAACTGCATCTTCAATTTCAGTCACAGAATCAATAGAGTTATATGTCATTTCTTCACTTTGAAATGATTTAAATAAAAACTCGTTTATTTCCAATGCATTGTCATTTCTCGTAGTCAAAATAGCACGTTCTGAAAACCGAGTGATTTTTGAAAGATATTTGTAATATCCGGAAATATTTTTAGAGTAAGCTCTTCAATACTTTTCACAACATGACACAAAGTTGATGGTAAAGTTATTTTGCCATCATGGGTTGGAAATAATCCATTTCCTATTTAAAGAAGCATTTCTGCAAATTCACCAGCTATTCTATCACCTTTTAAGTGCACTCGCATATTCTTCGTTAATGCAATTTTCTGTATTTTGGGCCACAAAATTGAAGACTTAAAGCACGCATTTATTTCATCTGCTCTTGTTCCTCTGGGGATCACTGGAAGAGTTTGTCGAAAATCACCAGCTAAGAGAACAGTTATGCACCCATTAAGCATTCACTATCTCGAATGTCTTCAAAGATCGATCTACAGCTTCAAAAGCACCTTTATGGCCCATAGTACACTCATCCCAAACAACAAGCTTGCAATCTTTGAGCACAGCAGCAATATTAGATTGCTTTGAAATTGAGCAATGTGGTGTTTCTAAATGAATCAAATTAAATGGAATCTTAAGTGTAGAATGCGCTGTGCGACCACCATTAAGTAAAGTGGCTGCGATACCGGAAGAAGCAACGGCCAATGCAATTTTTTTACTTTTTTTAGGATATGACAGCTTCGGATATAGTTGAATCCCAGTGCTTATCATCTTCTAGTAATCCTAGAGCTTTACACGCCAATTGAAATGATGCGTATGCTGTACCATTAACGGTTTTTAAATTTGAATCTCTTTTAACTCCAGGAAAATTTGGCACATTATGCCCTCGTTTTCTTCTTTGAAATTCTTTATTGTTCCATGTAAAATACGATGGAACTTCACAATATAGACGCGTTCTTGCAAACTCATCACGTGTGCATAGCTCAAAGAAGGCTAGCAGAGTGGTTTTGGGTGTAGTGCTTAATCTGTCAAGTAATTGTTGCGGATTATTGGGGTTAAAATATATCCGTTGACCATTTTCTAAATGAACAGCTGAGTGTGTATTATTTATTTATTTATTTATTTATTTATTGTCAGCTAAGAGCAGCTGACATTAAAATGAAATCAAAATTAATTTAAATTAAAAAATAGTCAAAATAATTAAATGAAGTAAAATATAGAATAATATATAAATCTGAAAATATATTTAAAAGTAAACTTTAAAGCTCTGGGAAATTCAATAAAAAATTAAGTAGTCCAACATTTGTTGCGAGGTTTGGGAAAAACCCAGAAAAACCCAATCAGACCAGCGTTAGATTAGTAATTAGTGGTTACGATTAGATAAAGCGAAAAGGATCGATCTTTTTAGTACTGGAGTTGAGGCCTCCAAGGAAACAAGAGAATAAAGTTTGTTATAGTCAGAACATATAACACGAAATGGTTCATGAATTAAATAGTTGCTGAAGCAACGATCAAGGCTAAGGGGTAAAAAGTTACGTGAAGATCTAATTGGGACATTAAATTTAATTCGACTCAAAAGAACTCATGAGTCGATTTCACCATTAAGTAGGTTAGTAATAAATAATACTCCATGCATAGTTCTATACTCCATAATCATACTCCAGGGTGGGACGAATGGGATCATTAAACTCTTTCGACCACCGCTTGATGAAGCCAAGGACATTAATGGGCTTATTGACCATATACGAAATATGAGCGTCAAACTTTAATTAAGGATCAAGAATAATGCCAAAAATCTTTAATTTCAAACACGCGGTCAAGTGGTGAAGCATCAAGCAAGTAGTGAGCAGTATGAGGGGTACTTCTACAAAAAGACATGACTTTACATTTTGAACCGTTTAAATTGAGTAAGTTAAAACGACACCAGGCCGACAATGCACCCAAATCCGACTGTAGTAAATTACACAGGGAAGCGTCATTATATGTGAAGCGTAGCTTCACATCATCAGCAAACATATATACATAGGAGTTTGTAATAACAGCTGGAAGATCGTTAATAAACAGATTAAATAGCAAAGGTCCAAGGTGACTACCCTGGGGAACACCAGATTTAACAAAAATAGGTTTAGATACCGACGATTTAAAAACTCCTTTTTGTGTTCGGCCACAATACGAGTTTTGATGGAAATCCAATAATATTTAATTTTTGAAGCAACAGAGAATGACTAACAGAATCAAATGCTTTACTAAAATCGGTGTAAACAACCTCAGTTTGCAGTTTTTCCTGGAACCCTTTGATAACAAGCGAAGTGAATTCAAGAAGGTTAGTGGTAGTAGATCTACGCCTAACAAAACCGTGTTGATAAGGCGATATAATTGAACTACATGTGTGTTGCAGTTGAGAACATATAATTTTTTCAAAGACTTTAGGAATGGCGGACAACTTGGATATGCCTCTATAATTTTTAACGTTAGACTTAGAAGAATTTTTATGGAGTGGAATAAGAAAAGATTCCTTCCATATAGCAGGAAACACTGTTGAGTCAACCGACAAGTTAAATAATTTATGTAAGGGTTTACAAAGTGAATCCGCACAGTATCTAAGTATACAACCTGGCACTCCATCAGGACCAGGCAGATAGCCTGGTTTGATAGAGTTAGAAGCGTACACTCAGTTATAACTGGGATATATATGCAATTTGACGATTGAACTCGAAAAGGATAGGAATTACTGCAACTATGTAAATTCGTTGAATATACTGATTGAAAATACTCAACAAATAGATCGGCTACTGCCTGATTAGAACTTGCTTTTGTATTATCAAGGTATACTGAGGACGGCAAGCAAGAAGACAAATTTATAAAAATGTTTAGGGTCACGTGAAAAGTTTAGTCTACAACGATTAAGATAATTATTATAACAAGATGTGTTAAGAGAAAGAAAACTAGATTTTGCTACTAAATACGAAGATAAATCTAAAGTGGTTCCCGATTTTTTAAATTTTTTATAAGATTTTGTCCTCGCGTTTTTCAATTTCGAATTTAACACTTGAAGAATAAGTGAGGGGAACGCAAATATCCAAAAGCGAATTCAAAGACCCATAAAATATGGCAATGGCAGTTTCTGTATCACTACAAGAATAAAGACGAGACCAATTAGTATGTTGAAGAAGATAATTTAATTTAGTAAAGTTAGTTTTACGAAAGCAACGGGTTTTTAAAGTACTACAAGATATTGCACTAGGGTTAAAAATTTCAATGGATAGTTCTGAGGTTGGATGGTTGGTGTCTTCCGGAAGCACTAGAGGGGGTATTCTACAAGCATTACTGCAATCTGAGTCCGAAAGAAATATCAAGTCAAACATTCTACCACTACAGTTATGCACCCTGTTAACTTGCGATAGGCCTAACTCCAGTAGGCCATCAATAAAATCATCAGAAGTGACTGGTAATATCGCCGAAGATGTGGCATTCATAGACCATACAAAATGTGGCAGATTAAAATTACCAACCACTATCAGATTATCCATATCTGTCAACAATGACGAAACAAGTTGCAGGGCACTACGATGCGATGAGTAAATGTTAGTATCAGATTGAGGAGGAATATAAGAACAAGTAACATAAAGTGAACGGCCGTTTAGTAATAATTTAACACATAAGAACTCTATGTCCGGAAGATCATGAGAATGAATCTGTTCAGAGGAATAACAGGAGTCAACAGCAATGAGAACACCACCCCCCTTGCGGGAGGTGCGATCGCATCTGTACAAGTTATATTTAGAAGGAAAAACGGAATAATCAGAAATATCGGGTTTTAACCAGGTATCCGTGAGTGCAACTATATGTGAATCAAATGATAAGCTGTTAACATATAATTTAAAAAGCTTAGTGCAAGGAAATGCAAGGATTCTCCATACCGCTTCTGAGCAAATTATTTAACGGCCACTTTCGTACATATTAATTTCATTACGTTGGTCTTCAAGAGTAAATGATGCTTGATCACTGCCCTTGTTAACATATTTACAAATGTATTTAATAGACTTTACAGAACTACAATACTCAACATTTATGTGAGCTTCAAATGTTCTCAATAGTACACAGTTATAAGGCACAACCCAAAGATTATCTATGCAATTACCATTTATATTAATTGCATTACCACCATCTTCTATCGCTCTTCTACGATATAGAGGGTAACTATCTTTTCCAGTCACAGTTTCTTTAAGTAATTGTCGAGGAAACCTTTTGGTACATTTTCCATTTTTCATGCATGGCGATTTATTATTAAATGCACCGCAAGGACCATGAATCATATTTGACTTAACAATGTTAAATAACAAAGGATCCTCATCTGCGTTTGGTATTTCGGCACAGATAATCTTATCGATTTTATCTGGTCTTATTTTATTTTCTAACCAAAGTAGAATATGTATATGTGGTAAACCCCTCTTTTGCCATTCCACAGAGTACATGAAACATTGCACGTTTCCAAACAAAGAACCTTTTGTCAATAGTGACATTAAAGCTTTAACTTTTAAATGTAAAACTCGAGCTATAATATCGTGACGATCATGCGGTTTTTGACCCGGTAATAAAACACTTTTGATGTCATACCATTGTGGATTCCATGTGAATGTTATGAAAAGCTCTGGTCGCTCATAATAGCGATCATATGTCATAGCATCTTGAGTCTTTTCATGCGTATATCGTGCAGAGCTTGTAAAAGAAGACGGTAAAATTACCATCTGACCAAGTTCAGCTGCGACAACATCTTGTTGGCCTATTGCATCTTGTAGATGTATATAGCTATCTGCTCTGAGTTTCGCTTGGTTGTAACGAATATAATTTAACCTTTCTGTTTCAATTTTAGCATACACATCAACTAAAAATTGACTATAAAGGGAACGACAATAAATTAAATGATTTAACTCAGATTGACGAATCATAATTTTATAGCTGTAAAAGCTTAACGCAGATATCTTTTTTTTTGGATCCTCATTTTTTAATAATAATTTCCATTCTTGTATATCCACTGAATAGCCATCTTCGCCATAAGGAAATAGCAAAGGGTTCTGTAAGGCATCGTATGATCGATGCACCTCACTTATACGATGTAATTTATAATTATGGCTTTCAATAATAATATCACGCTTTTCAAACTGCTGACCAACAATAACTTTTACTACAATAACTGCTACTTCGCTTGATAGAGGTGCATTGTAAACCCCTTTATGTGCACCAGCGGGTGTTCGATCAGCATGTATAACCAATTTATAGTCTTTGGTACTGTATTTTATTGATAGCCATTTTTAGATCTTTTACATAACAATTATGATGATGAAACATACATTGAAGATCCTTTACTACGCTTAAATCAACATATGAAATATTTTTGCAACGTAGTTGAGCTTCCTTTTCATCATCACCAACAAAATAAATTTGAAGAAACTGCATTTCTTCATTTGGCAAAGGTCGGACACTACCAATTAAGTGATACACTTGTTCTTGAACTTTTAAGGTTGACCAACTTTCATTTATAGTTTTTGTACTTCCAAAAGAAGTCATTTGAAAGCAGCTGTTATACTTTCTTATACGATCAATGAAATGATCATGATTGGGATGTCCACCAATTATTAAGCTTTTAAGTGGATCAGGCAAACTTTCATTTTGGGAAAGTTTAACTTTTCCTGCCTTGCAACAGATACCCAAAGGTTCATTTTTCCATTTTAAAGCATTACAATGTTCGCATATAAAATTCATACTACCAAGTTGAGTAGTTTGATCTGACTTTCATTTTGGGAAAGTTTAACTTTTCCTGCCTTGCAACAGATACCCAAAGGTTCATTTTTCCATTTTAAAGCATTACAATGTTCGCATATAAAATTCATACTACCAAGTTGAGTAGTTTTATCTGACTTGTAAGCTATTTCAAAATAATAGTTTAAGCCAGACATGGCTTTAACACTCCATGCACGCAAACGCCTTTCTTGACGTGCATTAGGATTATAAGCCTGATATCTTCTCACTGCAACTCTATGAGCTTCAGAATTATTAACCTGAAATCTTTTTGATGCTTCTATGCGCTTACCCCTATTGATATATTAAAATGAAGTCAAGAAAAAATCACTTCTGCAAGTCATTTTAATACACGGGTTCAGGGTATCTTTTAGTCGGGATTTCTCGACTTAAGCCTTCTTACTTGTTTTCAGATTCGCTCATTCTCGTGTTGTGCTGACAGTCGGCAATTCAACACCTGTATCATGAATTGAGCGCTGCTGGTCCCAAACCCAAAGAGGCAGCTTAAAACTTGAACACGCTCACGCATCGCTCTTCATGGTCGGCGCTAGATGACAAATTATTTTTAAATCTCGCTCCGATCATGCATCTTCGTTGTTGGCTATTTCGGCTAACTCTCTTATGTATGCGCGCGCTCTGCAAGTTAAACAAAGAGCGTAGTATCGCTACCTCCTTCGCACGCACTGAATCAACGCAAAACATATCTAAGAGGCTGCAGTTAAGTGAGGTAGGGTTATTAAACTTTATGATTGACATGCTAAGCGCGCACATAAGATAGAGCGTGAACGTAAATGAGCAACAACACAGGAGCATGATCGGAGCGAGATTTCAAATTATCTGATTATCATTATGTGAACGCCCTTTGCTTGTTCGAAATTGTATATTGTTCAATTATATATCAATAATGTTAGTGTCATAACATATTCTGGTGTGGGAAATTTTTCTAGACGCACCAAGTTTTGTTATGTTGTTGTTGTTTTTTTTTTTCAAATCAATGACACCAACAAAAAGTTGCAGTGCGGGCCCAACCACAAAACTTACAACAACAACAAACGCTACTTGGGTCGTAAATCAATTGTCAAAGGCACACAAATTTGAAAAGAAAAAACAAGTGGAAACGTTGCAGTCGGACGCAACCGACTGCGGTATACTCGATACCAGTATTAAAACCGGTAATAAGAGGACTCATTGCAAAGGGGTACGGATGAGGCAGGGGTGTACGCTGCCTTATAGATTATCCGATGCAAATGGGGATGCAACCAGCTGTCTTCGTTGCAAATTTGGTGATTCTAGCTCAAAGTTTGTAATAGTGGGGAAAGGTGGGGCTGGGGCGGTATGGGTGGGCGTGGCATCCCAATTTTTGATGCAGATCTTTGTGAAATGTCAATTGCTATCTTCAAACCAAATTTGGTGACTCTAGCTCAAAGTTTGTAAATGGTTGGGAAAGGGGGGTGGAATGGGTGGGCTTGGCTCCTAAACTTTGATGCAGTTCTTTTTGGGTCGTTACCAGCTATCTTCCCACCAAATTTGGAGGCTCTAGCTCCACAATTCTGGAAGATTCACGCATTGCCGTTTTTGACGAAGCGTTGGGGTGGATGGGGGCGGCTAGGGCAGTATTGGTGGGCGTGGCATCCAAACTTTTGATGCAGTTTTTGGGGGGTCATCATCACCTATCTTGGCACCAAATTTGGTGGCTATAGCTCAAAAGCTGAGGGAAATATATTTCATATTATATTTTTTAAAGATTTATTAATATCGAAAATCATGAATTAAAATATTTATAAAATTCGAATGTATATGCAATATGCAATTAAGCTTAAAATTACCTTTCGAAAAATTAACACTTGTTATGCATTAGACATTTAATATTGCTTAAACTAACCAAATCTCTGACCAAATTTGTTGAGATTTCAAAACCATCTCGAACTCTGCTCTGGCACACCTAAAACCAGCTTGAGGTTGGTTTTTGGTTGGAATTCGGTTGGTTTTGATGGCTGGCACACCCCTAATAGGCTTTTTTGACTTTAGGTGATCGGCTCGTCCACTTCACCATCAACTTCGCTGCGCCGCGACTTGTTACTAGCCGCTGGCACTTAAACAAATTCCGATATGCAATCGGTGCGCACGCTTCCACCGTCACTTTCGTTGCTCCGCAAATGGCCCGACTCAATCGCGTGCTTTGCGCGATCCCGTTTGTTTTATCGGTGCGCCCGTTTCGACCGTCAACTTCTTTGCGCCACGACAATTGCGCAAAAGAAGATTCTCGAATGATTCTGTTTTTTTCAGTTTTATGCACGTGCAGTAAAACAGTGTATGACCGGGTATACACGAATTCGCGACTTTCGAACTTTTGAGTATTGCTTCTGGGGTCTTTATTCCCTAATTGCCCTACTCCTCTTTAGCTTTTGGTCCCTGCTCGGGCACCACTTGTAAAGTAGTGATTTTGAGCCGAGGTACAGATCTCAGTCTGACCAAGGCTCGCGTTACAAGAAATATTTATATTTGCTGAAACACAATTGCTAACTGGAGGTAAAGTTCGTCAGCTTCATAATGCAAAAGGTCGCGTCACCGATCTTACTGGGTGATCTGGGTTGGCGAGTGGATTGTCACCGCACTCCTCAAGCCTCAGTTATTACTCTTTCCAAGGCCAGGTGATTACCGTGGGCTGGTAAACTACCATTAAGACGCGCTACTGGAATGCCTGGGCGATTTGTGCTGGCGAGTGGATTGTCACCGCACCCCTACCGCAAAGTCCACAGGTTTCTCTTCTCTTCCAAGCTGAGGCGAACGCCATCAGCTGGCGAAGCACTTTAAAACGCGAATCGAAACGACTCAATCTAATGATAGACACACGTGGTTTTCGGGTTAGGGTATTTCTGTCTTTCGAACCTTTATTTCTATATGCCCTCCTTAGGTGTTCTATATTATGCTTAATATAGTCTTGGCTGTATGGGTGGCCGTTGCATCCAAATTTATGATGCAGATCTTTGTGGAATGTCAATTGCTATCTTCATACCAAATTTGGTGACTCTAGCTCGAAATATTTTAAAGTGGGGAAAAGGGGCCTGGAGGCGGTATGGGAAGGCGTGGCATCCAAATTTTTGCTGCAGATCTTTGTGGAATAATAATTGCTATCTTCATACCAAATTTGGTGACTCTATATCAAAGTTTGGAAAATGTGGGAAAGGGGGGCTGGGGCCTTATGGAAGGGCGTGGCATCCAAATTTTCGATGCAGATCTTTGTAAAATGTCAATTGCTACCTTCCTACCAAATTTGGTGACTCTAGCTCAAAGTTTGTAAAAGGCAGGAAAGTGGGGCTGGGGGCGGTATGGGTGAGCGTGGCATCCAAATTTGTGCTGCAGATCTAGCAGTTTTTTGGGGGTTGCTAGTAGCTATCTACCCATCAAATTTGGTAGTTCTAGCTGTAAGGATGTGCGAAATATGTGGATTTATCGGCTTTGAGTTATCGAATTTATCGATTTGCCAGCCCCCCAGTTATCGTAGAACACCCATCATGACACTTTAATTTACTATCCCATAGATAAAGAGATTTGGAAAGTTTCAAGTCTCTAGCTTGAAGGGTGTGGAAAAAAGTTGCGACCATACAGACGGATAGACGGACGGACGGACGGACACCATGACGGACATTGCACAAACCCAATATACTCTTTACTTCCGGTATCGAGTATAAAAATTTGGATGTCACGCCCACCCAAACCGCCCCAGCCCCCCCGCATTTTTAAGTCCCACAAGTAAGAAGGCTCTAGAAGATACCCTGAACCCAGTTGCAAAAAATAAATTAAATTTATCAGGGGTGTGCCAGCCATCAAAACCAACCGAATTCCAACCTAAAACCAACCTCGAGCTGGTTTTAGGTGTGCCAGAGCAGAGTTCGAGATGGTTTTGAAATCTCAACAAATTTGGTCAGAGATTTGGTTAGTTTAAGCAATATTAAATGTCTAATGCATAACAAGTGTTAATTTTTTGAAAGGTAATTTTAAGCTTAATTGCATATTGCAAATATATTTGAATTTTATTAATATTTTAATTCATGATTTTAGATATTAATAAATCTCTAAGCCTATTTGCCGTTCCATGTAAGCGGGCAAAACCGTCCCTAACAAGAGAGGTGCCACCTTGTTCGTTTAACAAAAACTATTATTCGGATTCTTTAATAGGTCCATTTAAAAGACACTTATTTGTGGCAAATAAACATAAAAAAATCTTACTTTTAGGTAACAAAATTGCATGGTTGAGCAGTGGAGAGTTTGTTGTAAATTTAACAAAGTTATTGCAGCAACATTTTTTTTTTATAAGGTGGCAGCTTTTGCGGTATTTGTTAGGTGTGTGAATGTCTACAGTAAGAAGAAGAACTTAATTTATGGAAAGTCATTGTGCCGCCAAAATGTAAGTTGAATAAAAATTGCATTTAATTGTTTGTATTGCATTTATTTTATTTTTGGTCCGTAGGGGACAACACCGTTCACCACAGCAGCACGAAATATTCGTGAAATTTATGGAGAAGTATCCAAATATTGCACAGGGTTTCAGCCGAGGAGAAACAGTGGCCGTTTCGGATGCTTGGATTGAGTTCGCCAACGAGCTCAACGCCAACTGACCCCCGTGCAAGTCAGTGGACGACTGGAAAAGACTAAGTATTGTCACATTCACATTAAAATATTAATTAACTAATTTGTTTCCTTTTAAACAGCGGGAGCTGTCCGCTACTGAGCACGCCCTTATTGCTGTACTCCAGCTGGAGCACGCGGTGGATGAAGTGCCTGGAGTAGCGTCATGTGGACTTACTCCAATAGATGATATATTTTAAGCTATCGATGCCGAGGAATATGGTAATGTATACAAATTACTTTTATTAAATTGTTTTAAAAAACAAATAAATTATATTACAGTAAGTCCCACAAAGATGATAAGACTAGATAGCAGTGCTCTGGCTGTGAATGAGGAGGATGAGGAGGTAATAAGTGTGCCTGTAAGGACGCCTGCCAAAACAGTTGGAGGTGTTGCTGCAAGCGGCAGTAGCCGAGGAGACTGCGAGTCTTCAACAAATATCGAAAGATCTGCAGGCTCTGCTCGCAACATCAAAGGCAGGCTTGGATGCCATTAGGGAGAAGGGTCAGCAGATGTGCGAGATTGCGAGGCAGCAATTTAGAAAATATATCGAAAAACTAATCATGTGTTTTCGTTTTTTATATTAATAACAAAATAATTCTTATCACAATTAACACAAAATTATTATTAGTGCCTTTGCAGGCTGTTGGCAATCGAGAATCGAACTTTTGCCATGGCATTCAATTGTAGCATACCATCATTTGTATCTTCTTCACTTGTGTTATTGTTCTCATCAATTGGCAACTCAAAATCAAATTCCTTATCTCGTCTTTCGCGACACAACTTTTGCAGGACATAACAGACATTTATAATTTTGGCGACTTTAGCTGGGTGATATTGCAGGCAGTCTTGAAGAGATCTAAAGCGACTATTTATAACACCAATTGTTCGCTCGACTACATTTCGAGCGGACGCATGCCGCATGTTAAAATTTTGTTGCTGTTATGGGTAAAATCAATGAATCCAATCACGCCAAGTATGCTTATCTTAAAAAATAAATGAAGTTGAAACGTTGCAGTCGGACGCAACTGACTGCTGTATACTCAATACCAGTATTAAAACCGGTAAAAAGAGGCCCTGTCGGAATCCAACCAGGTGGAGATCTGCGATCTGGATGAGCTGGCGACAAAGGAGGAGGTTTTGGACGCCGTAAGATCCGTCCTTGATGATCCAACGCTGGATAGCAGCGTCGTCAAGTCGCTGCGGCACACGAGGGCTGGCCTCCAAACAGCAATTCTGGGCCTACCGACGGCTAAGGCGGTTAAGCTGGTCGAAAGGGCGAAAATCCGCATCGGGTGGGCTGTATGCCGCATTAGGCCTCTCATTCAGCCAAAGCGGTGCTACAAGTGTCTGGAGTATGGACATATAGCTGTCCATTGCAAGAGTGGTGCCGACGACAGCAAGGCTTGCTACAAGTGCGGAGGTTCTGGACACGTTGCAAGAGTCTGCAACCAGCAACCAAAATGTGCCCTATGTACGAGAAAAGGAGAGCGTATGACTGACCATGCGACAGGCAGTTACAGGTGTCCTGCGTACAGGGAGGCTGTCAAACACGCAAAATGGTGAAAGTCTTGCAGCTCAACCTCAACCATTGTGTCGCTGTCCAAGCCTTAGTGGAGCAATTCATCCTTGATGAGAACATCGACATCGCCATGCTAAGCGAACCTCATCACCCGGCGTCAACTAACTGTGGGCTGTGGGCTTCCGACAACTCTGGAAAGGCTGCCTTGTGGAATTGCGGCGGTCAACAGTCCCCCTTTACTCACACACTTGTCTCTGACAGCTTTGTGAGAGTGAATGTTGGCGGTCTGTGGCTCTACAGCTGCTACTTGGCGCCCAGCCTTGCGATCGAAGCTTTTGAGGCTGTGATTGCGGAACTCGCGGTGGACGTAAGTGGCCGTAGCAACGTCATAGTTGCGGGCGACTTTAGTGCGTGGTTTACGGAGTGGGGCAGCCCGTCTACGAATGCCAGAGGAATCATCCTTGTGGAGTCGTTGGCACTTATGGACGTGGTTCTTCTCAACACTGGGACCAGAAACACGTTCAACAGGGGGAGCGCAGGGTAAATCATCGACCTGACCTACGTTAGCAGTTCACTCGCCCGTACGGCCCAGTGGCGCATATGCGACTGCTACACTGGAAGCGACCATGAGGCCATCGTTTTCTCAATAGTGGAAACTCACCGGGTGCCGCCTAGACCCCCCTCTAGAATGGCGTTTCGTGCTGAGTCCCTCAACTTGGCCACATTTGTCAATGCCGTCTCATGCATGGCTGCAAGTGGTCCGGCGCTGGCAATGGTGGAGCAGGTAGACGAACAACTGGGCGCTGCTTGCGCTGCAAGCATGTCTGTGCGAAAGGCCTACAAACGCCACCACACAAGCATGTTCTGGTGGAACGACGACATCGCTGAGGCTAGACGGGTATGCCTGAGGTCGAGAAGGCGCTATCAGCGAGCAGCGCTAAGACACTCGAGCTCAACACGCTTACTGCGGTTTGAGTACAAGGCGGCAAGAGCAGTACTCAAGAAAGCAATCAAAGTCAGCAAAAAGGAGTGCTTCCTCAAACTTTGTGACTCCGCGGACAATGATCCCTGGGGCAGAGCATACAGGATGGTGGTCAAGCGCATCGGCAAAGGCAGAGGTCAAGCGCCCACTGAGTTCGCTCGAGTGAGGGACATAGTGGAAACTCTTTTCCTCGGAGAACGAGCCCATTCCCACCAGCCCTTGGTCCATCCACAATCGAGGGCTTCATCCCGGTCACGTTGGAAGAGATGGCGATCGCTGCTCGAAAGCTCACCGCCCAAAAAGCCCCGGGCCCAGATGGAGTGCCGAATAGATGCCTTAGCATAGCAATCGCCTTGCGGCCTGGTCTGTTTGCAGAGACTTTCTCCAAATGTCTGCGCGAGGGTACTTTTCCAGATAGGTGGAAGGTACAGAAACTTGTGCTGCTTCCAAAGCCCGACAAGCCCCCTGACGACCCCTCGGCATACAGGCCCATTTGCCTCATTGACAACGGCGGCAAGGTCCTGGAGATGCTAATCTGTGCTAGGCTGGATGATGCCGTACGTAGCGCTGGTGGCCTTTCACCAATATGGTTTCAGGAAGGCAAGATCCACCACCGATGCAATCAAAGCGGTTGTCGGTATCGCGGCTGAGGCTATCGCCGGTACCCGCTGGCGTTTCGGGAGTAAGCAATACTGCCTTGTAGCCACAATAGACGTGAAGAACGCCTTCAACACTGCCGACTGGAGCTGTATCCTGGATGCTCTGGTGCTTCTCCGGGTGCCAGAGTATCTAGTAGCTGTTGTGAGGAGCTACTTCGACAACCGAATCCTTCGGTATGACACGGACGAGGGCGAAAAGGAGTATGCTATCTCTGCAGGTGTCCCACAAGGATCTGTTCTAGGTCCTCTCCTGTGGAACATCATGTATGATGGCATACTTAGAATCCAGCTTCCAGCAGGGGCCACAGCAGTTGGCTACGCTGACGACGTTGCCTTGGTGCTTGTGGCGAAGGACCTACGGCGCGTCACCGAGCTCTGCAATTGGTGCATAGATGCAGTGACTCAATGGTTGTCATCCGTGGGTCTACAGCTTGCTGCGCACAAGACGGAGGCGGTGCTCATCAGCAGTAGGAAAAAGGTGGGGTACGTGGATTTGAAGGTGGATGGCGTCACGTTGAGGTCCAAGGATTGGATCCGCTACCACGGCGTGGTCATGGACAGGCGCTTTAGTTACGGGGAGCATCTCGCGTACGTTCACAGGAAGGCTGCGATTACCGGACGCGCATTGGCATGGATGATGCCAAACACGTGAGGTCCGAGGCAGCAGACGAGGCTACTGATAATGCACGTTATGAAGTCAATTATCATGTACGCGGCTCCAATCTGGGTCGGTGCTACGTCGGTGGCCAGCTACACAAGGGGCATAGAGTCAATCTATCGGCTCTCTGCCCTGCGGGTATGTTGTGCCTTCCGCACTGTGTCCTCTGATGCTGCGCTCGTGATTGCGGGGATGACCCCAATTCGCATCGCCGTCGTGGAAGCCGTGGCAGTCCTGGAAGCGGTTCCGTTGGGGAGAAATGCTGTTCGGTCAGCTGCCCGCGAGAGGAGCCTTGACGCCTGGCAGCAGCAGTGGGACACCTCCAACAAAGGGCGTTGGACGCACCTCCTCATCCCCAACATAAGGCGATGGGTGGAGAGGAAGCACAAGATGGTAACGTTTTACCTTACCCAGCTTCTCTCCGGTCACGGAGCTACCTCAAACGATTTCAGCACGACTCTAGCGCAGAGTGCACCTGGTGTGGAGATGGCTGCGATGAAGACGCCCAGCACGTCTTCTTCCACTGTGGGCGTTTCACCGAGAATCGACTCGCGGTGGAAAACCTGACGAGCCAGCGTCTATCGCCAACTAACCTGGTGGCCCTTATGCTGGAGAGGCTTGAAGTCTGGCATGCCGTTTGCTCCTTTGCAGCCTCTACGATGGTAGAGCTGCGTCGGTTGGAGAGGTTAAGGGCGAGTGCATCGTAGTCGTTGCCACCGCTTCTGCGAAGCAATGCTTCACGGCGGTCCCGCAGAAGCTGGCAACGACTGTGCATGCTACACATATCGTAATTTAAGTTAACATAGGCATATCTTTTGAAATAAAAAAAAAAACAAGTGGAAACGTTGCAGTCGGACGCAACCGACTGCGGCATACTCGATACCAGAATTAAAACCGGTAAAAAGAGGCCTGAATGCAAAGGGGTACGGATGCGGCAGGGGCTTACGCTGCCTTAAAGATTCTCCGATGCAGATGGGGGATGCCACCGGCTATCTTCATACCAAATTTGGTGACTCTAGCTCAAAGTTTGTAAAAGGTGGGGACAGGGGGGGGCTGGGGGCAGTATGGGTAGTTGAGGCATCAAAATTTTTGTTGCAGATCTTTCTGAAATGTCAATTGCTATCTTCATACCAAAATTGGTGACTCTAGCTCAAAATTTGTAAAAGGTGGGGAAAGGGGGGGGCTGGGGGCGGTATGGGTGGGCGTGGCATCCAAATTTTTGATGCAGATCTTTGTGGAATGTCAATTGCTATCTATATACCAAATTTGGTGACTCTAGCTCGAAGTTTGTAAAAGATGGAGAAAGGGGGCTGGGGGCGGTAAGGGTGGGCGTGGCATCCAAATTTTTGATGCAGATCTTTGTAAAATGTCAATTGCTATCTTCATACCAAATTTGGTGACTCTAGCTCGAAGTTTGTAAAAGATGTGGACAGGGGGGCTGGGGGCGGTAAGGGTGGGCGTGGCATCCAAATTTGTGATGCAGATCTTTGTGGAATGTCAATTGTTATCTTGATACCAAATTTGGTGACTCTAGCTCGAAAATCGAAAAAAGGGGGAAAGGGGGGCGAAATGGAGGGCGTGGCTCCAAAACTTTGATGCAGATTTTTGGGGGTCGTTGCCAGCTATCTTCCTACCAAATTTGGTGGCTCTAGCTCCACAACTCTGGAAGATACACGCATTCCCGTTTTTGACGAAGCGTTGGGGTGGATCGGGGCGGCTAGGGCAGTATTGGTGGGCGTGGCATCCAAACTTTTGATGTAGTTTTTAGGGGGTCATCATCACCTATCTTGGCACCAAATTTGGTGGCTCTAGCTCAAAAAATGTGGGAGATATAGCCATTTCTGATTTCAAAATGCAGGGGGGCTGGGGGCGGAATGGGTGGGCGTGGCTCCAAAACTTTGATGCAGATTTTTGGGGGTCGTTAACAGCTATCTTCCCACCAAATTTGGAGGCTCTAGCTCCACAACTCTGGAAGATACACGCATTCCCGTTTTTGACTAAGCGTTGGGGCACATGGGGGTGGCTAGGGCAGTATTGGTGGGCGTGGCATCCAATCTTATGATGCAGTTTTTGAGGGGTCATCATCACCTATCTTGGCACCAAATTTGGTGGCTATAGCTCAAAAACTGTGGGAGATATTGGCTTTTTTGACTTTAAAATTCGGGGCTGTGGGCGGAATGGGGGGCGTGGCTCCAAAATTTTTGATGCAGTTTTTTGGGGGTTGCTAGTAGCTATCATCTTACCAAATTTGGTACTTCTAGCTGTAAGGATGAGTGAAATATGTGGATTTATCGGTCTTGAGTTATCGAATTTATCGATTTGCCAGCCCCCCAGTTATCGTAGAACACCCATCTTGACACTTTAATTTACTATCCCATAGATAAAGAGATTTGGAAAGTTTCAAGTCTCTAGCTTGAAGGGTGTGGAAAAAAGTTGCGTTCATACAGACGGACAGACGGACAGACACCATGACGGACATTGCACAAACTCAATATACTCTTTACCTTCGGTATCGAGTATAAAAACACCCCATACACACACGGCTATGACACCAGCGCTCTCACAGGCATACGCATACACACGGCTTTGACACCAGCGCTCCCACAGGCATACGCATACACCCTACACACACGGCTTTGACCCCAGCACACACACCGGCCTACGCACACACCACACATGCCCACGGCTTCGACACCAGCGCTCACCCAGGCATACGCACACACTCTTCACACACAAACGGCACCGACACCAGCGCTCACACAGGCATACGCACACACCACACACACACACAGCATTGTCACCCGCACTCACACAGGCATACACACACACCCACGGCATTGACCCCAGCACGCACCCAGGCATACGCACACACTCCACACACACATGGCATTTACACCAGCGCTCAAACCGGCATACACACACACCCCCACACACCCGGCATTGGCACCAGCACACAAACGACCGGCATACACACACACTCGGGTAATACCCGAGTTTTTTGGGGGTTGCTAGTAGCTATCATCTTACCAAATTTGGTACTTCTAGCTGTAAGGATGAGTGAAATATGTGGATTTATCGGTCTTGAGTTATCGAATTTATCGATTTGCCAGCCCCCCAGTTATCGTAGAACACCCATCTTGACACTTTAATTTACTATCCCATAGATAAAGAGATTTGGAAAGTTTCAAGTCTCTAGCTTGAAGGGTGTGGAAAAAGTTGCGTTCATACAGACGGACAGACGGACAGACACCATGACGGACATTGCACAAACTCAATATACTCTTTACCTTCGGTATCGAGTATAAAAACACCCCATACACACACGGCTATGACACCAGCGCTCTCACAGGCATACGCATACACACGGCTTTGACACCAGCGCTCCCACAGGCATACGCATACACCCTACACACACGGCTTTGACCCCAGCACACACACCGGCCTACGCACACACCACACATGCCCACGGCTTCGACACCAGCGCTCACCCAGGCATACGCACACACTCTTCACACACAAACGGCACCGACACCAGCGCTCACACAGGCATACGCACACACCACACACACACACAGCATTGTCACCCGCACTCACACAGGCATACACACACACCCACGGCATTGACCCCAGCACGCACCCAGGCATACGCACACACTCCACACACACATGGCATTTACACCAGCGCTCAAACCGGCATACACACACACCCCCACACACCCGGCATTGGCACCAGCACACAAACGACCGGCATACACACACACTCGGGTAATACCCGTGCGTTGCAGGTTGTGGTGGGCTCGGGTAGGGGGTCTGGGACACATTCCGAGTCTTACTCTGTGCGCCCTAGATCCCTGCCTGGGTCCATCACATGCGTTCCAAAAGGCGCGGCTGGTGAGTGAAAGCGGGTCGAACGGGACTAGGTGAGGTGAGGCTTCCGGGTCTTACCCTTAGCCGAGACAGGTGAATGCCTACTCCCGATTCTTCTCGCGTCCCCGAGGTCAAAGGTTTAGGCCTGGTTCGCGTCGGGGAGTGGTCTGAGGTAAGGAGTGGAAGGGTCTTCCGGGTGATCACCCTGGACTCCCTATTCCTCCCCTTAGCCCACTCCGCCGATGTCAATCTAGGCGACCATACTACCCCTCAATCCCCCTTTATGTTTGCGCATTGGTGTTCGACCTCGGTGCGGCTCATTCCAGGGTCCCATCATTATTACAAATAATCTGTAAAATACCCCGGATGCGATTGAGACGCCGACCTCGGCCTAGAAAACATCCTTACATGTTTAACTAAGATCACCTGACATAAATTCCAAATTAATTTATATCAAAAAAAAAATTAAAAATTGAAATTAAAATTAAATAAAATAAAATAATATATAAATCTGAAAGTAAATTTAGGTCAAAAATGTATAAAGTTAACGTTAAAGCTCTGGGAAATTCAACAATAAAACAAGTGGAAACGTTGCAGTCGGACGCAACCGACTGCGGCATTCTCGATACCAGTATTAAAACCGGTAAAAAGAGGACTCATTGCAAAGGGGTACGGATGCGGCAGGGGTGTACGCTGCCTTAAAGATTTTCCTATGCTGATGGGGATGCCACAAGCTGTCTTCGTTGCAAATTTGGTGACTAGCTCAAAGTTTGTAAAAGGTGGGGATAGGGGGGCTGGGGGCAGTATGGGTAGTTGTGGCGTCAAAATTTTTGATGCAGATCTTTGTGAAATGTCAATTGCTATCTTCATACCAAATTTGGTGACTCTAGCTCAAAGTTTGTAAAAGGTGGGGAAAGGGGGGCGAAATGGGTGGGCGTGGCTCCAAAACTTTGATGCAGATTTTTGGTGGTCGTTGCCAGCTATCTTCCTACCAAATTTGGTGGCTCTAGCTCCACAACTCTGGAAGATACACGCATTGCCGTTTTTGACAAAGCGTTGGGGCGGATGGGGGCGGCTAGGGCAGTATCGGTGGGCGTAGCATCCAAACTTTTGATGCAGTTTTTGGGGGGTCATCATCAACTATTATGGCACCAAATTTGGTGGCTCTAGCTCAAAAACTGTGGGAGATATGGCCATTTCTGATTTCTAAATGCGGGGGAGCTGGGGGCGGAATGGGTGGGCGTGGCTCCAAAACTTTGAAGCAGATTTTTGCGGGTCGTTGCCAGCTATCTTCCTACCAAATTTGGTGGCTCTAGCTCCACAACTCTGGAAGAAACACGCATTCAAGTTTTTGACGAAGCGTTGGGGCGGATGGGGGCGGCTTGGGCAGTGTTGGTAGGCGTGGCATTCAAGCTTTTGATGCAGTTTTTGGGGGGTCATCATCACCTATCTTGGCACCAAATTTGGTGGCTCTAGCTCAAAAACTGTGGGAGATATAGGCTTTTGTGACTTTAAAACGCGGGGGGGCTGGGGCGGAAAAGGGGGTCATGGCTCCAACATTTTTGATGCAGGATTTTGGGGGTTGCTAGTAGCTATCTTCTTACCAAATTTGGTAGTTCTAGCTGTAAGATTGTTTGAAATATGTGGATTTATCGGTTTTGAGTTATCAAATTTATCGATTTGCCAGCCCCCCAGTTATCGTAGAACCCCCATCTTGACACTTTAATTTACTATCCCATAGATAAAGAGATTTGGAAAGTTTCAAGTCTCTAGTTTGAAGGGTGTGGAAATAAATTGTACACATACAGACGGACAGACGGACGGACACCATGACGGACATTGCACAAACTCAATATACTCGTTACCTTCGGTATCGAGTATAATTAGTGGTCCAACATTTGTTGCGTGAATTGGAAAGACCCTGAAAACCCCAATCAGACCAGCGTTAGATTAGTAGTTTGTGGTTACGATTAGATAAAGAAATAAGGATTCAGTGATGAAATTAACAGAGGTTTCCAGCGAATTCGGTTTGAGATATTCAAATATTTTTTATTTAGCTCTTTGCTTTATGCGAAGGTTGGAGACGAACTAACTCAAAATCAAAATGGTGCAAGACATACGTTCAATAGCGTATTCTCTGTTCTTCTTTTAACATTCTTAGGCCAAATATCTCAATGTCCGGTTAGTCAACTTATTCTAAGTTTAGTCGAATTTTAGTCTCTCAATGTTCGGTTAGGAGTATATGAGAAACAAACTAACCGGAAGGCTGGGTCTCGGTTAAAATTTAAAGCGCATTCAAGTCACGATATATCGATAAGAATCATCGATAAAGCAAACAGCTGTCCCTTGAATTGTATATATATTTTGTTATTAAAGCAAAATGACATCGCATAATAGAGTTTTTTACATCCATGCAACGGAGACGCAATTTGACGAAACAGAGCCAAGAGTAAATAGCTCGAGATTTTTTTTGTCCGACATTTTGCTTCATGAACGACATTAGCCCCATCGACACCTACATCAATAACTTCAAGCATGCTTGCATCTAATATTTTTTCAATAAATATTGCTTAAATTTAAGAAATTATTTTAATATTTTTCAAGATTACATCTATATATATAAAAGAGTTTGTTCTTACTAGAATGGAAGAGCCACAGCCTAAACGAAAAGAGCTAGAAGGCTGAAATTTTCACACAATTTTCCATGCAGGTAGGAGGTGAGCACTAAGAAGGGAATTTTTATGTGAAAAACTCTTTCAAGTACCTCCCATACGATTTGGAGCACTTTTTATCCATTTTTAAAAACAAATTACAATTACAACAAGTACCCATTCCACTACTGTCGCCTGATTATCGCACAAGCTGAGGGTTTGATCGCATGCGAGAATACAAAAACAAAACAAATGCGCAGTGACGCCTTCGCGTCGCACAAGCAAAGTCATAAAAAAGGTTCTCACACGCACAAAAAAGAAACGGATTTCCGCTTCTTAATGAATAAGTGCATACACAATTAAGTGAACAATGCGCTTGAAAATAATTTTCATAATTTTATGTACATGTATCACTTCGCACAGTGCACATTTTTTTTTTTCAAATTTATTTGCCTTTGACAATTGACTTACGACCCAAGTAGCGTTTGTTGTTGTTGTAAGTGTTGTTGTTGGGCCCGCACTGCTACTTTTTGTTGGTGTCATTGATTTAAAAAAAACAAGTGGAAACGTTGCAGTCGTACGCAACCGACTGCGGTATACTCGATACCAGTAATAAAACCGGTAAAATGAGCCTGATTGCAAATGGGTACAGATGCGGCAGGGGTGTACGCTGCCTTAAAAATTTTCCGATGCAAATGGGGATGCCACCGGCTGTCTTCGTTGCAAATTTGGTAACTCTAGCTGGGGAAAGGGATGCTGGGGGCGGTATGGTTGGGCGTGGCATTCAATTTTTTGGTGCTGATCTATGTGGGATGTCAGTTGCTATCTTCATACCAAATTTGGTGACTCTAGCTCAAAGTTTGTAAAAGTGGGGAAAGAGAGGGCTGGGGGCGGTATGGGTGGTAGTGGCTTCCAAATTTTTAATTCAAATCTTTGTGGAATGTCAATTGCTATCCTCATACCAAATTTGGTGACTCTAGCTCAAAATTTGTAAAAGTGGTGAAAGGGGGGGGCTGGGGGCGGAATGGGTGGGTGTGGCACCAAAATTTTTGACGCAGATCTATGTGAAAATCAATTGCTATGCTCATACCAAATTTGGTGACTCAAGCTCAAAATTTTTAAAAGGTTTGGAAAGGGGGGAAAGTTATCGTAGAACCCCAATCTTGACACTTTAATTTACTATCCCGTAGATAAAGAGAATTGGAAAGTTTCAAGTCTTTAGCTTGAAGGGTGTGGAAAAAAGTTGCGTTCATACAGACGGACAGACAGACAGACGGACAGACACAATGACGGACATTGCACAAACTCAATATACTCTTTACCTTCGGTATCGAGTATAAAAATATAAAAATAAAAAATAAAAAAATGCATATTTATTTTAACCTGAAAAAAAAGAAATAAAGACAAGCAGGTGGATTAAACTGCAAGAGGGGGTGAAATTTGCTGGAAGCATACTCACATAAAATGTGTGTGTGATCCAGCGCGAGCGGCAAACGGCATGGCCTGGAAAAGAGAACGTGACTTAGGATATGGTGGAGATGGCGCAGGGCGCGAG